>VZTY01008929.1:34799-89672 GCA_013400935.1 Turnix velox
AGTACTGATCCTTGAGGAACACCACTCCTCACTGGTTTCCACTTGTACAATGAGCCATTGACTTCAACTCTTTGAGTTCGACCATTCAACCAGCTCCTTATCCAGCGAGTGGTCCATCCATCAAACCCATTCTTTTCCAGTTTGGAGACCAGGATGTCATGTCCAGGTATAAAAAGAGATTATTTTAATATAATTTCCTACATCAAGACATTTCAAAAGTCTAATTAATTTAAAAAATTAAACCTTGGGAAAAAAGCTAAATAAAATATTTTATTGAGTAAATCTGATATTACCCTTAATTATAAATAAATTCCAATTTTACCATACTGTTGTTTTACACAAATAGGGCCAAAATTCTAAAAATCAGAGCCGAGGAACACTATTAAGAAACGTCTATGCAGTTAAAGATGGCAGAAACAATGCAAATCAGATTTGCCTTCTGGCAAAGCAAAAGATTGATTGTAAGATTTTATTTGAATGGAAGGAAAAATTCCATCTCAAAATTAAAATTGCCAAGTAGGCAAGAAAAAAGAATAATTCAACAAATTGTTCTTGCTAAACCAAGGAGATGTTAAACAAGACACCTGCAAAGAACAGAATAATCCAGCCTTCCACATTTTTCAAAAATATTTTAGAACAGACTTATGTATTAACTGGCTAATGAAAGAAAATCTGATCTGAATTTTATACTCTGACTCCCCACAGTCCCCTCTTGCAAATACTCACAGGAGCATCTAGAGAATTAGCTTTTTTAGCCTTCATATGTTTTTCTACATGAAAATAAACAAATTAAATAAATAAAAGTATTTGCATAACTAATTAAAAAAGTAATGAAGAAGAGAGAACCTTTTTATTTTGTTTTAATCCCTGCCGTCTTCTGTACAGTACAGATTTTCTTTGCAGAGTCCTGTTCTGCTGTGGATAAAAAATCCGAATGAATAGTACAACCAGCGGAGAGAGAAGGTTATTAAACCAGTAATTGAAGAAACATCACAAAGAATAAGGACATCTTGCTAACAAAATTCCCTACCTCTGGAGAGGAAATACAGCAGAGTTGTTTGGCTTAGGGGATATGCATATTGTGGAGCACATGCTCAAACATAAAAGTCAAGTGGCTTTAGTAATGAAAACACCCACATAAAGAAAGTAAGAGGATCAAATGTCACATGTACACTCTAAGGAGCTTGCAAAGATTCTGATGCTACAACACGTGTAGTTTTCTTTGAACTTGTCATTCCAGATCTGTATCCTTCAAGACACAGTAACTGTAAATAACATTTCTGTTGTAGCTGGTTTTTTATCTTCTAATATAATAGAGGGGGAGAGTTGCTAGCAGGAGTAAGGAGAATGACCAGCTGATGAAGCTTGATGTAAAGCAAAAGGTTAGATACCAGAAAACAGTGCTTATTGAGGCTGTTATTTAAGAAGTACTTGAGCAGCCATCTGCTTCTTCTTTCACTCTTTAAGCTGAAATGCTACTAAACCTAGTCTGAAAGGAGTTGAGATGTTGTCCCCTATCACCAGAGAAATTTGTGGAGTGGCAGATGAGGCTGTATAGGAAAGAGGAATGCTAAGCATTTTATTCTTTTGAGCTCATAACTGCAGTGAATTATTTTTTCTATTTAGAAATAATTTCCTTAGAATCTGGGGTTTTGGCTAAACAAAAGTTCTCACAGAAGGTGTCTACCTTCTGCCAGTGTAATTCACTGCTGTGAAAATTTTGGAGACCTGTATTTCAGGTTTTGTTTCCTTCTGTCGTGAGGTTGCCATGATGAAGTCTACAGAAACAGTTCCTCATAAATTGAACGGAGAAGTGGTACTTGGTACTCAGGCTAATTATCTCATTGTGGGTTTTTTTGTTTTGTTTTGGGTTGTTTTGCTTTTTTTTTTTTAACTGTAGGATGTTATTGCAAATGTATTCAAATAGTTTACAGTTAGGAGAATTTTTTAATTTTTGGAAGGCATCTCAAACAAAGTCACATATATTTCACTTGTAACAGGAAGAAATAAAAAGCACTCAGTGTTGGTTGGCTGTTGTTTCCAGATAAGGGGGGTGACAGCATCAGTAACTGCCCTCAAACCAGTGAGAAAAGATATCAAAGAATGAAACTGTTTTGTGAGAGAACCACGTGTCTATGTTATGAGACATCTGTGAAGTTCTATAAAACCATTTTTGATTTTGAGAAAACCTGTGGTGCATTTATCTCTACTAACTTCTGTAACTGAAACTAGATATAGTACTTTAAGATAAGTTGGGTCAAAGGTTTTGGTCATGATTAATATTCTGTTGAAGGCTGAGGTTAAACAGCCTTTGGGCACTTGAGGAGTGGCATTTACTAGCGAAAAATCAATGTTCATCAAGATCTCCTTGTCTTCTATGGTAGAATCTGTACTTCAAGGCTCAGAGGAAATTTTGAAAATTTAGATGGGGGAACAGAGAAACAGGGACTGGAGAAGGGGCTCATAAGTCCCATAGGGAAATAGCTTATTTTCCCCACCCATTCTATGTTACTGCACTGTGAGAGAAATAATGAAACCAAAAAAGACTTGAGAGAAAGCTTATGATTAAGCAAGGTGTATGACTACTGTCCACTGAGAGCCAATTTAGGTGAATCTTCAGGCTGAATCTTCAGGCTTTACATTTGCTGAATGCTGCTCTGCAATTGACAAGGTAAATCAAAACTCATTTACTGGAGATGCTATGAGAGGGATGGCTATGTCTGGCTCTTTCCAGACAGTATCCCAAGGGGTAAGAGAAGAATCAGCAGGTGGAAGAGTTGAAGTGCAACAGCTGAACCCACACCCTGTCAAGTGCAGGTTCAAGGACAGACCCTGTCTCAGTTCCCAGGAGTATCTCATCACCAGATCATGCCCTTCCTCCATCATGGCGACAAATGACAGAAGCTTCACAAGGATTAGGAGATATGTAGAAATCAGGATCAAAGGAGTCACTAAAGATTGCAGTATCCTGTGTGATGATGATTCAAAGACTTCATGGCCAATATCAGTTTCCTTTTTAAACAATAATATTCTTGACCCTGCTTGCAGCCTCATGTATCAAAATCAGCAGTGGTAGAAAAGGTCACTGGTTTAATTCTTCATTCAGGCAGAGGTAATATTAAAATGTAAGAGGCAATATGAGATATAATACATGATATAACTATGTTCATATATTTTTCTATAGATGAAATTACTTTGTCTGCACTTCCACTTTAAGAAATTACAGTGGACATTGTTCCTATGGCTACTGGGAGGAAGCATTTACAGAGACAGCTGATTTCTATAAAAGGGGCAAAAAAATTCTGCAACTGGAATTTCTTCTGTCCTAAAAGTCATTGGTTAATAGGATGCTGAAGATTTTGCAATGTGATTAATTAAACATTTTAGATGTGCAAGGCAGTGTAATTAATTCTGTCAGTCTTTATTGTTTTGCTCCCCCTCTCTAAGGTTTGAGATTTAGAATGTCAAAAAACATCAAGAAGATTTCAGAACAGCAAAGGGCTAACTGATCTTAAATGTGGTCAGAAGAGAACAGCTAAAAATAAAATTCACTAAATGTTACTGTCTGTACCACTACCATCTGATCCAGATTTGAGGTACATTTGGAGACATTGAGCTGTTGTTGCCCACTTTCTTTGACCACTTGCTAATTATAACCTATGTTACTTCCCCCCCCCCACATATGGAGCTAAAAGAAAATTTGAAATAATTAATATTGTGAAAGAAGTTAACCTTCTAAAAATGTAAAATAAAAATGTCTTCAGTGTAATTATAGTGGTTTAAGCAAAGACAAGTTACATTTTACCCATCAGAGAGGAAAACATTTTAGCAGAATGATGTAATCTGGTTCAGGTCAAAACCAGATTTCATCAAGTTTTCAAATGTTTCAAATGCTCTTGTTTACAGTGTCAACAATAACTCCAATAAAAATGAAAATATTACATTTATTTGACTGAGAATTGTTGCTGTGGTCTCAGAACAGTTCTGTTTCAAAGAAGTTTACAATGATAAAAGAAAGCCTCTGTCAAGGGGCTTCAGGGTAGAAGTACCCCAAGAGTCAAGTTGGAGTAAATGTTTTCTTTTATGTACTTTCCACTGTGTCACAGATACAAGCATCTTTATGATCACAAAGTTTGGTTCTTGATTAGTAAAACAAAGCAGAAAGAATGATGCTTGTTTATTTTTGCATCATATCTATAGCTTCTGTTGATGTTGCCATCTATATTTTAGAAGCATATTCAGTTTTGATATGGGAAATAACAAACAGGATAGATTAAAAATATCTTTTTATATTCAAATTTTGTTCTGATCCTTTTTTGTAGGTTTTTCCATTCTGTTTTTCACTCTGCTTTCTTTCACCCCCAGTGGATTATTTTTTTATTCTCTATTCACTTGCCTAGCAACAACAATGAAGTGAAGCAAAGCAAATCACTCCAAAGCCAAAATGTTAGCATTTAAGACAAAATGGCAAACTATATTTGGCTAGGTTTCAAAATGAGTCAAAAGTTAGCTTGGCTGCTCTTATAGCTCTGAATAGCTGATGATCTCAACATTCATTTATTACCCTAACCAGCAGATCCATGATTAGCTGAACTCATTGCTTATTCCTGAATATCCAAGGGTGACTGTTTCTGGGGAGTGCAGTGGCTTCATTTTGCTTTAACTGCAACTACACCACTATCTTTCTCATTTTGAGCCATTATTTTTGGTTCTTCTCTGGATTTATGATGTCATTCAAGGCAGACACAAGTGACATTTACTGTGAATATTGACCATGAGCACTCAGTAACACATTTAAACTAAGATGCACCCAATCTCATCTTTACCTCACATGTTCTCACAATATGTGTATACAGTGGAGCAATAGTACTCATTGGTACAACAAAGCCCCTGCCCCAGGGTCTCACAGCTAATAAGAAAAAAACTCCAAAGCCTATATGGAACCTACACATCTACGAACTTATGCAAATACACTAATTGAGGCTTGGGAATTAAAAGAAATTTGCTTGAACTTTCTATAGAATCTTTTATTTTGGTCTGAGAGAGCTTCAATTCTTTGTATTTCAGAAAATGCCTTGAGGCATATCTGACAGCAAAATGTAGGTAGCAAAACCAGGCAGGATAATTTTTGCTTTGGGAAAGGCCGAAATAATTACTGGAACAGATTCTTCCATCTCCCTTATGTTTTCTTTAGACTATTCTGAAAGAAATTTCTACTACAGAAGTGTTGTAAGATCAACAATGTGAGACATAAAAGACTCTGCCGTCAGTATTTGTCGTAACTGATTCTTGACTCTTACAGCGAATGGCTGCTCTCTGCACTAACTGGTGTAAATGGCAACATTTTCACTAGCTTCTGTTAACATTTGCAGAAATATCCCAGAGTAGAAACTTGAGTAAAATATTGTAGAAGACAAAAAAAGGAAGCAAAAGGCTTTCTATATTAATGGCCTATGGGCAGATTTGTTCTGATAGCAACATTTGAAGAAAACAGGAGAGTCATCAAAGTTTAAAATGTGGCTTTTGTACAGCATTTATTTTAAGGTAGTAAGAATATTGGTGTAGCTGAAATCTCACACTTCCCATTACCTTTCATCAAGTAGGTTACTCTGGAAGAGATTGGTAGAGCAGAATTGCCATAACAACGTGGCACTCAGCAGGAAAAGAATAGTGGAACCACTCCAAAACTGCTTACAAATCTTCCCAGTAAAGAATGGTAAGAACACATCATCATTAAAAATCACCTTTCTCAAAGCACAAATCCTGCATTAAAGGTTCAAAAAGGAACCTTGAAAGGACCAATAATGCTTGATGTTTGTATGCTCATGAACCCAAATCAAAGCACAATCTGAGCTTAGTGAGATTTCTAGGTAAAAGCTGGCAGCTTTTTTGTTGGATAATGTGGAACCTGGGTATAAATTCTTCCCCATACATGAAGAAATTGGCTCACTCCTTCATCAGGAATTATGCCTCCTAAAAAAAGATTTGCTATCTTTTCAAGGATTCTGAGAAACATGTGAAAACGGGAGGGAAAATACCCAAACCCCAAACTCTGATAATGTTGACAATACTCCAAAACCAAGATTGGTTATTGAACTTCTTCATGTGCTATCCATTAATACTTAATCTACACATGGATAACATGTCATCTGAGCTGTCCAGAAACATCTGGATGTTATGATACTTAACAAATCTAATAGGCACAGCTAATGAGCCCAAAGACAGAGAATGCATTATGTGGTTGCTGTTACAGCCTTCACCCAATGAATATAAATAGGCTTTCGTTGATATTTTGTCCTACTAAAACATAATCCAGTTTATTGAACTGGTGAATTGCATTAACCATTTTGACATTATTTCCTTATAAATCTAACATGGTGTCCTTGTTCTGTTCTTCATCTGTACATAATGCTAACCAAAAGGAAAGGACAAAATCCCCCAGCAGACAAATGTTCCAAGACACTGATGAATGTTGATTTAAAAGGGAAATCTTTTTTTAAAACTTGAAGACAACACATATCTGCAGAAACAGCCTGGGGAGGAGGCTGGAGGAATGCATTATAAATCACATATTTCATACACAGATGGACATACTTTATACATTTGCAGTATAAGTAAACAAAGGTTTGTAAGCAGAACTCAGGAAAGGTTTAGGTGTCTGAAAGATTGCCTACTTTTTACAAGTACAGTAGTTTATTGTGTGTTTGTAAGTCTCACTTCATAAGCTGAAATCAGCATAGCTTCAACAACATGAAATAAACAACAGTTTTAATCAACAGTGGTTATTTTACCATCCAATTTTCAAACATCTCAGAAATATTTCATAAGCTGGCAGTTAGGTACATGGTAATACAAATTTGACAAAGTTGGGGTTGCACATTTAACACCATCTCCATTGCTCCACTCTTTCTATGCAAGTGACTGAAAAGGTTGAAAAACATCATAAGCTTATTCTTACTACTTCTAATTTCTTCGTAATTCAGCTCACAAAAAAAATGTACTTTGCAAAATGCAGGATTAATTCTTGTTAATATAAACACTAAATAAATGCTCCTACTACCTGGAATACTAATAGCCATAGACATTATAAACATATTTTATTTGAAATTCACTGCTATGTACTTGAAAAGTTATCCTCATACCAACCACTGTCTCCCATTCTAAAAACATGCATTTGTTTCCAGGTGGAATCGACAAAAATACAAAGGCAAAGGTAAGCTTAAAGAGTCATTACATAGTACCTCTGAAGCAGGTACCCAGGGATCATAGAATCATAGAATAGTTTGGGTTGGAATGGACCTTAAAGATCATAGAGTTCCAATCCCCCTGCCATAGGCAGGGACACCTCCCACTAGACCAGGCTGTTCTCTAAGGATCAGATTACAAAGGCAGGAAATGTCCCCATGGATCCTCCAAAGGAACAAGGAGGGGGCTCATCCCAAACACCTGAGTCCAGCTGAGTCCTTGCACCTGTAGACTTGTTTCTGCTAGTTCTCTAGATGTTCTCTTTTTCACATTCCTTGTTCCTGCAGCTCTGCAGGATATTCAAAGAACTGACTATCAATGGTTCCCATGACTTCCTCAGATTATCATTCACAATCATACCCCATTTATATGAACGTTTCAGACTTTGTTGAACAGCAGTTAAGAACAATTTATGGCCCAAAGATTTATCAAGGAAATAGTGGGTGTGAAATAAATCCATAATGCTGTTTCAGTGTTGAATGGAATTTTTTTCTCCACTATGAAAATATTTTAGAAGAACTGTTTGCACTTACCATAGCTTCGTATCCAAAACCAAACCAAACCAACCAACCAAACAACCAAAAACACAACCAAGAAACCCCCCAAAAAGTCAGCAAAAGCAGAAGAAACTATGTATCTCTTTGCTTTTGGATTTTCAATATTTAGGAAAAAAAGAGTATAATTTATTCAAAAACCTAAAACCCCCATCAAAATAGAGTTTTATTGAACAAAAATAATCTGATTCTAACATTATTGCATTTTTATATGAGTGTCAATATGGAGGGTAGAAATGAGACTGTGAAAGAACAGTTGTACAAGTTGTACACAGCAGCAGGATAGAGAGATCTGTGGATCAGAGAGGGGACACATAGGACACAGGAGGTGGATAAGCAGCAAATCGCTGTGCTAAGGGAAGCAGCATGGCTCAGAGGAAAAGTAAAAATCACTGTCTGCTTAACAGAAAATCTGAGAAGAGAAATCTGTAATTAGTATACAACAAATATCCTCATAATTGCTTTTTGATAGAGGAGAAATGACTTCTCTACTATTTTTATGATTCATCTGTTCTGACATTCATTAGACTTTGGGTATTGTGGTGAGTATTGATGGCTTTGACAGCACTTTGTCTGCTGTACAGGGAAAAAATTAAGGGCTTATAAAAAAACTAAAAATGAGACTAATGAACGGCTAAAATAAGTCATTTTCAATTTCCCTCAAGGACTGACATTTCCCTCTGAAAATGTAAGAATGGCAAATACATCTCAGCTAAAGATGGCTTTAGAATCAACAAGACATGAGAGCAAAAGAGTCCATCTTCTGTCAACAATAACCTTGGCAGATTCACATGGTTCCTAAATGAATGTTGTATCTTAATAGTGGCTACCACGACTCAAAAGAAAGAATGAAAAGTTATTTTCACATTCCAATATGCATTGCAAAAATTGGTGATGGGAGACAAGAGACCAAACATTTAAGAGCTCAGCTCTTTGATTCCTTTATCTGACAAGCATTTCCCCATTCTAGTATTATAAATAATTATCAAGGGAACCTTTTTCATCTGACAGGGTAATTCAAGTTAGGGAAAAGTTGTTCTCTTTCTTTATTTCACAGCACAGCAGAAGCTCAAGTAAATGGGATGTGATAGGAGAATTAGGCCTTTTGGTTCCAAGTTGTGGGGTATTTTTAAGATCCAACCTCCACAAGTGTTATTAAGACTGATGATATTAAACTACTGCAGAGCAATGCTTTTTAAAACTTTTCTAAAATAATAGCTCACTTCTATACTTATGTCTACAATTCTTTTTCCTGTTCAGAATGATCTGTACAATGTTGTAAATACTATATATTTATTTTCTCTGTAGCTTTATGCTAGCTTAAAATTAACTGGGATATCTCAAAGATGCAATGTCATCTTCAGAAGTTTAAATTACAGTAATTACACCTTCTCATTGCTTGTTACATTTTGGTCTTTTTTTTTTTTCCCATCCCTTTATTTCAGTGTTGTTTACTTGACACAGAATTTGCTCATAGCACTAAAAAAATTCCACCTTAAATAGGATACATAATTTTTTCTGCCTTTCTCTGCTTGCCATTTACCATGTTGGATGCAATGCTCATGTTAATTTCTGCTGTGCAACATATGGATAACTTCTTTCTATTTCCATTGCATTTACTACTGTAATAATTACAGATAGTTCTGTCAGATAGTGTTGCCTCTTGTCCCTTGAAATGCAAGAATCTTCTTTGCATGCTTAATGTAACATGATTGTTCTCTGCAGCATAGTTGATCAGCTCTTTGATCAGATTTTAAATACATAAATTCTGCCACATTGTGTCAAGGTTTAATTACATCTTACAAAAAGTAGTATAGCCTCTAATTGCAGCTAGCTTGCGGTTTTGGGTGATTTTTCCTTATATGGCATTCAAGGCCAGGCTTGATGAGGCTCTGAGCAACCTGATCTAGTACAGGATCTCCCTGCCTGCCGCAGGGTGTTGGTCTTTGAAGATCTCTTTCAACTCTATTCTGTGATTTATATTCGATTCCCACTATTATCATACCCTGCTCAATCAATCAAATGTTGCAGAGTAACTGCAGAATACCCTGGCCTATGAAATAGTGCAGATGTGATATTCAGTCTGAGCATCGTCAATTGTAGGCAAAGGTTGCTAGAAGGATCCTGGTTTTAACAGAGAGGTATTAACAGCAGGGTGACTCTTGAGACCCTGTGGAAGTTGCAGAAGAGCCACAACTGGGAAAACCCAGTCCACAATTTTACATGGGTCCAGGTAACAGTAATTGAACCCAGAAAAATGCACTACACAGCTTATTGACTTGACAACTAAATACAGACCTTAGCCACAAAATCCATGCTAGTTCGAGATGTCTATCTGCATGTGTAATTTAGTCATAGTCATCTAGGTTGGAAGGGACCTTTCAGATCATCAAGTCCAACCATCATCCCAACTCTTGCAAGCTTCATACCTGGACAGTGACTTGAACCCTTCACTCTCAGATTAGGAGTCTAATGCTCCTTCTTAAGCAATTAGGCAATATATTCAATGGGTTTATAGACAGTACCCGGAAGAGTACTGCTGAGCCCTCCTGTAAGCCTTTTTTTTTTTTCCCTAAAAGGCCAGCAAGGGCTTTTGTAGATGTAGTATTTATAAATACAGACTCCTTTGCACAGATAGCCCATAAGCCTGACTGGCAACATATGTTACCCTAAACCTCTGAATCCTCCTCCCCACAATATTGTCCCAAAATGCATGGATGAAAAGAATATACAGTATTAAGGAGATAGTGCTGCATCAGTTCTAGGAGACCATCTGAAGAAAGTCCCTAGAAGATCTTACCAAGAAGAAAATTCTGTGGAAAAACTTCAATAAATATTCATGTTACAATGCCCATTGCAATGATCCTCCTCAGGTCTCAGCTAAGCTGTCTCTTAAGAAGGATGCCATATAAACATCTTTCAGAGATGTACCTTATCTGTGCCAGATGACTATAATACCCAGATAAACACTCATATTTTCTTAACAATAATTAAGAAGTTAATATGAGTAAAATATCCAGCAGTAAATGTCATGTAATATTTTTTTCTTACTTATATTACTTTCTAGTTGTCTCCATGCCTATGAACACCATGCCTCTCCTGTGCAGATACGAGAGGTCTTCTAAATTCTAGTCATAGTTTTTTGTAACATTCATGATTTAGCCTCACTTTCAGAGCACGAAAATTTTTACTCTATGCATTTTTTTTCCTTTCCCCATTGCAATTTGTCCAGCTCTGCTTGTACGGCAGCAATTTCATGGACCAAAGCCTACCACTGGGGGTAACAGAATATATGTAACAATCTTTATTGAGTTTCCATCATGTTGTACTAGTTGCCACATATGAATGAATTTAGGTTTACAGCACCCTTGTGAGGTGGGGGGCACATTGATTTTCCTTTATTTTAGATTGGGAAACAAAGACTTCAAGCAATAAAGCCTCAGTCAATCACAAAGCCAAGAGCAGACCACAACAAACCTGAATTGTGCTGGCTATTGCAAAGCTATTTTCCTGCCTTTTAGGTGGTGTTACATTTTCAGATAAAAAAAAATTACTAGGCACATGTTAATATCATATGTCTCACAAAAATGTAGGACCAAATCCACACATGGATATCTTCTTAAGGTTTATTTTTTAATCCAGTGCATGTATTTTGGAGAGCACAATATTGTTGACAGGTTTGATATACAATCGTTTTGCAAGAGCTAGAGTGGAAATTTTAAGCATTTACCTCTGTGCTCTAGCAAATGAAGTAGCAATTATTTCTGAACTTTCCCTTACATTCTTCATTTTTTCCTAGAAATGAAGGCCTAGGAACCTTGAGCTACAGTTAAGAACATTGTTGAGCTCCCCACATCTCAGAAAAGTAAAGAATGGCAAGATGTTTTGAATAATAGCAAAATTACCTCTTTTTTGTCAGTAAAATAACTAGTTGTACCTGCAGTGGAGCACATAAGTCAATTTTAAATGGATTTTAATAAAATGTTTCAAATTTTGTTTCAGTCACTGATATCCTAAAGTTACAAAGGCATTATATTTTTCCACTAATAGACCCCTTTGGGACTACTTCATGACAATTCTCCCTGGAAACATTTTCTGTGAAGTATTACAGGATATAAGGGAAAAATCAGAAGGATTTCTGTTACTTTAAAAGACTCGTTGCTTTTTGTTCTTGTATATAGCTTTCCTCTTAAGAGTTAATTTCATCATGCATGAGAATCAGCAGCTGAAAAAGTAAAAATTGAAGAGTAGATTGGCACAGGCCCTTAGATAGATCCAGGGTTCTCTGAAATGCTGCACAGATATTGACTATATTTAAGCAGTTAGCATTCAAACAAATCCTTGATATTAAATTTTTGTGTGTAGAATGCTACAAAAAGAAATTGGATTCGATCTAATCTCTCTCTACAAGCCTGTGTTAAACATGAACATGAAAATATGCTTTTATAATAAAACAGGGAAATACAGACAAAAGTGAGAACAACAGTTTGCATTCATCCACTGAGGAATTCATGATCCTTGTAGCACTAAATTCAGTGCTTTCAGTACAAGCAGTTTCACCATGGGGACTAGCATGTTGAGAAAAGCAGGGGAAAGCACAAAGCAGAAAACAAGAGGCTGCTGGAAATTAGTAAAACACACACTCTTTTTTGAACATGTAAACTATGGTAGAACAGGTTTTTTTTCCTTGTGTAGCAACAAAATACAGATGAAATACAAGATGAAAACTTTAGAATGTTTCAAATATGGATAATTAATTAAATTTACCTGCTTTATTGAGTTTTTGTCCAGTTTGAGGTGAGCCAATATTAGAAATGTATGGGCAAACCTGCCATGATCAAACTGTCACTCAAGCACTTGGATATTTCTAGGTCTGCATTATATATTGCCATCACAACACTGCAGTACTAAGAGTTGACTCCTGTAGCATACGAAGCAGCTTCAAGTATGAGCATACCTACATAGAGTTTGATACTCAGGTGAAATTGTATCAATTTTTTGCATTTTTTACTGTGCTGTTGGTTAAACTTATCACTTATCAAAATTGCCCTGGAAAAAGATCCTGCACAATAAGACTTCCTTTCTACAACACTACTATGGGAGTAGTTGCTGAGCCTGTTGGGAAATTAATGAGAAAATGGGTCACTGAGCTAAGTACCTGCTATAAGCAGAGACTCATTAACAAGGTAGTACTTCACACTATCCCATGTTCTATTATCATGCAACACTATGAACAACTACATTCAAAGAACACCATTAAGCTTGCAAAACCAATCTCCCGAAAGAAGCAAAATGCTGGGATTTTGTCTGCTTTTGCAGATTTTGTACAACCTCATCCTCACTGTCTCTGATCATTTTATTCTTCAGCTGCATGATCACGTTTTGCTCTCCGTCAGAATTCTCTTGTGTTCAGGGCACGGAAGAGTTAACACTTGTCTCTTAGCTCAGTTGTTTTTTCTGTTGTATATTAGCACTCAGGATTTTTTTACAGTGTCTGATTCAAACTCAGAATTTTTCATTGCCTTTTGGCTGGGTTGTGGTATTCACCAGTATGCTACCTGCAGTCACTGACATCACTTTACATCACTGTCAATTGTTGATGGGAGTGATCAAAGTTGGCTCAGGCTCCTTCTGAGCACAGAGCAAATTATCTGCCACACAGAGTACCTTAGCAAGTCTTGACCTGGGAACGGGCACTGTGTGCTCTCACAAAGAGGATGCAGACAGCATGGCACTGGAGAGAGCAACTTTGATGGGGAGAAAAGCTTTATAAGTTTCCACTTTTAAGCAAGTTTACACTCTGGGCTTTGTCCTGCAATTGCTCTGCCTGTGGAGGATGAAACAAGGCAGGTGTGAAAGTGAAGTCTTCACAAAAGTGAAGACTATATATCTTACAGAAAGATACACTGTGGATATTTTTATACAATGATTTGTGAAATAATGAGTGACTCTGCTGCTTGCATTATCTTTTTCCTGGATGAAGACAAAGACCAAGCTAGGAACTTGCTTTTAAGTGCAGAAATGAAACAGCGCTGTCTCAGCACCACACAGCAAATTGCATCCATCCTACTACTCCTTCCAGAAAGGTCTTCCAGACCTGTCAGTCATCCATGTCTCTTTAAAAGCTTAACCTCTTTATTTTCAACAGTCCTCTCATGTCAAAATCTAGCTTTAAAATAGCCTTTTATTCAAAATAAGATTTTTTTGAATGTTGTATTGTATTTTACTTCAACCAGACAGAACAGATTCTCTATCCATCTCCCCTGAAACAGAACAAGTTCAATTTTTACTGGTATTACTTAAATAGTCTTTCTTTAATGCTGAAATTGTTTTTCTACCATAAATTTGTTCTATCCCTTTTAATCTAAGGCTACACCTAGCAGTTTATATAGGATTAAGAAATTATGAATAGCTCTTTCAATTAATCTATAATAAGTTGTTAAAAATCCCAGCAGACTTTTAGATTACTTCTCACTCCAGTTTACAGCCTTGAAGTGGTAGGCTTATATGTGCATACAGCAAGAATTGTTCATACCTGTAAGTATTAATTAGTTATTAACCCTTTGTTACTTCTGTGCAGTTGTTATGAAGCATCAATTGAGTTTCTTCTGCATGTCTCTCTACCTGTGTAGTTCCTGGGCTGGTGGAGTGGATAAGGTACCAGAGGTTGCCTGGCCCCAAGGAACTGACATTTTTGCTATCACCTACAGCAGCCCTAGGAGTTTTGCCACCAAATTTTACCTCTAAGTGAAAGTTTTCAGTGTGATGATTGGTACATAGAAGAACTCAGATGAGGGGAGTGGAATGGAAGTAGTTCACAGCTTTGGTTTCTAGGGCTTTTCTGACAGTCTAATGACATTTCTAAAATATTCCTCCGGTGTAACTTCCTTTGCCACTTCCCACCTGTCACTTGATTTGGAACCAGCCTTTTCTTGTAAGGGAGATGCTCCAATCCCTTAATCATCTTTGTGGCTCTGCTCTGGGCTCTCTCAAGCAGTATCTAGTCCTTCTTGAACTGAGAGCCCCAGAACTGGACACAATATTCCAGGTTCAGAAAAACGTCTACAAGCAAACCTCCTCTCCAGTTTGAGCTGATAATGTACATACTTTCCTCAAATGCAGCTCTGGGTGCTAAGCAGCTTATGCAATCTGATACAACAGTTTCTAAATGCCTGTGCAAGGAGCTATGAAAGACATGCCCATTTTTATTTGTTTGTTTGTTTTAAAATAACAAACATATTTTCTGTTTTTTCTCTTCATAAGACAAAACCTTTTCCTTTGTTTTAAGGTAGTGAATTACATTAGCTTTGAAGGTGTGAATTGAAAAGGGGAGCTTTGGCAGCCTGATTGTCCTTCTGAACATACCCAACAAGGCTGGAAGGCAAATGCAGACAGTCTTTGAAGACCCCAAAATACAGCAGTGTGGTAGCTGGCACTGTAGAAGCCCCATCAGCTGTGAAGGTCTGTGCTCAACTCAGTATCCAGGAGCTGAGAGTAAACCCCTTCTGAATCCAGCAGATTTGAAAGCATGTGGGATTACAATGAAATTTACAATGAAATCACTAAAATACTGCAATTAATTTGTTAAACATGTCATAAAATATTGTCATGTTAAACCAGTATTGAATACAATATAGTCAGGGATGTAGCAAGATCTCAAAATGACATGAACTGAGAAGCAGATTGGTATATCAATGGAATGCATAAATTCTCATATGACTTAAATTTAAATATAAATTAACTAAAAGCTATTAATAAGGCATTCAGTCACACTGAGAAGAAAACTATGTTAAAGCAATATTGATCAAGTAGCAGTCTATCTGACTTGTTGTTCAGCCATTTATAACTAATTATAGAAGACTAAAGAAAATAGAGATTTCTTTTTGTAAATGAGAGTACAGTAGAAGAAATGTCATGTAGAAAGGCCATAACTCAGTTCCTGTATATTCTGGTAGTACATAATTTTATTTGAGAGCAAAGACACGGCTCTGCTAATCACTGTTCATGTATAGCTGACATTTGACATGACTTTGCTTCCATGTTCTTAATTTTGTTTCTGCCCTAAGACAACCTCAGTGATTTCTCTGACAGAACTCTTCTTCATGATCCATTCCATTTCAGTTTCTTTTCTATAGCTATAGCTATAGCTCTTGATCTGTATAATCCCAGATACCCAGAAGACAATATAGATGTAACAGAGTATTTGCTTCAGCACCCTAATTTCTTGTATGCTTTTGGATTAATTTTCATGGTACTTCTATTATTGTGAGATGAGTTACTTTTTGCTCCTTTTTTTTAACTTAATTTATATCTTTGTCTGACATTGTCACATGGTACCAGTCTCCAGAAATCACAGGCACTGACTGATCTGGATCACAATCAGTCAGTGTTACTACTGAATAGAAAAATTGACAGATTTGTCAGAGGGAGTAGTGCCAGTTCCTTTGAATTAAAGATTTGCATCTGCTTATACTGCAAACTTGCTTGTTCCTTCCTTTGGATTAATTCATAGCAACAGAATGCTATGTAAACTGAATACTAAATAGCTGCATATGTGTGAACTACTGTCTATGCAACACATTATATACACTTCTCTTCATTTGATGAAATGCTGGACTTAGGTAAAAGAAAGGAAGTTTCGTAGAGTGACTGTAATGTTTCAGATCATTTAAGTTCACATCAGAGAGTAACCTAACTTAACATGTTTTAATAACATTGAGCAGTAAAAATTTGGAGAAGATAGTGTTGGTTTCAACATGTTTGCTACCAAATGATAGTATTTACTTGATTCACTAGAATATAAAGGAATGAATGTAATTTATGCACACTAAGAGTTGTTGGTGATGACACTTCATATAGTTGCAGTAAATGTGCAGAGTCAGTGACACAAGAGTGCAATAAAAATCAGTCCATGAAAGACAAAGCTTGTTTTTCAGATCCAGGCTTAATTTGTGTAGAAGCCATAAAGGAAAAAATGGAAGCCAAACTAAGGCAGAGCACAAACACAAACACAAAAAGCAAACTCCTTGTGTTAAAATTGTTACTGGATATAGTTTACTACACAAATTGGGCCCATTTGATAGATTCAGAATGCTTGTTCTGTTAGATGGCTTCACATGAAAATTCCTGCAATAAGGATCAGTGATTTTCTTCAAAGAGACAATTAACAAAGATCAGAAAGTACACCCTGCTGCTGATACAGCAGTTTGGAGAGATATTGCTGAAACAGTCCTTGGCAAGGCTGAACAGCTGGAGTTTGACTCTAACTTTTCTTTAGAAGCCTATTTCTTTCCCAGTTCTAGGCAATGCTGGATTTGTCACATGCATATGAGGGGCAAAATCCGTGTTTCGGTACTGCTTAATTACAGGAAATAATTACGTGGATGAATGATAAAAAGAGAAGTCTAAGTGAGCTAAACATGAATTGATGTAGTGAAACTTGATTACCTATTCTAGTTTATTTCATTCACCTCCCTGCCAATTAAGTCTCTCTTTTTAAACTGGACTTAGCGAAGCAAAAAAAAGTTCCTGGTCATCATCTGATTTTGAATCTTGTTTCTAGTGTGGTGTCCACCCTAAAAATATTTTTTTCAGGGTGTAATAGATCTCACACTTTTCTCATACTTAAAGAGAGTTCCCAAGCAATGAGGAATTATCAATTGTTAAAAGAAGTACGAAATCTATGCATAAATTTGAACTTCAAGTACACTGATACACTACTTAAATGCTAAAGAGACTACATACTAAAGTGTAGCATATGATTCAACTACCTCTGCTGTTGACAAGAGTTCTTATTTAAATATTTTCTATTTATTTCTTTGACTTTGCAAAAAGAAAGCCCTTAAGGATACAAAATATTTTCATGAGTTTTTTTAAAGTGTCTTTCAATTGGAACCTTATTAGGTAGGCTGAGTTTTGATACTTATGCATCTGTTTGCTATCCAATAGCAAATGGTCGAATTATCAATCTTTTGTTTGTAATTAATAACAGTGATGAATTGATGAATTTTCATCTTCATCTTTGCAGAGAGATTAAGGCTGACATAGAAATTTGCACTTCTAGCAAGTTTTACCTATGAGATGTCAATAGACTCAGAAATTCTGCATTTAAGCTATAGAAGATAGGTACTCTTAAAAAATTACTTTGACCCTTTCAGTTAACTAAAATAGTTTTCATGACTACTATGCCAATTTAGCTGAAGAAAGAGGCAATTATCTGCTTTTATTCAGAACTGCTGCACTCCTGGACTCCTAAAACCTAGATTATCTGTGGAGAAACATAGTTGCAATGCTTCATCCTAGAAACTGATTTATTTATCTCTTGTATGGGATAGAATGAAGTGTTTTGCAGCTGGCAGATACAGATATATATATAGTACAGCTGAGTCCTGACACAATGTCAGGATGAAATGTAGCCTGTACCATCCCTTACTGTGCTTTCCTTTGGAAAGCATCTCAACTCCATAGGCTGAAAGATGGTCAGTGCCTCTTAATCAGTGCCCCTGGATGTCCATCTCTGGAATGGACAGCTTCTGAAGGTTACAATCCCAGCAGGAAACCTAATGCTGTAGGCAGTCTGTCCTGTTGTGATACAAATGTGTGGGTAGAATAAGGGGGGATATTGATCTGAGCCTATCAAGTCCCATTTACTCTTAATCCACCACTGGTTACTTGTTCTTAATATAATTTGTAACATGTATTTCTCTCATGCACTGATCTCAGAACTGTGGTTTGCTTGCACAAAACACTAACAGGAGACTCAGAATGTTTCCACTAACTCTAAGTGGATTTTGTGCCTATGGTAATATGTATGGAAAATCAGTGCCTTGTATTTTTTGTCCAGATCTCCTGCAGCAAATGGAATCCCATTACATTCATTTCATTGAACATAATTTTTTAGATTCTTGGGCAGGTCTTTTATTTGGGGGTTTTCTCCCTCTAAGCAGTGATTCAACTCATCTTTGTTTAGGAGAATTTTCTTTCTCCAGCCCAAGTCTTTGTGTTCATTATCCACTCCTTTAATTATCTTACATTTCTCCTCAGTTAAATCTGTGTCCTTTAAAAAACAAATCTAAGCCTATATCTGCCCTGACTGATGACCTGCTGACTAACCTACATTTGGCACTGTTTTGCAACTGAATTTCTTAAAATAAGAAGACCTTACCACAGAAACAGTACAGCTGTAATTTTTTCTTAGATTCTTCTGGGGGACACCTTTGCTAGACATCATCCCCCTGATTTCCTTCTCTGACATCTCTTTTGAGCTGAAATTGGCATCAAGTTGAATACTGAAAAAATGCAATGCTTAAAAGTACTTGGGGAGATGCCTGAAACTGCAGAAATAGAATACGAATACGTGTGAGAACCACCCACTACTGCAGAGGCAGCATTGAATGTCCTCCTTCTCTGCAACAGCAAGGGAATGAATGTACCCACCTCTTATCAGAAGGTGTCAGTGTTGCCCCTGGCCTTCCCTGTACTGAACAAGACTGAACAAAAGAAAGCCCGTGGGTCATTTATGAAGTTTCATTTTACCCTACCCTTTCAGCACCTGCACGTATGGCTGCAGTATTTCTGAAAACATTTCCGGTTACCAGCTGGTCTCCAGAAGATGTATAACGCTGCTCTTTCTGAATGGTTGAACAAGGTGGGGGATGTTGACAATAAGGGAGTAAAAAGCTGTATTTACAATATCAAATATGCTTTTTATACAACTGGCATTTGAATTGCCAGAGCATAAAAATATTTAAAGTCTAGTTCAACTTTCATTTTCAAATATTAATTGTGTGCATATGCAATTTCTAATTTCTAGTTACTGAAAATCAGTAATAATCTGTCGTAAAACAAATTGTGAAGTTGTGCCAAGATGCATTTGAACCCCAAACTGCTACGTCTTATGTTCTTGCCTAAATCCTTCTGACATTGTTGCCTTCAGCTCAGGGAAAGTGAAGGAAAGAGATGAAAAAAGATTGAAAAGGTTTGAAAACCTACTGAGTATATGAAATGCAGGGCATCCAAATGCAAATACAATCCAAATGCAGTAACATTCCCTGTTATGTGGTGTAAAGGGGCCTCCTGGGAGATGAGGCACTGTACCCATCAGGTGAAACGTAATGGTCTGGGAAGTAGCACTTTACTTAAACCTCACAGAAGCAAATCATTCCACCATCAGTTGATTTCATACTCTGGTTCTTGTTGGAGAGATTACATTTATATTTGTTATATTAAGAAGGAAAATACATACACACTTTGGATGGACTTGCTGTTAACATCAGCCTTAAACTAGCAAAATTTGCTGCATTTGTTTGGGATTTTTAGTGATTAGATAAGATACTAAAACAAATTCTTGTGTTCACTTATGCTGTATAATACTTCTTCACTTAATTAATTTTATGAGGAAATAAATGAAGCAGAAGCAGTTCGTTATATAGACATTTTGGATACTTGCTTCCCTTCCAAGTCTTTATCAGATTATTTCTTAAACCTAAGAAAGTTTTAAGTGAATTGTATGTTAAAGACTGGGATTTTCTTATCATGCTTTGCATGTTTTCAATTAAAAGTCTTATTCTCTTGCCACAGGAGTAATTGGCAAACTTCCCATTCACTTCAGTATTTGTAAAGTTGAAGCACAAACATTTCTAATATGCTATATTAATAAAGTTATTTAGAATTTTTTGGCCTTTTTGGTTAAATAACCACCTAAGAAAACTCTTCTGAACTCACCAATTATGAAAAAAACCCAGTTTTAGACAAAAATTTATTGGTTTATTCTCTGCCTCTTGAAGCAGCTAGCATCTGGAGCTTTTAAAGACTTCATTAATTATATTTAGCCAACAGCATCATGCTATGCATGGACTGAGGCACAGAACATTTTCATTCTTTTGTTGCCTTGAAACAAAAGATATTGTATTTAATTTACACAACAGAAATCATGTTTATCCACAAAACCATTTAGGACATCTAAAGCTTTAGAGGGCCTCTGAGGGCAGCTGCTGGTGGGAAAGAGAGAATAGTAAAGGCTTCTGTTTTCTTTAGAAAAGAGAGGAAAGAGAGGAAAGGTTCGGTGTCTGTGGCCTATGTCTGCTTTTGGAGGTAAAGCTGAGTAACTATATGCATTTGCCCTGTAGCCCACCCTGCGACATCATCTCCCTCCACATGATTCAGCTCAGATCCAGCATGAACCAGTTCCATAACCTTTGCTGAGACTGCTGAAGAAATTGTGAAGATATGTATGAGAGTAGTGAAATGGTCTGTAGAGAGGAGCCACATGAAATAAGAAAGGTAAAATTGGAGAGACAAGATTACTGAAACATGAGTGGGTCACAGCTCAAAGATTCAAGAGGAAAAACAAGAAAAGTAGAAAACATTACAGAAAGAAAACAAGTGGTTAGAACATGGCAAGTCAGCAACAGTGAAGGTCAACTCCAGGGAGCGGTGAAGGTAAATCTTACTGCTCCTGAGGGAGCTCTGCCTGGCCTCCACAAACCTCATGATGTCTTCATGAGGTTTAGAAGTAGCTCCTTAATCCTAGCTCTACTGGTTGTATAGCTCATAACTAATAAATTAATAAATAAATGGTTTAAACTTTTATGTAGAATGTACTCTGTTTACAAAGTCAATTTGTGAGTTGCTTAAGGTGACCAAAGGGCCTCAAGGTGGAAAGGCTTTGCAAGACATCTTTCAGTAACAGATGTCTGCATGCCACATGCCCCGTCTTTTCTCCTGGCATCAGCAGCAGTCAGCTCAGCTTTCCAGGGGGTTGCTGTGGGCAAAACAGACCACACGACCAAGCACCATAATCATCAGCTGTCTGATACCTTTAACAGTATCTGGCTCTAACTGGTCTGCAAGATGGAATGGGCTATCAGAGGCTAGCAGGGTTCTTCTGCATCTGCCACCAGAACTATCCAATAGACAATATCAGCATAATTGCATTACAGTAAGTGTTGCTCAAGTGCAAATTAATATATACTTCTGGTTGCAGGCCCAGGAATTTATTTTGATGGATTAGTTTAGATTAAAATGATAGCATTTAGTGTCAAAAAAGTACAAGGATCCCTGTGCAAACAAACAGAAGTAATATGCAGCTCAAGTAACTTGCTGAGGTACATCTGACTTTGGGACCAATGAGTTGCAAGCTTAAGGACCCGGCATCTTCTTTCTTCTCTATCTCAGAATCAAACCTGCTGTCCTGTTCTTGCAGTGTTGCACTGCCTTCCTGTCTCAGGTACGTATTTAGCATAACTCTTCTTGGGCAATAGCCTTAAAAGCCCTCTGTTATTTATTTGAATATGGTCATAATCTCATTGGGATCCTAATCATCACACACAATCTAAACAGTCTATTTTGTACTTAGTATGCAGGTAGTGTGGGAAGCAACCCTTTGCACAAATGTTAAGTACAACTGGATGGAGTCTCACCATATATGGGATGCTATTCTTACATAATTACCACCATCACCAGATGGTAGTTCAGGGAATTATGTTAGTTCATTAGTTATGACTTATAATAGATCTTCATAAATTATTGAAAATCAGGGTATGCTTCTCACGCTAAGTGAGTAATAAACTGTACTTCTTATTTGTGTTGGCTCTGCTATTTCCTGTCAAAATGGTGAAATAGACATAAAAAAGGGAGAATTTGTTTACTATGCTTAAGGAGCACATAAATTGACTGATAGTAGAAAAATTGTTACACATTCCTATTATTTTAACTCTACTGGACTACAGCAGCAGAGGACAAATAGGACAATACACTTACCTAGAAATTTGGGTACCTGGTGTGTTTGGAATTGACTATGTCTCTGAGAATTCAATCAATCTAACTGAGAAGAGCTAGCACTAGAAAGGATGAATACTGCAACACATTTGTAAAAACCCATACCTTCTCCACTTGTAGTTTTGCAATTGATATTAAAAAAATTCTGTAAAAATACTGAAAGTGCAAAACCAAACCACCCCCATCAAAATCTGACCTACAGAAAGAAGTTAAAAGTAAAGATTTGGAGAAAACTAGAACTCTAGTGATTTCTTTTTTTCCTTTGTATAAACTGACTACTGTTGATTACTGCAATGGAAAAATACTTGAGAGGAAAAAGATCAATTCATGACTTTCTCCCCTGAGTTTCCAGAATCTCACTGCTGAGCAGATCTATAATTGCACTTTATTGAATGTGTGGTCAGGCTAATCAGGAATAAGAGAGCCCTGAGTGAGACTTTGCTCTTTGCAAACTAGTCTACAAATTTTTTCAGTGCAGCTTTCTGATATACTGAAGAAGGTGAAAAGCAAAGGAGTACTATTTGAAGATGCATTAACTACCGGCACAAATACTTGATGAAGGAAATGTTCTCCTTTCTAAAACAACATTTTTACTTAACCAGCAATGGGAATCTGAAAGAAAAGGCAAAAGAGAACATGGAGAAGAAAGGAAAACTGAAAAGAACAAACTTCTCTTCTGATACTGTACCTGACACTCTGAGATTCCCAGATTCCAAGTTTCCATGCTGTCAGTCATGGGCATACTGAAAGATTCAGGAGGGCCTGCTGCAGTTAAATGTTTTGGGTTTCATACAAAATAAAGAGATGATATCAGAATGTGAGTGGATATATTAACTAGAAACCTAGTTAAAAAAGCAAAAATGACACAAAATAGAGAGCTAATGAAGAAAGGATGCTGGGAATGAAGCAAACTCCAGACAGTTCTACAGGATAAACTTTCAGAACCCATATTCTCAAGTTCTTCCCTCAGTAGTTTCAAAAGCTGAAATTTCAAGATATAAAAGATTATAGTAATCTATAATGAATTCATAAAATGTAAAGATTTGTTCAGATTTTTAAGATTTCTTTTCTACCTTTCTGAATTGGAATTAGTTTCAGAAATTTTCTTTTTGTCTCACTGATATAAGTATTTAGAAATTATAAAAATTACTGAGAACTTAAATTAACTGCAGCAATACTTAGAAGGTGAATCCAAAGTAAAATTATTGCTTCTATCTCCTTAAGCAATTTAATCACCTTCTGTATTCTCTCCTACAGAAAAGTATGGTACTCTGCTCATGATACTTGGTTGCAAATGTAGGAGATTGACAGCTGTGAATTCTGCATGCTGTTTTTTTAGTTCACTAATTTAATCAAATCCAATGCTGTGAAAATACAGACTGGTGCTATGAATGGAATCACAGTTAAAGAGGAACATTTCTGAGGGTATGATCTTTACAGTGGCCACATCCACAGTGATTGTAATCATACTCCTGGAGCTCCCTGTTCTATAAAATCGTTCTTACAGCCTGACAGAGTGAAGATTTAGGAGTTTTAGTAGGCTGTTTAGACAGCTATAGGTTTCAGACTTTAAAATTTATGGATATATTCTATCCTGAAATTGCATAACCTATGTAATTATATTTATTATACATTGATTTTTTTTTTCATTTCCTTTAAGAACTGAGAACTAAGTATTTTTTTTTCTACTTCATTATCTTTTCAAAGAACATCCCCTCTCTCCATAGGTTCATGGATGAACATCCTTGTCAGAGATAGGCTCATTAGAATTTTGATTATTTTCTAATTTTATGACATTTCATCTCATATTCTTCTCTAACAGATGAGTTTCATATTTCCTCTTGACCTGACATTAAATCCACTATAATTATTCATATAATAGAAGGTTGTATTAAAGTATCAACCAAGGTATAATGTATGTGTGTGATGTACTCAAAGGATTAATCTTGGATGTAAGAGTGCATTACTGATAGCTATTTCAAGTACTATCAAGTGTACTTTTGTTCTAGGCAACATTTTACAATCATAAAATAAGCTGCATGTCTTCACATGTGCACTCATTTGGACTCAGCATGTCTCCTGGGAAAAATAATCAGTTTGCATGCACAATCACAGTAGCTGCTTCTGCCAGAAGAAGTGTATGTGCTCATATTTGAACAATGACTTTTGTCTCTTAAAGGCAGTGAAATAAATCATATGAATCCAAGCTTATGATGCAGTCAGATACAGTACCTTTCAAAAATAACAGCTGGAATTTTAATATATTCTTTCAATTTTATCTCAGCATGAAAAAGACTATGCACATTTCTAGTGTATTTTGTTTAATATCAAATATAAACAAGCATATAGCTTCCTTGTTTCTTGTATTTTCTAGCGTTTTGCCTTCATGAATTCAAAAAATATCTCGTCTTTCATGAATTCAGTAATTTGTCTGAGATCAGAATTTCCTTGTTAGATGAACATTTCCCTGGGATAAAACCTGAAGCATTGTCTGATTTTGCAGACTTTAAGGATTTTAATTAATTGTTTTCAAAGTCAGCATTCTGTCAATGCCAGATGAATATTATTCCAGCAGAAAGCTGTCAACTCCCATTCAACATCAACCAGGATTTGGGTGACTTTTGATTAGCCTAGTGTTACTCTCCACCTAAATGAGTTAGTAGATATTAAAGCCAAAACACACATCCTACCTTGCAATATAAAAGAGTATTTAGGACTTATTTGGCTATGGACAGCTTCTAAAACTGGTGTACAAAGACATTAATTTTAAGAAAAGATCAATCTTCCATCTGATTACTTCTGGCAGTGGAAAAAAAACTACACATCTATTTAATTATAGTATCTAAGATAAAGATTCCATTGACTCCAATACCTCTTACAAATTGCCTTTCTTTCAGCAATTCAATTAATGCTCAAAACACTATTAGTAGGTAGCTTAGAGGTGTAGAGAATTAGTAGGTAGTTTGCCCCAACAAGGGAAGAAGTATAATTTTTGGTTTTGTCAGTTTTCAGTATGCATTATGTCCTCCATAACCACTTCTTCCTTTCATCTAGCAGAGGCTCTGCAGTGAAAATTAATGTGCAAAACACTGGCTGAGGGGTATTAAAGGAATGTATATACTAAGTAATGAAGGAAGGTTAATGGTCTTCCATTCCTCTCAGGATACATCACTGAAAATGCCTTACTCCTGAGAAGAATAATGTGCAGCAAACAAACCTATGTGAAAATAGAGATAGTGCTGGAGTTAAAATATGGGCATTAGAGAATCTGTCCAAAGTCACATGAAGGGTCTACACATTTCTGCATCTTGTCTCTGATGGTGGGTGACAACAAATGCCCAGGGAATAGTATAAAGCAGCACAAGCATACAGGGAGGGATAATTTCCCTAAACAGTGGAAACAATCCAGATTTGAGCAATCTTTGGCTGTGGGATATCCTTGGAGCATGGTACCAGAGACATCTTGGAAAAGGGGATATTCTTGAGACACACAGATCCAATTCAGGTAGGTCTTCTTTTCATTCATCACTTGCCCCATCACTTTTGATACTCAGCTGAGTGTGACATGCTCTCTGGTCTTTTTCTGCTTTTCCAAAACTTCAGAATCTCCTCCTACTTTGAACAGAGCTGTCAAGTAATAGTTACCCACTGTATGGTGGTAATCCAGTCTGTGCTGCAGTCACTTACTAGTTTATCCAATAAAAACTTCAAACTGATCAAGTTTATATGTCAGCATGTAGTGTTGTCTCATAGTTTGTAGTGTCTCTGTTTTCATCTTTCCAGATTTTGTTCAGAAATTTCCCTGTGGAGCTTTAACCACTTTGGTAGACATCTGCAATCTAGGTACTCTCATCTGAGCTAGTCACTTGAGGGTCTTCTTCTAGCAAATTAAGAGAAATGGGAAATTTTAAACCACCACTAGCTGGATGTATTTTAGCGGACTTACAGAAGACAGAATGAGCTTCAATTTAGAAGTGCTTATTTCTCTGAATTGCCTAGAGAGGAAACTAGGTGAGATTAGGATAGATTAATCTTAGTACTCATTTCTTTTCCTTGTTCCTAATGTAAAAGCAGTAAGTCTCACCAAACTGTCAAGAAAGATATGATTATCTTTTCTTGTAGGTCTTTTCTACTATTTCATGCTCCCTTCTTTCTCTTCCTCCTAATATTTTACTGCAATTAGCACCAAGGAGAATTTCCTTCCTAGGATCTTTTTTTTTTTTGAGGCATGATACTTCAGAGATTTTTGTTCCCTACTTTCCAAAATCCAGTTGTGATTGCTATGACATCAAACACAAGTGCTACTAATTTTTTCTACAGTTCCAATCTCTAGTTCGGCTCTTGTGCTTTGCCTTATCTGTCCCTCAGTTCAAATCAGAATTTCATAGAATGCAATTCTGGTTTTAGATTTGCACTGTCCATTTTCTTTTCTAGCTTCTCATTGCTCCTCAAATTTATCTGTATTTTGACATGGAAGTTCTGAGATGGCTGCTGTTTCTTGCTTTACTGTGTGATCTTGAGTCTCAGACAGAGGATCTGAATTGTGTATTTGTGCCAGTGTGGTTAATCCAAATTTTTTTATAATTTTCTCCTCACTGGGCAATGACTGACTGTCAAATTATTGTGAGCATGCCTTGATGCCTATCTGCATTCTATGTTCCTTGTAAAGCACATTAGCATCACCTCTACCTTACTACTACCTGAGGAGCTGAGATTCTTTTTTTATAAGTGCTTTTTATCTGAACAACTCCATCAGATGTCAAGAGTTTCAGATTTATAGTTTTTCCCTCTTTTTTGTGATCTATGACCTCTTCACCAGGCTGAGTTGCTTTTTCAAATACATGAAGTTCAGAGCTGGCTGCCATGAAGTAGATTAATAGGATAAGGTTGAAAGGAGTTTGAGGGTATTACCACAGGAGGGAATGGATGGGGCACTGTTTTCTTGTGCTAGAACAGGTAAGGAGGCAATAGATGAGCTGGCTATCACACGGATTATAGAAGGAGAGGGAGTTCCGGCTGGAAGAAATGGACTAAATGGTAGAAAACAGATTACTTTGGTAGAGCAGTAACACTTGTGATACCAGAAACAGGTTTAATTACAGTCAGAATGTGGTTTGGCACAGTCCAGACTTGAATTTTTTTTCTAGATAATGAAATTAAACTCCAGATCACTGGTTCCTGGAGAGCAGCTTTCACTATCAGTTTTCATGTAGTATGAAGTATCATAAAATTATCTATTTGTCACGTTAGTTGGACAATCAACTACAAACAGTTCTGGAATGAGATATATCATGGCTATACTTTACAGTAGAGCTTTCAGGAATGTGAGAAAAAAAATCAAGTTACTCAGAACAGAGGAGAAATCAAGCTTACATAGAAAAAAACATATTTTATCAGGTTCACTCTCTTTTCCTTGCTTTTGAAAATATTTTGAGAGAAATCATTTAGGCAGGTAACTAACTTCAGGAAAAAGTTCTCAATTTAAGATCAAGCAGTGACAAAACCAGTGCATAACTACTGCTGATTTTGCCAGCAATATTGCAAACTGATTCTTTACAGTGCTGTATGAATTTCAGCTGCTCACTCATGCATGGGATTATACAGATAGGAGCAGAAATGCAGTCATTGCAGAATAAGTATCGGTGGTTCATCTGGGATTTCCCAAGAGGTCCTTTTTAGCAGGACACATAATTTTTTCACCTGAGAAAGAGGAGGAGCCATCACTCATCTGAATCTGGTTCGTAATTGTCTGTTGTAAACCCATGAAAATTGCTGTTCTTCAGAAGGGATCATAAGCCTGTGGTCTAGAGAACTGTAGGAAATCATTAATATATTTGTAAGTAGCAAATGCTGGAAATAACATTTAAATCCATTCTGCCACCACTCTCCTTTACTGTTTTCTCATCTATCCTTGTGAATGTGTACCCATGTGGAAGATAAAATGATAACAAAGTTCATAAGTATTCTTCTGCTCAACATGAAAATACATGGAAGATAACCTCTGGCAGTAACACCATCACTTTTTGACTTGTTTTACCCTAAGCGGCATTGTTACTATGTCACTGAAGGCAACATCCATCCATTAAAGTTTAGAAGAAAATCAGTCTTCATAAATGTTAACATCACCTCATCAAAGATTATTCTCTAGTTTTTCAAAGTAGCGCACCTGAGCAGTAAAAAGCGGCACTTCAGTATTGTGCAGCAAAAGCCCTAGTGTAGCATTTAACATATTTTATTGGGCATCTTAGTGTCATCAAGAACAAATGGAAAGACTGTAGATCATTAAACAGCTATCTAGTATTAAGGTGTCTAATTTCCAGTATGGACTTAATGAAAACCAGTGACCTAAGGTGAGTAAGTACTGCTCAAAATTCTGCCCCTTCTTGCTCAGCCTTCCAAGTAGTGGCTTGCCTTCTACCCTCTGTCAGGACTACAGGAAAAAGAGGTTATTTGCTTTTATTCATCCTCAGGTGTCTATTTTTTCTTGAGTTTTATGTAGGGCAAGCTGTACTTGAGGTGACCTACAAATGCATTTATCTTCTGATCTGATTCTATCAAAATATTCCACTTTTTCCTTTGGATCCACAAAAAATAAATAACTTTGTCTTTTGGGTCTGCTTTGCATATTGGTTCCCTGCTTGTTTATCAGAGAAAAATAAGCAGAAAAGAAAAAGAAAACATACTACAAACAGCTGGAGGCTTAGTGACAAAGCAGCATTTAATATTATTAATCTAACACAAAACTTCTCAGGGGCTCCTAATGACATGTTAACCTACCACTGATCAATGAATTATCTTCAATTTCTCCCATCTTTCCTTCCCTGGCAAGTAACTCCTTGTCCCATGCCTAACTATTTTTCTTTTATCTCTGTCCACTTGTTTATTAAGGTCTTTTGATGTTTGTTTTCTTTTAAGATTATGAGGTCCTGGAGCACAAGCAAGAAGTTCCCTTGTGAGCAAAGCATTCAGTGCTGTTGCAAACCTGAATAGTAACGGTGATGAGAGCTGGTGAGAATATTTTGAACTGACCACTTTTTTCTTTGCTCAAAATCAAGAACTTTCAATGGCTTTATCCATGAAGTGTGTAACGAAGTCTTCAGTAAAAGAAAGTGGCAGAAAACTTTACCTTTCCTATCTCAAAATGGACATGTAAACACAGATGTATTTTGTGATTTTAAGAATTTGCTTGTAATCTTCTTCCCAGAAATATAAAAAATTCTTCAAAGGTTTCTCGAAGTTTACATTCTCAACAACATTTAGAAGTAAACAAGTTTTTGACTGAAGTGTAATTCTGCCCTGTAATTCTTTCTTTTTCCCTGGCTTTCCTGCTACTTAATATTCTGCTTGTAATCTACTTTTCAGACCATGTACTTTTAAAGATCTTTTAAATGATTCACATTTTCCCTCTTTGCTCTGATCTGAGAGAGGTAAGAGGCCTTTTGATTTCTTGGTTGAAATCCTGGGTCCTTTGAACTTAATAGTGTCCCTGTTCTCTCTTTCTCCTCTTCTTAGGAAAGTGGTGATCATTCTCACTTATTTACCTGTGGCTGTTTACTTCATGATGAAAGCTTTTTCCAGAGCCAAAGTAGAGGCCATTCTAAACAACCACACATACCAGTGATACTCAGTGTACTGTGACAACATTAAATCATCCTCTCCTCTGCAATGTATAAGATACATATTGCCAAGGACCTGGGAGTATGCGGATGGTATGTATTACAAAGAGTACACTGCAATTGACCTCCAGGAGTTAAGAAAGCCTGAACAGAACTTAATCTATGATTTAATCCTAGTGGTGTTGTTTGTTTCCCCATCTATAAGAGAATCATAATAGTATAAATTAGGCAGTTTCCTTATTCACTGGAATATGCTTGTATGCGTAAAACATAGGCAGTCATATAACCCTCCCTTTTCCTTCACAAAGTCCAGGTCTCAGACAGGATTGACCTGTTAACTTGGGCTTTTTAAGAAAGCAAGGTCTACATTCCCATACAGCCTGTTAGAAGGAGTCCCCCTCTTTCTGCTCAGACCTGTCCCTTCCCTGTGGTACACTTCCCCTTTGTTTGAGTCTGCAGCACCTTAGGGGCACTGTGCTAAGAAATGAGTTTGGAACATAATCCATGTTATGAAAAAAATTAGAGAGTGAGAGGTATCAGGTGTATTTTAAGTCCAGATAATTTCTCCATCCTGAGTTCACAGGAGAGTGCACTAGTGTAGCTGAGAAATCTAGTCTGTGCATTAACAGGATCAGAGGGAGAAACTCCTGAGATAGCTTCATTATCAGGTAAAAGGCAATCTAGTAAGGTTTCTTTAAATGAAGATACTAAGTAATCTGGGGCATGGAAAAATGCAGGAGAGCTAGCAAAATTGTTCTTTTTGGCTTGGCATCCATAAAACACAAATATGGTGCTGTCTCTGTTTTCCTACCTTAGGGTGCTTTTACAAAATTTGATCAAAAAACTGTTTGCAATACATTTTGATATGCTGAGTTAGAAGGCAAAATCAGTATTGTTATAAAAAAGTGAATGAGTATGAAAATCTAAATTAATTATGCACTCAAACTTCTATGAAGCTGTCTACTACGACACTTAATGGAATTTCATTCTCTATGCCTGTATAAGAGCTATGTAGCTTATTATGACTTAATTAATAACATCTACATATGTACTGTTCAAGTTGACATAAAATGCCCAGGTGCTTAAAATAAACCTGACCTTTCACTGGCTCACTGTGAAAACCAGAAAGTTTGAAAACAGTGATACTCTCATCAATTTTCAACAAACAAACAAGCAGGAAGGAGAAGTAACGTTGTTTGCAGGCTTTGATCAGTTCGAAAGAGCTTTTCATTTGCCCTCAGCATTGCTATGTATCTCTGCATTGCCCTCTGGCTGCCAATCAGAGCAAACAGATTTTTCTAACTTCTGCTTCACTGCATCTGTTCCAAGTTCCATAATGCACAGAAAATTAGTAGTCTTAAAATTAAATAATTTTTTTTTAAATTTAGAAGTTGAACAGATTTTGAGGTCAATAGTTTCATTTTAAATAATGATGCTGAAAAACTTCTCCTCCCCCCTCCCAGCTAATAAGAAATAACCAGTAATTTGCCAGCTTTTTGGATTTTCTCTGAGTAATATTTACATCATTAAATGAAAATGCAGAGATCTGTTTGCTTGTGTCAAATTTTTCAAAAGATATTTTAGGGTTTTTCTGAAAGCTTATATGATTTGTTTGCTTAAAGAAATATAGAAATAAATAAATCACATTATTTGAAGGTAAACAGCAAAGCTACTTTAATTAGCTGAGATTCAATAGACATAAACCTGCACAGACTTGGATATTAAAAATAGACCTATAGTATGCTCATGTTATACTTAGTATTTCATAAGGATACAAGCTTAGATTAAGATCTCAAGCCTGCTTTATTCTGAGGCCTAGTTTAAATCCTGTTATAAAAAACTTGCACCCCTGGAAATCAGTAAGGAATCTCATCCTCCTATGTTAACCGCCTGTGTTTCCTGCACAGAAGTGAACTTCCACATAGAACTGTGGTAGAAATTTCTGCTGTGGGGACCTCCTCTTTGTTACCTATTATGGGAATTGTGCTTGTTTAGAACTATGAACTTGTCTTCCACCAGAAGCTTAGAGAATGAATAGGAAATTACTGATCCACTCAGCTCAGACCCGTTAATTGGAAGGAGTGGTGCTTAGCAATTTCAGTGCTGGCCTCATGTATTAGAGGACTTGGCTCAAACAGAAAATCTTTAAATCCCAGAGACTAGGCCATCCTCTCAGAGCAGTGAGCAAGCATTTCTCATCACACAGAAGGCAGATCCAGTCTACAGCATGAGTACATGGTCTCTCCCCAACCTTCCTCTTCATAGAGAAAAAAGTGGTGCAGGTAACATGGCCTTTATGAGGTCAATCAAGCAACAGGTACCGATGAATCTCATCCCAACATGGTATCTAGGCCACTTGCCTAGGAACAAGGTAGAATCACAGAATTGCAAAATGATAGAGGCTGGAAGGCACCTTCACACATCATCTAGTCAAATCTCCCTACCAAAGCAGGTTCTTCTAGAGTGGCTGAACAGGAACACATCCAGACAGATTTTGAGTATCTCCAGGGAAGGAGACTCCAGCTAAGGAACTAAGACTTTTGGCAGTTATTCCTAGCACTTTGCCATTTTTGTTTTGCAGTCAGTTGTTTTCTAAGGCAAAGTGTATTTGCAAGCCAGGGTGCTTTTACTGTTCATCTTAAACCCAGGAAAGCAGAGTTTTTAGTGGAGCAACCATGCAGGTAATGCAAACTTTTGAGGCTCAGGCTAAGCTAACAATCTTTTAGATGAATAGATAAATGCCCAATGAATGTGGTGGAGGTTACAGGACTGGAAAACAGGCACCCGTGTTTTCCCTGAAGGGCTAGCCCATTTCAAGGCTCCTAAATCCTACAACTGGTCCAACTGTAAATCATTGTTGGGAATAAAATCTACTGGAAGCAGTTTGGTTGGATGGATTTAGGGCAAATCATCTTTACACAATTTCATACTGGGCTGCATGGGTGAAGCAAGATCCTGAGACAAAGAAAAAATAATTTTTGATCTTCACAGTGAATCACTGATTTTACCAATGACAGCTGCTCCATGTGCTTTGTCAACCTGAAGTTACAGAATGAAACACTTTAACATTTAATATTGATCTCAAACTCCAGCTACAGGCCTAATGAACAGAGTAGGATCCATATCCTTCTCTGTACTTGTAAAACTGTTGGCAAAACTCCTAAATCAAAGCTCAGTAAGACACAAGAACTGTGCCATCTATAGCTAAACCTCTCTTTCCTTAACTTGAGTAAAGACCTGAAAATTTTGTCTCCCTGTTTTATACAATCCCCTAAACCATTGGATTTAGGGCCACTCATATTGCTAAAAAAAAAAATTTAAATGTAAGAACTATGAAATTTTGAAATAGAAGAAAGATCAGCTGAATGCAGAATCATCCATACCACAGATATATCTGGACTATAGCCTTGTTTCAACTCAGCCATGGTAAAAAATATATATATACATCAAATGATTCAGATACACAGCTGGGAGGAGGCTACATATCACATGGCAACCAGGACTTCTGTGTTCTGTACAAGGTTTGGACTGACTGCTGGTGTGAAAACTGCTCAGAATATGACTCCACAAGTGAATTAATGAAGATCTAACTGAGTTTGCATTGCAGTTTGTACTGCCAGAGCATGTGTATGACATATGCCAAGTGGCAGTAAAAGACCTGGCATTTGGAAAGGATTATCATTTAAGTATCAAAGTATTTTATTCATGCCCAATATTATTCAGTAGCTGACAATGTATGCAACTGTGCTGTTTATTAATTTGGTTATCTCAGTTACTCATGATCCTTATTCTAGGAAATCAAAGAGAAGCAGGTTACTTAACACAACACAGCCTGACTCTGCTTTCCTATTAGCAGCCAAGATTATGCCAAAATTTACAGCTGTGGAGGTTCTCTACTGCCAGTTTCCATTACAGTTTTACCAGCAACCTTCTATTTTTTTTCCTTACCATGTTATCATTTGATGATAGCTATGTCTTCTCAGATTAATTTCTTTTTGTTGATAATTGCATTCAGTTCTTTTCAGTCTGCCAAAGTAATATGTGGGATTGAAAAGTGGCACCGGGATCATTTGCATTCTGGAAATTATGGCCTCAGACAAGTGGGTCCCATCTGTAAACTTACCTGGAAACTATCCCTTTCCCAGCCCCAAATCCCTACTGAGTGTTATAGATATCCTCCATTGACATTCAGGAACTTTCTGCTTCATAACCTATATTTATTTCTGGGCAGGTTATAACTGTCCATTTTGGTTAAAACTTTATTAGGCATTTCATATTTTATCATTCTGATTTATTCCCTATCAATGCAAACTCAACACAGTTTAAAAAAATAGCTTCTTATCTTCCACATGCATATTCATTAGCAGGTGGAAAGGATCATACACAATCACAGTGCTTACTGAGGCAATTTGCCTGCATTTGCCCACTATTTTATGTTTCAGGTCACCTGTCCTTTAGAATTATTTCTATCATTGCTGTAGCACAAAACATTCTGCTTCCCCATCACAGACATGTGATGAAAGAGTGGTTTCTCCAGGGCATAGAAGAGACCCAAAGGAAGGAAATATTTTACCAAGAAAAAAACCTGTCTTGAAAAACTATCATAGAGATCAGAGGAGAACTTGGGGCAAACGACAGCAACACTGCCATACCTCATGCTATACACATTTGACAACACTGAGACAATTCTGACATCTGTATTTCCAAGACGGAAAATGAGGCAGAAATAAGGTATATGAGGTAAAAAATCTATGGTGCTGGAGACCTGAAAATATATTGTGGGTAACAATGAAAAAAAGTTGCTTGGGTATCCAGAATGAACTCTTCCAGGGGAGGAAAGGAGAGAGATAATTTTTAACATTTAGCACAGAATAGCCTTTTATATCAAATTGCTTAAGGCGATTACTTAACATCTGATTTGTCTAAGACCACACATTTCCAGCTCTTTACAAGTAGTCTTTCAAGTCTGTGGTATGTTACACATACACTCTGGTACCTCTAATTTCTTCTTCCTCTGTGTTTTGTTGGTCTTAAGCCTGCAGGTTTTAGTGGAACTGCAGTGACACAGGACATGGTGCTGTCAGAAAAGATATTCACCATGCACTCTGTACCAATTCAACTTGTGTGCACACTATTTTGGTACTTTCATGCTGAATTGTAATTACAATACACCTTTTCCCTAATTATTTTTACTTCTTCCAATGAAGAGATAATATATCATTCACAATAAGAGAAAGCACTAAAAATAACATCATAGAGGAAAAAATCCAAACACAACCTTTGCCTTTCACCCATTCAGAAGCAATTTTTCAGGTTCCTTGTAATGGGGACAAATGTATTTCCTCAGTTATAACAGGAACAAATTCACTAGACTACTTACAAAGCTGTGCCAAGAAATCTTTTAGACAAAGCAATTTTTTTGAAGATCCACATATCAGCTCCCTGATGTTTCTCGCTCAACATCTTTGCTGTACATTGCAGATTTTATTCATAATAACATTTCTAATAATTTCTGATGTTGACAAGGTGATGACATCATATTTTTCATTGGACTACTGAAATTTCATAGCTGTTAGCCACCTCATTCCTTGCTTCATAGAGCCATTAGATTTAATGGAGTAGTAATTCTGACATTCACAATTTGGATTTGCAACTAGTTTCTGGCAATTGGATTAGCAGGTTACTCTGGGTAGGAAGTTCCTCTGACAATTTCCCTATTAATACGTATACTTCTTCACTGTGATTCACTTGTCTGATTATTTATATTTATGGAGTTGACCAGAGGTTCCTAATGAGCTGTCAGTGCAATTTTTACTTTTTATTGTTTATACTAATCCGATTATTTTGCTTGTTTCTGTATAGTCAAGAGATGGATGAAGGGATTCTCGTGAGGAGTCACTGTACATGACAAACTTCAGATGCCATCCCATGGGACATCTTTGCAAGTGTCAACAAGTTGCTTCCTAACTGGCTGAAGATCTGATTTTTCCTTCAGAAGACAAAGGTACCACTTCCCACCAAACAATGCCCTATAGTGCTGCTTCTTAGGCCTTTTCTGAACTATTCAAAGTTTTTACTTAACTACTGATAGTGAGTTTCTGATAAAATCCTTCAGGAGATATTCAGGGAACTGCTTTCCGCTTATGAAAGTCTTCAAAGTTTCCTTCCGTCCTGAAGCACTAAAGCTATCAGACAATTTTTGGTGAGAACTTTCCTTACATTATTTAAGGGTATTGCACTACTGGACAGATGCTATAGGATGGACAGTTCTGTACTGGTGTATACCATGGTAGCTGTCTAACTGCTATACAAACAATATCTTGAATTCCTGTAGATTTCTGAAAATGCTTTGTCTTTATTTAATTTTCTTAATTTAATTTTAATTTTGGCACTGAATCATTTCAAAGGGAAATCTCTTCTCACCAAGGAGTGAAAGTGCTACTGCAAATGCAGTATGGAAGGAAATCCTGAGGCCTACTAAAGCAAAATTCTTTCTTACCTTGAACAATTGTTGTTTTCTACTGATGAGTAGAGGTTTTTTATAGGGCTGACTTATTTGCAATGGATTAATTAGAATATTAAACACTTGACCTATTTTATACAACCACCTCTCAAGATTGCCACATGTTGACTCATGAGCATTACAAATGGAACTGGGGCATAAATTTATGGCAAGTGACTTGGGACTTTGAAAAACACTTGAGATTATTAGCATTATGCTCATTTGTTATACTAAAAACTGAGGCCAACATAATTTTTTGTGACTGCAGTAGCTGTGAAGAATAAAGCATGAAAGATAATGTTGAACCCTCTTCTAATATGCAGCAAGTCTTGAGGAGAAACTTCTGAACAAGTTCCCAGCATTAATTAGACCATACACGAGATTGTCCCAAAGAAGCAGACTCAGTAATTTCAGTTTTGCTTGCAAAGGGCAAAGGCCTGAATCTGTACTGAAATAAATTTATGTTGGGAGCTATATGTATGTAGAGAAAGGTTCAAGAATCTAGGCTTGCATTATGTTCATTGTGGAAGCCAGATTGAAGTATGTTACAAGAACAAGAATTTCTGAGATAACTTTTTGTATTTTATTGCTAGAAGAATATCTCTCTTAAACTGTTCTGTGTAAGACTACAAGTGCTGGTGACTCACTGTTACATAGGCTGCTTTTGTTTGAACCACTGCCTTCCTTTTAGAACACCTTGTTGATCCCTGTTTATTAAATTTAGGATTTACAACACCATTGAGACAGTTATTTTAGATACTGAGTTACATTTTGCTTTCTAAAGAGCATTTTGCTGTTCTATAGTGCTCTGTAAAATATGTGTGTTAAGAACAAGCACTTTAATACGTTGATGCCCAATGAGATGAGATTGCTGTGGGAGTAAAGCCATTGCACTGAATGTCGGACAAGATACAGGCTTGTTATGTCTAAAGGCCATCATAGGATCACAGAATGTGTTGCACTGGAAAGGACCTTAAAAGGTCATCTCATCTTTCACCTAGTATATCTACTATCTGTGGGGACAGTGAGTACAGCTGGCCTTGAGAGGTGGTGGGGAGAGAGCTTTAGGAGGGGTTGGGCTCCTGTGTGTTGTCATTCAGGTGAGGGATGTGCCCTTCTATCAATAAGTATCATATTAAGAACCTGGGGTTTGGATAATAAAACTTAGTTGTCTCTTGTTGCTTGGATATTCTAAATTGCTGTTCAGTCTTGGACCGCCATTGAAAGCCTAGAGAGCTTTCTTTAAATGTTTGGGGATAAGACCCAACATTTTACAGCATCTACAGAGGAAGTGGAAGGTTTTACAAGGTGTGTTAGAGGTTAAACTCTCAGTCAGAGTGTCATTTATCTATGTTTTGGAGGAAGAACATGACTTTTAGGAGTCCCAAAATATGCCTTCTACTGTTCTTGTGACATGTGATAGTGTGTAAATACAGAAGAAATTAGCATTTAATGACAATGAGGAAGCTGCATCAGATATCTGCTTCAGGGTTTACTGTAAAGAATTTCACTCACTTGCCTGACAGTCATGTACAGAGTGACCTGGATGTATAGCTCAGTTGGGAGAGCATCAGACTCCCAATCTGAGGGTCAGGGGTTCAAGTCCCCGTCCAGGTATGAGGCTTGTCAGAGTTGGGCTGATGGTTGGACTTGATGATCTGAAAGGTCCCTTCCAACCTTGATTATGAAACTATGATCACAATTACAGTTCATCACAGGCTAGTAAAGCTAAAGACAGGAATGCCTCCATGAGTGAATTTAAGCTGTTGCACACCTAGCAGTGAATCCTACACTGAAATCTTGCTATTTTTGCCAGCATTATATTTTTTAATGGGAATTTTATCCAAAGATAAGCTATTTATGTAGACAGCAGCACATTTTATACCTAATATAAAGCATAATGCTGCCTCAGTGTCTTTTTAAAAATATGTCTGTTGGTTCTTTGTTAGTGTCTGGTGCAACACATTGCTTTTTGTCACATTTCTCTCTCTCTATGTCAACAGAAACCTCCCAATCTTTCAGTATCTTAGAATAATACCATTTTAATCTCAAGGAAAAAAAAAGTTTATTTGGGATTAATAGAATGGTTAGCCTCTTCGACAAGAATTTCGTGCTTTATGTGAAATCTATCTAGAAAGATATATAAAACAAACATAAAAATTATCTTTTGATTCTAAGACAATGATTTATAGCTTTCTTTTTCTCTTGACTGTTCTTCATCTTCTCCTGAAAATCAGTTTTTATAAAATGTTCTTCTGTGTATATTAATGCCTAATATAATCAAGAAAATCTGTAGAAGCTGAATTGAGCTCACTGAGTTAAGGCTGTACATTTGGAATTACGGTGTAGAGTCCAAGTGCTGTCACAGCAAAAACACTGCATCAGTGACAGTTTTCTCATTTGATCTACCCACAATGGGTAATTGTAATTCTGTCCTGGTGGGACTACTAAAAATGTCTTAGTGAAAGCCTCCTTCTCCCGCACATTGACAGATAAGAGAATGCGCTTTAATCCCCATTCTTTGTACAGGGAGCCGCTTGCTGCTTTGAAAGACAGAATGAACTCCAAGCTCCTGAAAACATGTTTTGATTGTTTAGCTGGTCATTGCTCGGTTTCATTTTCTGAACTATCAATGCCTTGTCCCTATCATTTTCAGCACTCATCTACTGAAAATGCTGTGTTGTTCATAAAGCAAAGAGGTTCTTAGAGAAGTAAAAAATGTTTTTGCTATCCGTTCTCTGTGACTTGACAGCAATCCTCTCAGAAACCTTAAGTAGTGTTAGGCTTTCTTTCAGTTCAAGATACTGTGTGTAGAAAAGACTCAATGGGCATTCAAAGTACGATTATTGACCTAAACTGGGAACTAACTCTCTAAATCCCGAACAGGATCAGTGTACAAAATGCCCCAGAGGAATTTATGTTGCTTATATGCCTTTTTCCAATATTTGTTTTTACAGGCATCAAAAAGTCAGTGATGTGCCAGGTCAAAAAAATGAAGCACTAAGTTAAATAAGATTTCATTTGCCAGTCATCCTAGGGTATTCAATTTACTGAGTGACTGTTTCTCGTAGGGATTATTAAGATAGCAGTGCAAGTCTATGATCTTTACAAAAGGAAGTGTGGGTGCCTCTTCAAAAGAAAAAATGAAAACGAAGTCTGGGGAAGAACTTAATAAAACAGTGAGTGGCTACTACACCTACTGATCAACTTCAGGCCCAGAACCTTCTCAGTCACCCTCAGAGCTGCCCTCACGACTGTACTGTGTGAAGCTGTATCTGGTGGCAGATATCAGGCTGTGGGTGTGCTTTGGGCTGAATGAGAAGGAGAAGCATGGGTTGTCACACTGTCCTGGTTTGAGGTAGAATGGGGTAAATTTTCTGGTTTGTGTTTGTACTAATACTTTTGCTTGTTATTACTGTGTGTAAGATTGTTTACCGTTGTATAATGTTTAAAGAAAAATGGAGGAATTCGTGGGGGATGGAAACTGGCTAGGCAGTTAACGATGGCCATCAACTTCTCAATAGGAAGACAAAGAAGAGTGATCAACAAGACAAAAGAGTGATCGAAGCCTCAGGCGGACTTTGCCAGGCTGGAGCCAGCCTGGGGGAGGTGGACTAGTGAAGAAGGAACTCATGGTCGGTTGTACCGGAAAGAGAAACCGCAAGGGGAGGGTTCTACATTGATGGATGTAACATGTAACCAATGGAGTATTCACAGAATGACCCTGGTTGGTATTCCATCCCATGTGCCCATGCTCAATATAAAAGGAGGGATCGAGGAGGCAGTCTCTCTCTTTCTCCTCGGCTCTCTTCCCCCCTCGCCGCTTTTCCCCCCTCGCCGCTCTTCCTCCTCGCCTCTCTTCCCTCGTCGGCGTCCCCCTCCCCGACCCTGCTCTCTCTCAGGCCTACTCTCCTCGGCCTGACCACGTGGAAACTCGATCATCATCCTGGGAGCTGGATTCTCCTCGGCCTGCTCACGTGGGGTCGTGATCATCATCCCGGGAGCTGGATTCGGTCTTGTAAATATTGTACACCTTTTTATCTTTTCCTTTTGATTTTGTTTATTGTTTCATTATCTATTAAAGTAGTTTGGAATTCTTCCGAACTCTTAAATCTCCTCCTTCCTTCCTCTCCTCTCTTCAGAGAGAGAGAGGGAGGACCATCTGTCTCTGGGGTCTAATTTATTAATTTTGGCCCCAAACCAGGACACACACTTTGAACAAACACAATAAGAGCCTTTCTCTTGACAGTGGGGATACCCCTACAGGAAGGGCAGGCTTGGTTTCAGCCCCTAGGCATCTTTATTAGAAGATACAAACAAAATGAAATTCAACTATCATGCTACTTAGTCCTCTTGTGTAAGGGGAAAGGACAATTTGCCACTGTGTCTCAATTCTGAAGCCAAACTTCTGTTTGGGAAAGGAGTTTTGAGAGAAAAAGGAGACCTTTGTAGGAGGCTTCAAAGCAACAAATATGAGTGAGAGTGAGTGTGGTGCCTCCAAATTGTTGTGAGAGACTATGTTTAGGCCATAAACCTAGTGCTTCTCATTAGTCTTTAAATGTGTTGTCTCACATTTCAATCTCTCTTACCTGAATATGCGTGGGTTCTTTCTGATTCAGTCAAGGTGTAAGAACATACCAAATCATAACAGTAAAAAACAAGATACTGGAATCATTCCACTATGGAACCAGACATTTGCAAGATGAAAAAAATCACAATTCTCAGCATCATAGTGTCGAAAACTAATATTCAACTTGGTTTATTTTAGTTAGCATGTGGTCTGACTCATAGGTCCATGAGTTGAACTGGCTCTGTATTGAATTTTCAGATTGACAGTGACATTAATGAGACAACATACACAGCCTTAGAATAGCATGTATGTGGGAAAAATACAGTACGAAAAAGGTGTTTTTCAGCTTAAAAAGTTTTTCTTTCTGTCTTTTCTTAACATAAAACAAAACAAAAAACAAGAAATAAATTTTCCTGTTACATCATAACACAAAAACCTGAATTTATTTTATTGGTTAGTTTGATCTTTCTTTTCCCTACAGAAAAATAAAAAAGTAATTTAGTTATTTTTCTTGCCATCTATGTGTTGCATACCTGGAAATTTGTTTCAAAAATTCTTTATTATTTCTACAAACTAAATATTCAACTGAATGATATGTTGCTTAGAATTTCTGCTAAACTTCAGCCTTGGTACCTTCCTTGCATTTGTAATGTGAGACAAAGTAAGTCTGACTATGTCTTAGTTGTTGCATTTGTCAGAAGATAGTTCCAGCATTCCAGAGACAGCTACATTAAAATGTATTAGATTGCCTTTGTTCTGGAAACATCAGCTTTGCATTGTGAGCTAGGATGGAAGTCTTTGCTGTGACATCTCTACATCTGCACTCTCCCATCACTGGAAAGGGAAGATAATTATCTTCCTGCTCATGTAATTTTTTTGCCCTCTTAGGGAACAAAAGAAGATTTCAAGTGTCCTTGTACCTAAAAATGATCACAGCAGATCACTGGGAGCAGATCATTGGGATCACCCACCTACAGGAGCACTTCTGAACTTTCAGACCTAACAGGAAAATGGATAATGAATGCAAATCTCTCACAGACAGATGAACCTGGAAAGACTCAACTACTGCCTATATTTAGATGGTATTTCTGAGGATCAGGTTTCAGCCAAACTCCTGAGGCAGACTACACATTTGATCTAGAGTCTTTAAAAAGCTCTGATGTGCTATTAGACCTGAGATTAAAACTGGTATGAATTACACAGCAAAGGAATAAGTATCTTCAGCATGAATCAATTGACAACAAGTAGGTTGTAGCTATTCTGTATCACATTTGATGCCCCAAAATAGAAATGAAAAATGATCCAGAAGGTACAACACAATTGTACAAACACAATTGATTCGTAGGAAGAGGAGGAGGGAAATGGGTTAGAACATTGCTATTGACTTTTTTGTGTTAAGCCAGGGAATGAAGGGCTGAATGAAATATGTTCAGTTGAATATCATTCTCAACCTTTTGATTAAAAACTATTGCATCATGATGCACATCATTCTCAATCTACTATTTCAAATGAAAAGCATTTCATGTAGCCACACTGTTTTACATTTCAGATATAATAGATTCTGCCTAGTTTTAGGCTATGTAAATAGACCTGATAAATGTCTGGTTACAGACAAGCTGATGTCTGGCATTACAGAGAAGGAAATAAGGTAGGGTAGAAGTATCTCTTCAGACAAATGGATTATCCAGCATCAGATATGAAACTTGCTAATGATGAATCATAGAATAGTTTGGGTTGGAAGGGACCTCAAAGATCTTTGAGTTCCAACCTAATTTCTGGGATTTAATATTATTTGTAATATGCTGCAGATTTTCCTGCTAACCACCAACCATGAAAGTATCTGGTTTCTACAATGAAGTACTACAGCAAAGAAAGAAGATTGTTTTCTCAATTCAAAGGTGTAGAGTTAGTTAAGGTGGTGTAAAGCTATGTATTTTTAAGAGAGTAAGTTTCCTCCAATGACTTACTGCTACACAACTGTTGCCAGGATGATTTATTGCTATCATGTAGATAATACTTTCAAATCTGTTATATTTTTACTGAAGATGCTATAAATTAGCACCTCAGGGTTATAATGTTTAATTAGGTGAACATCAATATTAATAACCATCTGTGACTGCCATCTACACTTAATCTGATTTAATACTTCATACCATATTGCACTGGAAAATGTATGTACACAGTTGAAATGGTAGGAAAAAAAGCAAGGAGACTTCGAAGAAAATACATTGCAAACATCACCTACTTGCTAATTAGACTCCCCGAAACTCCAGTATCTGGAATGATTAATGCAGTCGTAACAGTAGAAAAGAATGAGTCATTCTGGCACATACAGTGTGGCTTAAAAGTACAATTAATCTTTCAGTTTAAGGGGAAAAAAGTTTATTACACATTTTCCCCTTGCTTCCCTGACTGTGATGGAGCACTATGAATGTCATTCAAACCACACTTTTATTCTTACTGGATATTGATTAGCCTTGTCTGACATTTTGGTGGTATATTTACCTTCCATTTAAGGGTTCAATTATTCCAGGTGGCTGGAGATTTATCTATCATAATTTTCACTAGGCATTGGAAGAGCTAATTTTAACTAGCCATATACTAAATTTCTCAGAACAGAGTCATTTACTGTTACATTTGCTTGAAAGGCACTGGAGAGAAGTAATTCGTAACTCAGGAGCAAGACTTATTTGAACAATCAAAATGTTCAAAGTTGTTAAGGTGGCAATAAGCATTTATTCTGGCTGAAACTCCATAGTCCTATGACAAGTCAGCACCTCACTGTTGAAGCCCTTTTAGCAGCACTATGGATTGCTTGAGCTATCCAGAAGAACTACTGAAAGAGTCTCCACACTAATGTAATAAATACGAGAAGCAACAGGGTCAGAAGAAAGGTCAGTAGAGTTATATTTGCAGACACACCAGGAGCCAAGGACTCTAAACACTAGGTATGGATGGGTAGAAGCTGCTGCTTCAGGAGACTTCTGCAGTCCAGCTGGCATCACTGATCCTGGGTATGATGTTAATTCCTGCACCCTGTTAGACTCCCCTTCCACCCCTGAGATACAAACTTGCTATCATCCGCTTGAAAACAGAAGATTTCACAAAGTGCCTCACACTTTTTCAGATTGAAAGACATAAAGACCTACAGCTAAAACAGGTGCCTAAAAAAAGCAGGCAATCCTGCAAGTAGATAATCGTTATAGTCCGCACAATTTTTACTCAACTGTTCTACCACTCATAGTTGTTTCAGCATACCTGGACAAGTTCTATAGCTGTCACAGGATAACAGTTAGGCATTGATTTCCTGCCAAAACCTAAAAGACATTTGCAAACTATTTGTTTCTTCCCCTAAGCAGTCTGTGGACTTGATACAATAGGTTGCCAAAAGCAGAAGAAATGTATACCTTCAAGAACAATGACTTTTCCCAAAATGGATTTAAATTTCAATGAGTCCGGGGTTTTTTTTTCTGGTGATGGGTAGGGTAGGGCTTTAAAACAACTATAGAAGAAGAAAGTACTGCTTATGTTACACAATACATACAGTCCATGGTTGCTGCAAAAATGGGTTGCTGGCTTGGTGTCCACGAGGGCCCCTGTTTTTTTCTCATAAAGTTTATTTCCAATCAGCCTCCAGTGTGCACTGGAACATGAGCTTATTCCTTTTCAAGGATAGGACTTTGTGTTTCCCACTGACGAATTTCATGAGGTTCCTTCTGACTCATTTCTCCTGCCCATAAAGGTCCCTCTGAAAAGCAGTACAGCCATCAGGCACGTCAGTCACGCTCCCTAATTTTTTATTGCTTTGCTGAGGGTGCACTCTCAGCCACCATCCAGGACACTGATGAAGATATTAAAATGTCTTCACTACAGTGTTGACCCCTGGGGTACATCACCAGTCACTACTGGCTTCAAGCTGGACTTTGTTCTGTTGATGACAACCTTTTGAGGTCAGTAATTATTTTCAGTTCACTTCCCTGTCCATATATTTAGCCTGTACTTCATCAATTCATCTGTGAAGATGCTATGGGACACAGTGTCCAATGCTGAATTGTTGCTGAAGATAAACAATATCCATTGCTCTCTCTTCATTCACTAGGCTAGTAACTTCACCACAGGAGGCTATTAGGTTGGTCAAGCATGATTTCCCCTTTGTAAATCCAGGCCATGTACTCTCAATCACCTTCTTGTTCTAAATATACTTGGAGATAGTTTTCAGGAGGATTTGCTCCTTAACTTCCCAGGGATTGAAGTGAGGCTGACAAGCTTCTCCTTAAAGGTAACCCAGGAATCTTCTGGTGTGTGGTAGACAGAGTACTCATTGGGATGGCACCTGGGTAACAGCTGATACAGGGCCCTTCACTAGGACTAGCAGAAGCACTGAGTATTGGTAAGGGGAATGCTACTGAGGTTCACAAATACAAGACTATGACCACTCTTCCAGTCTTTGACAAATGGTAATCAAAGCTCTGACAGGCAGAAGGAAGGAAAACAACATGTCTCTGAAATGATACACCAACTGTAATGTAAGAGGGCTTGTAAGTCTGTTACTTTGTTTGTACTGGGGATTCAGTTTTAACTATACCCTCACCTTGCTTTTCAGGGAAATTTTGAGAAAAAGCCTCTCTTTTTGGTTCAAAAAACAAGTGGTTGATGCCAATGGTACTGAAAGTACTGTAACAGAGAGAACCCTCATAAATTTTAGCATGACATTGAGCATTGGGAATGCTGGTATCAAATGCAGGATGTGGAGTTCACTGAAGGGATATAACCTCTAATTAATGTGAATTAAGTGTTTTGGCCCTGGAAAATCCCTCTGTCGATGCCAGTCTGTGTCAGAGCAACCAATTAAGTGACAGAATGTTCAAGAGTGTGAAAAAGGAATACAAATTAAGTGTAGGGGTAGAATCAAGCATCTCAGTGCATTGGAGAAACACTAAGTAAGAAAAGCAGAAAAATATTAAAGGAGAACACAAACATGCCTATCATCTTTGTGGTTAGTTTGTTGCATGCTGAGTGTATTTATATGTAATAGTCATATCACCAAAAGTAACCACTGCTTTTTAGTGCCATGATGTGAAGCATGCCCTCAAGCAAGTGACCCCCCAGAAAATGATGTTACAGCATCACTCCACCAATGGTTTCATTTCTCTACTGTGTAGTTGCCAGCAGTCTGTGCTTCTGGGAGCAAAACAAGGCACTGCTTTCTTGCCAAGATTGTTCTTATAAAAATCTCTCTGTATAGTTACAGGCTGGCAACTAATTCCCACTCTCAGGTGGATAATCGCCAACTTATTTCCACAGATCTTTCCTTCTCTGCTCTGCAAGTACTCAACCTCCTCTCCACAAGCAGATAGATCTTCTCTGTTTTAGAAAGCATGGGTGACTGGCTAACAATGTTGAAGTGTACACCATGTTTGAATCAACAAACAGGGGCAGAGCAACTGCTTCTTGAGGGAGGAGTAACATATGTTTACTGTCTGGCTATAGTCACAGTTGATTAAGTCATTTACTGATGCAGAATTGATAGCACTACATAAGCAATGAATTACCTTAGGGTTGTTCTTTATTAATCATGCAGGGTACAATATAATCTATTATAGTAAGCCATGAGATGTCTGAAATTCTTGAAGTGTGCTTTATGCCCCTAGTTTTGTATACAGAATTGTCAAAGAGTTTGACCATTTTGTTCAAGTAAAGGACAAACACCAACACAAAACAAAACTATAAACCATCCCCCACCCCTAAACTTCGAGCCTGCTTTTTGTAAGAGAAAATTTTCCTTTTAAAATTAAATTTTATATCCTATAATCATCATAGGTATTTAAGAAAGTGTTTTCACATTAAATATTACTATTTTACGCAACAAGCAATTCAAAAGTAAAGCATGAAAATATTTTTGTGGCACATTTATTTTTGCTGTACAGGTTATATTATTGTCAGTCAATTCAAAGTCATTCTTACAGGCCTTACTGAAAAGCTATAAAGAGCATTAAAACTTGAGAACTCACACATGTCATGATGTGTGCTTCAAGGCTGTTCCCTCAAAGAATTGCAATTAAACTAACCATTATCTCATTTAATCAAGTAGGTGACAAAAGCATAGGTCACATAGTTTTTTGCTAAGATACATTACTATAAATGACTGAGGAGAGAACAGTGTGGTTGTATCCCAGGGACAGAGTTAGTGAAACATGAAAGGAAAAAGGACCTTGATGGATTTATTGGGAAAGTGTTCCCAGGGGCACAGATACTTGATAAAGGACTGCTAAAGTCAACATACCAGTGAAACAGAGGCTGATGCCGAAGTCTGTCGGAGGAAAGTTTATTCGCTCAACTAAATATGAAAAAGGTACACAAGTCATCTGTTCTTGACTTATCAAAGGAGTAAACTAAAGCAGCAGCAGGGACCAATGATACTCTGTTTTAACTGTGACCTTGTCTCCTGAGCTATGTAGGTCTCAGTCAGTTCGAATCTTCTACATTTTCTACAACAGCTAATCAGAGAATCATAGAGTTAGAAGGGACCCTCAAAGACTACCCAGTCCAACCTCCCTGCATCGAGCAGGGGCATCCTGAACTAGATCATGCTGCTCAAATCCTCATCAAGCCTTACCTCTTTGCATGGGACAAACTGTGACTAGAGGGACAAGAGCATGTAAGCTGGTATCTGTCACGGATCTACCAAACTCAGTGAGCCTGCTACCCAGGCTCTCAGATGAACATCTTACCACATTTAGCACAGTCAAACTGCTGAGTGACTCTGGAACTCTGTGGACAGGGAAGGTGATGAAATACTTCCCAGCAGCACACTTGTCCGAGTCCACCTCTGAGGAACAGCAGACTTCTAGGCAGCTTTTCACCATTGAACAGGTAGACATGGCTCCTGGCTGCCCACTGTTGTTTCCAGGGAACTCCTGAAGAGGTAGGAAATTGCTTGCAACTCAGAGGGGATGGCATAAGCAAATGAAATAGCCTTTTAGCAGAAACAGGACAACTATCCCCCTCCATCTGAGACCTGAGGGTCCCCTCAAGGGCAAGGTATTGCTACACCGTGGCTATCTATTCTTGACAAGGGGTATCAGAGATTAATATTGCACATCCTCATGTTTATCAGCTCATTATCCTTGCTCTGAGTCAGGCAGATTTAGAGCTTTTGGACTCTATCAATCAAACTGATTGCCTTATAAAATGAATGTTGAAGGGAAGAAATAACAACACCCCAGTGCTTCCTAGGGAAGATCCCAGGGAAATGGATAGGATGAGACAGCAGGAATTCACAAAAATGTGTGAAATGGACAAGAGGGTAAAAAGTTACTCATTGCAATGGATTCTGCTTTTTTGTGCCTGTTTACAATGAGTGTGGATAGCTCCAGGCAGCTTTCTGGCAGCAGATGCAAACATCACAGCTGGAAGTCCTTCAAGATTAAAACATGTAAATTAAAGTTTTATTGTGAACTAATTCTCTAAGATCCCATTATACCCAATGGAGAACTAATCAATACAGTCTGTGAAGGCTAGGAAACCATTTGTCCTCTCTTATCTCAGGCTGAGATGGATCACTCCAGGTGCGATGGACCATACTGACTACATCTCTTGCCTGTAGTGGAAACCTCAGGAGCTCACTCACAGGTAGGTACTGATGCACACTTTAAAATAAGTGTCTTGAGAGAGAAAATTTCTTCCTATATCTCAAGCTCAGAGGAGAGATGGAGTGGAGGGGCCCTGGCACGCAGAGGGTTGTTGAAAGATTACTATGGTAAAGGAGCAGGGAGAGGCTCCAAAGGAACTGTGATAGCAAATCTGCCCAAGCTGTGGTAAAACAACATGACATTCTCCTTTCAGTATGCAGATGCACACTCATATATACACATGAATGAGTAGTCTGTATGTGTGGAGCTGTGCATGTATTCCCATTAAAAAAATACAGCTTATGCAGATAATTTATGAACCATCAAACCCACTTTTGAAAACAGTCTCCAGAATATAGCAAGACCTGATTCCAGAGTTAATATTTTTGACTGAGATTACAACCCAGTGAAGGTGGAGGCTTGTAATGCAAACACTGACAGATGTTTTAACTGTGGTTTTGCCAAGAGACTCGTGGGAGCTGGATCTCAAGCCCTTTTAAAGCAATGGAAAGCTTCTCACAGACTTCAGGCCTCCATTGTGATTTGCAATGCCTGCTCGTTAAACATACATTTATCTCTCTGTTGTTCTTAGTCAGGCAAAAGTCTGCAGTACCAAACTCCTTTTAACTGCTAGTCCTGGGGGATCAAACTACTTTCAGCATGGCATGCAGGGAGTGATAGGGAGAGCTTCCATTAACACAAAGGGGAAAAAAGTGTACAATTCTGTATATGTTACAAAAACTTTCACTCATAAAATAATGTTTTACCTATTTTCAGTTCCTAGATATTTATTGTGCATTTCTCCCACCAGCTATTTCTTTGTGTTGAATATTCTACTGTCAGTTTTGGGGAACAGTATTTTGCCACATAAATTTTGTCCAAAGTATGCAAGAGACATATTTTAAACATGAGATCTTTTTAAGTGATAGTCCATGAATTTAAATCTTTGACTTTCTCTGTGAAGTGAAAATGAATGGTACTTTTTCCTTTTCATTCTAAATTGCAAACGTTTGTTTCAGCAGAGCTGATACGCAAGTAAAGGCAATACATTTCATTTACTTCTTTCCAGAATGAACCAAACACATCTAAATAGAATTTCAGATGGAAAATTATATAAATTCACAGTCTTTCCTTTTTGACATAAAATTTTTTACCAGATTTTTTTAATATCATTCTCTGAGATGCTATGTTTTTCTTTTCTCTTTAGTGTAACACAATGTTAAAGGCTTGCAGAATAAGAGTGGATTGGAGCTTTGCCAAAATACTTATGAAAGTCTTTTTTTCTCTACTGTGTGGAGTATTCGGAGTACTGCATTCTTCTATTAGAAATAATTCCCAATTTCTTTTATGACTTTTGATATATCTTTAATTAACTGTTGTCATAAATTGGCTAGTCAGTACTTGGAAATAAAGTGTCACATAAACTGTTGAAAGGGAAGCATCCAGTCCATTTGGAGACTAATGTATTTCAAATGCTTTCAGCACAACCCAGTGATGAAAAGAGATTAATTATTTGATTCTGGTTTTCTGCATGACATTGGCTAACAAGTTCAGCAAGCAGATCTGAACTCTCTCAGACTGAGACCATTTAGACCATTAGCCAGGCCATTCATTCATGTTCATCAACTCTATCAAGGGGAAGACAGTACTCCATTATTTGAGATCTTTCTAATGGCCATTTCTAACATGCCCACTGTGCCTTTCTTCTTACTCATCTTTAACTTTAAGCTGACAGACATTCTTAAGAGAGGCTTTTGAGATTCTCTTTTCCCTAAAGTAGCAATCATAGGTTTCAGTTCAGGTTTTGTTCTGGATTTATTTTTTCTTTAGTATATACAAACAGCAGATCATGATCCTCTCACAAAAGAGATAGGACTTCATTCTTGAACATAAGTCTATACAATTCCTTTATCTGGATTAATAGATATTTTTGTAGGTGCCAAATCAGCAAGTTCTCATAAAATATAGATCATAAAAAACTGAAATTCTGATGGGTTTTCTTAATTCTTTGGAATGTTTTTCTTACAGTGGAAACATAAAACACTCTTTATGATATATTCTTGTCTGACAGGAGGAAAGTATTAGACTGTTTTACAAGACCTTCTAAAATGAGTATTCTCTAGCAAGCTCTGTACTGGAAGTTCCTCATCTAAGCATGTTTAGATACATGATATGTTCAGTTTGGCACTGAAATTAATTACACCAGTAGTCCTAGTCGGCTGTAAGTTATTTTATCTGCCTTTTGTAGAGTTTTGCCCTAGGCTCTGCGATCTCCATTGTCTCACAGGGTTGAACATCAACTGTGGATGGATATATATTAGAGCAGTGTACTCTTTCATAGTTCAAATAATAGCTTTGAACCTTGGTGCAGGAAGGGGTCATGGCACTGACACCATTATTTAGTAATTACAAGGGACAAAAACTGATAATTGAAGGATTAAGCTAGCTAATACTTACCAGGGGTTATGGTACAAAGCAGCTTTTATACAGCTTACTTTTCAGCTGCAGTATGGAAAACAGTATGAAATTTCTTACTGTTTACTTTTCTGAAATGTTGATTCCTTTTAGTGCTGGATTTCAGGAGAGTCTTATTTCACTCCATTACCAGTTTTTCCTTGATTTGTCTGAATTCTTCTATGTCTCACTGTTATAGCATTGGTTTGAGATTGCTGGCAAAATTCTTCAGTAGTTATGACTCTGAAATGCAATAGCTTTCATGAGCTGCACACTTTGAAGAGGTAAGTTTAGCGAATGAGGAATTGCCCCTATCCTGAGGGGCTTTCTCCATCCTAAAGAAGAAGTAGGGTATGTAAGATGTAAATTATGAAGCTTATGTTCAGGGACTTAGCCACCAGCAAAGTGCAGATACAATGCAAAAGTACTTTTTTTAAAAAAAAGCCACAGCAGCAAAGTGCAATAGTTTAAAAAATTTAGTATTTTTGCAGCAACAGGAGGATGCATGAACAATGTGTTAACTGCTAGGCTTCTAGGATGAAACTTAACTTCTGCACTAACTGGAGGGAAGCAATTCCATTTGCAGTCCTCTTATAAAGGGCAGAGCAACTAGTTCTCTGTGGGGAGCTCATGGTAAAAGCAGCTGGCCCCTGGAAGTGATGGCACTGCGGTTCACTGTTCCCAGGGCATCAGGCTCTGCTGCCATACTGCAGGGAAAACACAAAAAGAAACCACAACTCTTAAACTCTGACATGCTTATCAGGACTAGAAAAATATGTGTCCAGTTTGAAGATCTGTAAAGGGTCTAGGGAGATTGAGAACAGTCTGCATTTTACATTTGTGGTATACAAATGTGGTTAGGAATAGTCCTCTTCCTTGTCTTAAGCTTTCTGCAATGCAAACAACGAATAAAAAATTATCTGTGCTTTGCATTCTCCTTTCTGTTCTTTACTGCAGTCCCTTGCTGTTTATCAGTTTCCACTTTGTCATTCCTTACCAGAATCATTCCACCTCTGATGCCTCCTGAAGACCTCTCATCCTGCCTGCAAGCAGGATCAGCCAATGAGAAAATGTTCTAAATAGTTCTCAAGGACTTTTAATGGTATTTTGTTTGAGACTGCATCTGTAATATATAACTCTCCCTGTTAAAATCTATTTCAGAATTATATTTTTTTTAATTTGTGCTCAAACAAGCCCAGACAACCATTTCTTTGTCCGTTATTTACCACAGTCTACTGGGTGCCACCTCAATAAAATACCAAAATTAGATGAATGCTTAAGCATATGTTCACATCCTCTTGAATCAAGTTGTTATTTTAATAATGTCTGTAATTTCACAAAGTCTTTTCTACTACCTTTAAAAATTACTGAGATTTAAAATACTGACATAAGGGTCAGCTATATTCCTACTGTGACTCCTCTCTAATAGTTGAAACTACCCCTGGGATGAATTTGGGTCAAGGTCTTTTCCTCATATAATTTTCTATAATAGCTCTATTACTTCTTTATATGCATGATATTAGAAATATCTCTGAATTAATAGTTTCTGAAATAACAGTATCTTTCACAGAAGAGATGTCCTGGAACCCTACCTTTACCACTGCATTATATGTGACTAATCAGCCATTGCTTCTAGTTGACTGACAAATTAATCAAGTAAATCACTCATTGCTGTGCTTTTCTGAATCTCATAAAAGATAATGGACAGAAAAATGGACAAGTTATTTTATTTCATTTAGCTTCTAGCTTAATGCTTACTTTATAAGAGAATACTAATAAGAAGCCAGTCTCAGGGCTATCCTATTTCTCGTAATGCTGATGTAGGTGCTATTTCTCGTAGTGCATTGCATAGACATCGTGATGAAGACTAAAAAATTGTTGCAAAGATCAGCCAAAGTAAAGGACATTGTCTAGAATTTGGAAGTCAGAATGCCTTGAGAAAAAGGAACAGGTTATTTTCTTTATATGGGGAAAATGAGTAAACACAAATATGCATTACAGGTTTGTTTACAATACATGTAATTCTTGCTAAGTGTCATCCTGAGCAATGTCATATTGAACAACCGAACCAACACAACCTTAAAGTTGTTAAGGAGTTGTGGAGTTAAAGCCTGAGCCTGGAAATTGTATAGGATCATAAACCACTTAAGCAATTTAACTGGGAATAGATGTTGTTACAATTTAAGAATAATTAACATTTGTATAATATTTTGAGTTTTACCACTGGTTATAATGAAACAGGTTATTTCCACAGAGGAATACAGTTATAACTATTTTGATTAGGTACTTACAACAGGAGTGAGACTGAGACAGGCAGAAGATGTGGAAACTCTTCTGTAATGTTCAACAGGGGCTGGCAATTTGCTTTGGCCTTCCGTTCCACTTCCAGTCTTTCTTTGAATGTTCTACTTGACTTGCAATCACCCTCCAAGGTCTCCACCTTTATTAAGGCTGACTAAATCTTCATTGAATCTACTCCTTGTAGAGCTATTTCTTATAAATACCTGGTAATTATGCAGGGATTTTGAAACCTTTTGGCCAGCTTATCCATTAAAAAGTACACTTGCTCAAGTGATCTACATTATTTCTTTATTCCAAAACAAAAGTCAGAAAAAATGCTTATTCCCTGACAAAAATTTCTTAATAATGTACAAACAAATTAAGGTTTAGTCTTTTATTCTTTTCACAAGTATATGGTTGCAGACTTGCTTCCATACAGTGTCTGCTAAGTAATAAAAAAATTATTTGTACTAATATATTTTGCAAATTACATTTTTTTTCCCATTATTAGTGTGATAAGAACACACCATATACCAGTTTTAGAAAATTATGGAAATCCATAAAGTTGTTTTTTTCACTCAGCAAGATGGATTTGGTGGTTGAAGCACCATACTTGGAGGAATATGAGAGATGGGTGGGCACAGAGTTTAGAGATAAGATTTTGTGGTGATTCTTCTTGGAGTTAGTTTGATGACTGGACTAGATAATCTAAAAGATCACTTCCAACCAAGGTAATTCTATGATTGCATGATTTTTTAGTGTTGAAAAAAAATACAATAACCTCCTCCTTAAATTATACAAAAATGCTTTGGGTTCCTGGCCACTCAGCTTAGAAGATTCAGGATTCTCAAAATATTTAGAAACTCATATCGTCTAGTTTTTTGATCTCACAAAAATTGCATATAATATACCACTTGAATTTACATTGACTGCAGCTAGGAGAAGAATTTAAAGTTAGAATCATAGAATCATAGAATAGTTCAGGTTGGAAGGGACCTTAAAGATCATCGAGTTCCAACCGCATTCCCAGTCGCAGGGACACCTCCCACTAGATCAGGCTGCTCAGTGCCAAGCCCAGCCTGGCCTTAAACACCTCCAGAGAGGGGGCGGCCACAACCTCCCTAGCAACCTGTTCCGATGTTTCACCACCCTCACTGTAAAGAATTTCTTTCTTATGTCAAGCCTGAATCTACCCCCTTCCAATTTCCATCCATCCTTTCTTTCTGGTCCTCCAATCAGATAT
>VZTY01008932.1:0-39130 GCA_013400935.1 Turnix velox
TGTTGAGTTTGTCATCAACTTCAGTTCAACTTCAGTGGATTGCAGCTACTAGATCTGACAGAAAACTATCTGTGTTGGTTTCTATTGACTTTTGGTTGCAAGACTTGAAGTGTGGGAGGATGATAAGACTCTCTATTCCTTTCCCTGTATGCATCAACTTAAAATGATTGCATCAGTGTGGCCTGTGGGTTTGGTCAGAGGTGTCATTCACAAAACTGTGTTTAAAAATTAGCTCAGTGTGGTGAGAACTACAGTGAATACAAATGTGCTGCTTTGTGTGTCACTCCATACAGTGCAGTTTAAGATTTGAAGCTGTTTTCTTTGGTGCTGGAGAAAGAGCAGTGATAGTCTACTAAGCTTATTGTAATGTGAACTTAGCTGAACTTGAGTGAAGAGCTCCCTGATCTACTTCTTTGGTTTCTTTTGTTTTTTATAAACATTATTCCAAATGCCTTATCACTTTATCAGAGTGGCCTGCTAGAAGGGGGTGGCAAGTGATCATAATTATCCATTCTGAAGTAGTGTTCTTCTTTGATGGCTTTGCAAACAACATGTCAGCATGCATTCAATTTTGGAAATAATACATGTAGTTATTTATATAGGAGTAATGCTGAGTAAAAAAAATAAATAATTTCTGACTTGCTAGTGCATCTGAGTCAGTGTTTTATTCTGCAGGATCTTCTCCATGCAAATAACTAGTGTGTGTGAGTCAGGAATGCTAGCCAGTTGCTTTTTTCACTTAGTTTGCATAGTTTCTGGCCTCTTCTTTTATTTTTCCTGAACTGCTGTCATACCTGTGAGAAAGGAAGTAGCTCCTGAGCAGATGCAATAGCAGCTTTGCATATTAAAAAAAAAACAAACAAACCACTCTTTATGCAACTGATACAGAAGGGTTCTTGCCATTGTGGCAGGTGATGAAGCTGTAGCTCCCATCTGACTGTCTTCTTTTGGAGTTACTCTTTATGCTCCATAGATTCATCACCCTGTCAGCTGTTCTACAGAGCTTCTGACCTCTAGCAGAGGCAAAAATACAGCTGTGGACAAGAGCTGTGTATATATGTGTTTGGCATTTCCAGTGAACTCACTGTCATCCAGTATTTTATGTATTCTTTTACATGTCATGCCTAATAAATGACAGTGATAGACTCAACTCCACTACTACCTGTGGTTTTCTTGTCAATAGTAGCTGATTACTGCCTATATAAATTATCATACCTCTTATAAGTACCTAATTCTTGTTGATTTTGTGTATGGTCTACTCCAGCTTGCAGAGGCTGTTCTCTCTGTTCTTTCCTCCAAGGCAGCCCTTTTTGTCTTGCTGTGTGTTACCTGTTCTTGCTTCTGTCATCTGGAATTGAAAACCTGGGTGCTGTTGCTACCATGTGTGGTTGCTACCATGCTTTGAGAGGGCTTTCTGCAGGAAACAAGTTTGTGTTACAATTGTCTATGCACAAGTGCAGTCCTCCAGTGAGAAGGAAAGTTAAAAAAGAATTGAGCAGTAGCTTTTTTTGTACCATTTTTAAAGCACTCGTTACTCTTATTATCACAAAAAAAAGAAAAGATGTTTGGCTTTTTTTGTTGACATGTGCAAGCACCTCCTTTTTGAAGCATCAAGCCTCACTATTGGTGCAAGGCTTCCAAAATAGTATCTGCAGGGATTATTTGACTCATCAAGTAAAGAAAGATTATTAGACTGGTCAATCAGAAAACTTCGCACACAACTCTGATTCTGATGTAAAAAATGTCATGTTTTAGCTTTATAAACAATTGATGCACAATCAGGTGAGATGGAAGGTATGTGGGTATGGATTTAAGGAGTGTGTTGTCTCCTCTTTGAACCACATGGAAGCCTTGTTGCTCTTGAAGCACAGAGGGTGGTGTACAGGGCTGAAGAGGTTGGTACTGCTGAACTAATTAGAAGTTGGTGGGACAGCTTTTTTTTTTATCTTTGGCCACTTATCAGAACTTTAGTGAGTATTACTATTTGCTAAAATCAACTTAGTGTAATAGGATCAGACTTTACATAATCTTTTGCAATAAATAAATCTGTCCTTGAAATGAGTGCTGCTAACTTAAAGAGAAGGTAGAACAATTTTGGTGTATCTGTTGTCAAAATAGTTCATGTGAGCAGAATTTGACTCCAAGCTTAAGAAGTCTGAAGGCCTTTCTAATTTGGAAGGCTGGATCTTGTCTGCATTGTGGCGTAGTATTGGATTTCTGTATGAATGACAGGGAAGAGAGAAACTTGCTACTTTTCACAGAGCATGACAGGAATACAATTTGTTAATAAAGCAGAAGATATTTAACTTTGAGAAGGTAATTAAAAGTGAGAGTTATAGTCATACTGTGAAGAAAACCTGCCTTGTTTTATATTCTGTCTCCATATTGCCTTCTGGTAGATTTTTCTTTTCAGTTATTGTTATCAGAGTGCCACTTTGAGAGCTCTCTTGTCACAATTTCATTCTATTTTGGTAGTGAAACTTCAGATTAAAAACTCTCTAGCTTGGAAAGCAAAACAAACACAAAGGCAAAACCAAAACAGGTGCATAAAGACATTTCAGAAGCCACAGACAGCAAACTATCAATTATTAAGTGCCTGCCATCTTCCCTCATCCACTTCCCATAGTAATATTAATTTTAAATGAGCCTCCTGCAAAGCTTGCTTTCATCCACTTGGGGTACAGAGCACAAAGACTTTCAGCACTGTAAATGCTTCAGCCCTTGTTAAAGGACTGCATAAGAGCAGCTCCTGTTGACTTCAGTGGGAATCAATTGTTGGCAGCTGTGGAATTGTTTTTCAGCACCGTTGTATTTTTAAAAAAAAGGAGGGATGACATGGGGTGAAGAAACCCAAAAGGGTCTCCAAACAAAACACTGAAAAACTTTCAGAAGAGCTCGAGCAGTTGCTTCAGTGGTTAAGAGGTGACAGAGTGGTACACTGGTCTTATCAAAAACCTCTGATGGAGAACCAGTAGAGCCTATTGTGTTTCTGCTGCTTTGTTTCTTAGAGTTAATATTCTGTCTGACCATTTTGATCATTTAAATTAAGACTCCCCTTCAATAATTGATGGGTGACTCTTGTAGCACTAAGAGAATTCAGCTGATGGAGCAAACCAAGTTCATCTGCAGCAGGTAGTTGTGGTTGTTCTCTCTGGTTGAAGAGTAGAGGTGTGCTTGTATGAGAGCTTTACATGTGCTGCAATACCTCTTCACAGGGCTTTGTGCAGGATGGGCAGCAAGCTGGACACCACTGGAATTTTTTTATAATTAGTGATGCATAGCAGTACTGTATTGAGTCTTTCTTTTGCCAGGGATGTGCATAATAACAACAATATAAAGGTAAATCTGTGTCCAATGGAGCTACTAATGCTCATCTGTTAAGTACTTATGTGGTCTACCATTAGCTGCATAAGAAATCCCCACATTTTATTAATGGCTTCTGAACTTTTAACAGCATCTTAGGCTAAAGATAATGGCTTCTGAGTGAAATATGTTCCACTGCTGCTCGTGATGTCTTATTGAGTGAGCTAGTGTGGCAGGTAAGAGAATTTCTGTAAACAAAGTAGGGAGGAAGCTGCATAAATAAATCAGCCATGAAAATCAGTAGATAGCTGAATAGAAACTGAACATCTCGGGATAGTTTTGTTTATACTTGGATGATTGATAGAGAGAAGGTGAAAACATTCTGTCTGAAAGTGGAACTTGATGAATATTGTGTTTATTTTTTACTGTTAGATTGTTCCAGCAGTTTATGGTAATGAAATGTGAGGAGGTTTAGTCTGTGCTAATACTATAGTGGTTTCAATACTATTAAAAGTAAACAGCAAAAACCCCACCTTTACTTTTGCCTTTAAGGAAGGCTTTAAAGAAACGTGAAAATGATTCTTATTGATGCCTTTTTTTCTTTTTAAAAGCAAGATTAACATACCCTACTTTTAGGTTCATCATACCACCAAGGGAGATGAAGGACTTCAAGCTGTTATGCTGAATCCTTAATTTACTAGATCATTATGTTCCTTCAAATGCAGCATTAACCTTCGGAGCCAAATTCTGCTCCAAGGTTTTGGAGATGTGCTGAGCCTTGCCTTTTGACTAAACTCAGTACAAGAGAGTTCCCTAAGGAAAAGAATCTTGGTTTTTTTTAATGCTTGTGTGTAAAGAAATAATATATCAATGCAACTACAACTCCATTAAACAAGTTGAGGGTAAGTTTTAATGGTAAGGAATAAAAACCAAAATGTTGCTTTGAAGGTTGTGCAGTTTTGATTTCTTTTAACTTCGTGCACCTTGACAACTTTTAAATACCTTGAACACTTAAAAAAAATATTATTAGCCTGTGTTCTGTATGATGTAGAAGGTAATATTTTTCTGGGATCCCATGTACTCCAAAGGCAGTTCGGAGATTTGATTGTTTTCTTTAATAGGGCATTTTGAGATAATGTCTTTTCCAGCCAAACCAGCCTAAATCAGTTTGTGTGCCTTCGTGCTGTGTAAGATAAGGCTTCATAAACCTAGAGGCTGATGGAGAGTGATCTGAGAGAAAAAGAACTCAGGTGAGGATGTGAATCATTCAGTAGACCATTTTGCAACTGAAGCACTCAATGGGTTTAATTGCTATGAGTTCAAGCTGTATTGTTTTTTCCAAGTGCTTGTCCAAGCCCTGCAATTAATGTTTAACTGGTCATTTATATGGACAGGCTAAATCTGAGAAGAACACTGTAGAGTGAAGTGTATTTTCCTTTGGAAATGCTTCGTCTTAATGCTTGTATCTGTGGATGTGTTAATAGTTGCCCTGTTGTTTTCAAGATGTGATAGCTTTGGTCAAGCTGTGTTGAAATGCAAGGCTACATTTACTACAGAAGTTAAGGAAGCTAAACTATTAGTAGAGATAAAGATGTGTGGTAGGACTTGCTATGAGTTTGCCTGGAATGGTATTTCTATTGTATTTTACTGAAGAATGGTAAAGATATGCTTTTTCTGGGGATTAATGTTTAAGTATCTAATATTTCTGACTTTATCTGATACAATGCCAGCAGTTTGGACTTTGTGGCCTCTGTAAAGTTAGGAAATTTCAAAATGAGTTCTCTGTTGAGAGTAGGAATAGAGAATATGAAATTGCTCTTTGTGAGAAATTCATAAGGAATAATTGTCAGTAAAGAAACTAGGAGCAAAAGGCCTAATGCTCATAAAGTTTCAAAGTGAGTATTGAAATTAATTTCATTAACTTCATTAAAGGTGACTCAAATTTTTGAGAAATGTTACTTTTAGAATATATAAAAAGGATTCAAAGAATTCACTTAAATTCAAAGCAATATTATGCCTATTTCAAAAGCAAAATGCACCTTATTATAAGGAGAGCCTTCATGGATTTAGATACAATATAAGGATAAAAACTTGCACAGAGTCAGAAAGGTGTTTTGAAGCTATTGTGGATGATATGTGTTCTAGTTGAACTCCCTTCTCTGACATATGATAAAATATTTAAGTTGAAGCACTTCCTGTTACAGAAAGTAATTAAAGCATCACCATCAAGACATGACTCAGAAAATTTTTAGAAATGCAAGTGAGATCATACTGGACCAGGGAAAATATACCCTTAGAATGATGGTCAGTGCTAGACAGATGACAAAAAGTGTAAGAACAAGGCAGACTGTGATAATTCTCAGGAAATATGCTCCAAATCTTCAACTTTATAGGGCCAAAATTAGGATCCTTATACTTGATATTGACAGTTTTTTTGTCATTTTGTACCTGACTTTTTTAAGTAGGTGATGTCCAGCTGTTTTACCTTTTTCCTGTTAATTTTGGGTTGCTTCTGAGAGGAGTTCCCACAGGTGTGTAATAGGACATTTTGCAGTTTGGAGTTGATTAATTTTCATGCTCATCTGCCTAGCTTCTCTGAAACCACTATGAGAACTGCTTCTCAATGATTTAGTTTTGAAATGCATTTTCTCCATTCCCTACCCCTTTTTTCACGCTATGCTATTAAGAAACAAACTATGGATACCTTCCTTTTCAATTGAATTACAAATTTTTGAGGTGTGTGAAGTCAACTAAGTGTACCTAGTCCAAGGCAAGCCTCTGTAGCTGGTTGTCACAGACAAAAAAGCTTGCTGCCAGGAAGAGAGAGCTGTAAGTTTCCAGATGGTGACCTAGTTGGATCTTTATACAGCTTCTCCAATTATAGTGAATTAACTGTTTTCAGTCCAGGGCATGTTTAACACTGAGGTATGTAGCTGGCAGATTTTATATAGTGTTACAATTGCTCATAGTTCTACCCATTTTCATCCTCTCTGCCTTGCATCCCAAAAGGAAGAAATGTAGTATGTTAAGGGATGATCTTAAGAGGGTGCATAAGGTAAGTCACTGGTCAAACTGGAGTGAAGTCATCAGTGCTGTATAAGCAACACATCCTGCTTGTTATAGTACAAGAAAGGCTGTGCTGTAGCCCAGGGAAATTCTTTAATAAAGAGAAATCAATGGGAGTCATGTTATACTACAGCATTTTACATTTGGTAAATAAAACCTTACATTTCTTTTGTTTCTTTGCATAATAGTCGTGGGAAGGGAGGAAGAATATAAGTGACATGGATGACTACTACTATTTGACTGACTCATAGAAGGCAAGGAGGCAATGTTATTCTGGCTAAAAAATACCAGGTGTTTTTAAATTTGGCTGGCTGTGCTGAGGCAGAAGGTACACTAGTTTAGGGAAAAAAAAAAGTTTTCAGAATTCTAAAACTTTTTGTTTTACTAAGAAATAATAAACAAATGCTTTTGAATGCTTTTGTAAGCCTGTTTTCCCATGGCTAAGTCCATGATCTGATCCCATTGGGAACTGGATTTCTAGGTAAACAGCTTTTGAATCTAAGTTCCTGTAGAAAATCTTAAAGGAAAAGAATAAAAATCATAACACACAGGCCTGAGAAAACACTCAGTAGCTATTAATCCTGAAATCTGTTTGAATTGCTGCATGGCTGTCTATTTTAGAAGTACTTCAGTGAAAACTTGGGCAATGGAACAAGATGCTTTAAGGGTTAGTATTTAAAAGAAATGTTGTTTTGTTGGATTGATAGTATTCTTAAGTTTGTGCATGTGGTGTTTTCTTTGTGTTTTATTCTTGTTTTGTTAAATAGATCCAAAGTAATTGGATAAGTATTTGCTGCTGCTAAGAAAACGTGAATTATCCAGGCTGGATGAGGCATTGAGCATCCTGCTCTAGTGAGATGTGTCCCAGCCTATGGGGTTGAAACTAGATGATCTTGAAGGTCCCTTCCAACCCAAACCATTCTATGATTCTAAGATTTCCTCTGTCTGACACTTGCCCCCTAATTTGGTGCTTACTAGTATGCTGAATTGTGTCCTGGTCTTGGATATAAAAGTTTCCAGTGAAAGAGAAGCAAGTAGATCCTGCAGACTCCGTTTAATACTTTTTAGATGTAATCCCAAAGGTGTGAATTCTAGAAAATGATTCTTACTAGCACTGATAAAATCCATTGCAAGCTTTTGAGATGTTTATTTTTATATATATATATACACACACACAGGTATGTTTGTGTGTGTGCGTGTATATATATATTTTTTTTTTCTGGTTCTGTTTTCCACATCTGCTCCATACCAATAGTGCTGAGGCATGTTGAAGAAGACAGCTTTTGCTCTTGCCAGCCAGAATCTGTTTTTGCAGTGAGGGGTCCCTGCTGGGGAAAACTTTTTCCTACGTTTCTTCTCTCCACAGGGTAGTCGGCATAAGGACTGCTCTCCTGTCTGCTCTGCTGACAGCCATGTGTTCTCTGCTCTTGCTGCAGCAGCTGCTGCTCGTCAGACTGAGAGAGCATAAATTAAAATACAAAGGTCTCCTGTGGCCACTCTTGGCTGACACTGCAATGGCAGATCAAACCTTCCTACATCATTTTTGTCTGGCTTTCTTATTTTTCTTAAAGAGTTTCACCACTGAGCTGAATGGGAGCAGCAATCTAGTCACTCCAAATGTTTCATGTACTAAAGTGACTGGAGTAGTTTGTGGAAGAAAGAATCAGCAGTGTGGGCTTCATCAGGAGCTTAAGTCTTTTCCTTTTTATATTTCCTGGAGAAGAGGGACTATTTTTGTGTTTTCTATGGCTACTGAAGATACAGGGCTAATAGCTATTCTGGTCCCTCCGTTAGGGCAGGCAGTGTTAAATACAGCAGAACCATTATGAGGGCACAGCAGTGAGTGGAGTGTTTTCTCCAATTGGTTTATATTTTCTCAAGGCCTGATATCTTACAATATTCATATTAGGGGGGTCTTTAACTCCCAGAAGATGACCAGGGAGCTACTTGGTGATGCAGTGCTACAAAACTGGCTATCTACATTTCTTGACCCAGCTATATGTTTTTTTTGAGGGGCTTGTTTTGATATCACCCTGTGTGTCTCTGAGATAACAGATGTTCTTTGGATAAATGGGCTTATGTATGTGGTGGTGATGAGGATGAAGATGATTATTTTTTTTTTCTTTTCATTAAAATAATCATGCCCACATCTTAAATACTTTTTGCTGCTCTAGGTCCCACAGGCTGGTTTGGCTTACATATTAGGCATCAGCATTTGGCTTGTGCCAGTGGTATTGAATATTGATTTTTATTGGTCTTCTTTATCTGTTTTGACCAGAATGTGAATTCCAGCATCCTTGTGGACAGAAAAAAACCCCAAACAAAACAAATAAACAAACCCCCCCAAAACTCCAAACAACCCAAAAATCAATAGACATTAAAGTACAGCATGTTTGTCATGTGAACTTGTGTCCTGGTTTGAGGTAAAATAGGGTAATTTTCTAGTTTGTAACTTCACTTTTCAGCTAGGCCTCTTCTGTCTGACTAAACTCTGAAATTAACTGCACATTGTTCATACACTGTTCGCTCCCAGACTGATAAGACCAGGGAATGGTATGCAAGAAGCTCTTATTTTCATTATTTACTATGGTGATCAAGGTCAGAAAGTTTGTCAACCACCCTACCGGGGGGGCTGAAAACAGAAAAACAGAGAAGTCCCACCTGCAAGGAGGAGCGGACAGGGCAGGTGACCCAAAATTGACCATTCCATCCCATCTGCCCCATGCTCAGTATAAAAGCTGAGGGATCGAAGGGTCAGTNTATCTTTTCATTTTAATTTTATCTATTATTTCATTATCTATTAAAGTAGTTTGGAATTCTTCTAAACTCACAAATCTCTTCATTCCTTCCTCTCCTCTCCTCAGATAGAGGAGAGGGGGGCCATCTGTCACTGGGAGGGGTCCTTTAGTCATTTTGGGCCCAAACCAGGCCAACTTGCCAAATTGTGCTTGGATTAAATAAGTTGCTCTTTAGTTATTAACTGCTCTTCTGGAGAGTTACTGTAATTTCATGGTGTGATGTTTGTTTTTTTTTTTTTTATTTTTTAGTTTACTTTTAAACAGTGAACTTTTTCCATATAGAGAATTTGAGCTATTCTGTAAACTGAATTACTGTGCATGTTGATGAAGAAGAATGCAACATTCTCCTTATTTCTGATCAACTCAGGAATACTTTACTAGAAGGTGTCTAAGGGTGGGGATCTGAAACATTACTGAAGACTCACAAATTCAATTGCAGTTGTGCCATTCCTGTCACCTTAATGGTGCTCACTTCTTTTTTTTGGTTCTAAAGTTGCCTCATACCTGAATGGGGTTTTTGTGAGCTACTATTACTTGGCTTTCTTGTGGGTTCAGAAGGTGAGCTTTTGTTTAAAGTTCCTCTATGTCCTTCCCTACTTGAATGAATAAATATTTTCCTGAAATTTTGGCATAACTTTATTTTTGTTATCCTTTAAAGTTGAGGAAGAAGACGGAGCAGCAAATCTGCATCCTCTTCCTATTTAATACTGTGACTAACAGAACAGATGTCAAGAGTTCATGAGGGCACTTTTGATGTTCATGCCTAGTCTCTTCTGCAGGCTGGAAAACAGGAACAGAACCTGAAGTACTTGTGAGACTAGTTGTCTGCTGTGTCACACCGTGATTTGTGAAGACTGCAGAAGCAATATAAGATGTGTATTTTTATTTTCAGGCAATATTCTTTCCACCCTCAGTTATGGCCAGGGCACTTTTGTTACAACTTCAATATGAACTGAAAACACTATTTTGCAGTAGTCAATGTCTGAGAAGGAATGTATAGCTACAGTGTAGAATTCATTGGACTGTGAATTGATAGTGGAATGGTTCAGGTGATTAATTTTTAAGCTTGCTGGTGTGGTCTTTTCAAAACATCAGGTGCTGTGTTCATTTAATGTTGTGCTAAGTGTTCTATGCTTTCAAACAGGCTGATTGTTAGATTGAGTTTTGTGATGCCTGATTTGGGTTGACTGTATTAGCTTATGTTTTCTATGGTTACAAGTGCAGTTACTGTAAAAATATAAATTGCACTGCTGCTTCTGACCAAATGTATTCTTGAAATGTCCTTCTAAGTTGGTTTTTTGTGTATTTGGTTTTTTTTTCTCTTTTAGAATTTGTTGTTCAATTTTTTTTTTTTTAGGTTATGTTTTGTTTTGAGGCTGACCTCCTCACCATCTCCATTTTTCTTCATGAGACTTTGGGAAACAGCTGCTGATATATTGCCTTCAGAACATTGAAAAATATTGTTCAAAAGGGTGGTGTTCTCTGTTCTGTTTCCTCTACTTTTTATGGTAGTGAGACTTGGCCTGGCTTGCATGCTAAGAAGCCAGTTAATTTAAGACTGAAGCACTCTTACAGGCTATAGACAAGCACAGTGGAAACTTGCCTGGAATTTGCTCAAGTTTTGACCTGGAATAATAGTCTTTGGTTTAGTGGAACTTGCTGTTGATAATGCTTTGCTCTGAACTTGGTAGGCTATGCAAATAGCTGGCTAGTTAGAATACACTTGCATTAAGAATTATCTTTTTTTTTTGGGATTAAAACAACATGTGTTTTCATGCCATTGAGTTAAGCCCTTCCTTGCTGATCTAACAGTGTTCTTTGGAGATGCCTGTGGAAAAATCAAGATCACTTAGTTTTGAGCAGTTACTCAAAAACTGATCCTGTTCTCCAAAATATGAGTTGTGGATTCTTTGCTCCATTGAGTGAAACTGGTGTGACCTGGTTTGTTTGCATATTTAACATACTAGATACTTTTTATCATTTTCTTTGCTTGTTTCCGAGGAAATAAATGCGCTTCTATAGTAGAGAACAGCTATTGTATGGAAACTGCTGCTGGTATGAATTATTTTCTTAGTGGAAGACTTTAAAGGGGAAAGAGCTGGAGTTTTCAGAAACATTTTTATTAAACATAAGAGCACGAGTGTGTTTCCTGCTGCTGTGCAACCTCTCTTGATGTATTTGTATTTTCTTAGTAGGAATATGTGTTGTAATGGCTTATCTAGTAAAAATCATGTGCGTTCCCATTCAAGCCATGATAAAAGAGAGAAACTAATAGATAGTAGTTTCTGCCATTTCTAACTTTATTTTGAACTACCTGAAGTGGAAACAATAGTCATGAAGTTAGAGTGAACTTCAGGACGTGGTATTTTTGTTAGGGAAAGAGATCAAAAGAGGCAAGGTAAACCTTTTTTTTTGAATGCAAGAATTGTCCTCAGTTTGTCAAGCTGCTCTTTGTTTTTTCTGATTATTTATTATTTTTTTTTTTAGCTCAATCTTTATTGTTGCAACACTAAAGAAAATAGGTGTGATTGCGGTGTTGATTTTGAAGCTGTGAATAGTAGGAATGGTTTTGGGATTGGTAATGTATTCTACAGAGTGGTGAAAGAAAACCCAGCATAAACTACCAGACTGGTTGAAAAGGCTCGTTAACCAATGGGAACAGTGATGTTGAGTTTTGAGAATACTGAGCAAACTGGAAGAGAAAGAATAAGGGATGTCTGTGAGCTTTTTAGGGATTTCTTAGCTTTAAAAGCACTGTGCTGTTCCCCTTTGATCTTTCTCCACTGGTTTCAAAACTTGTCGATGACTGATGATGCAGGTACGTGAAAGCAGTTGCATGGAACTCATTCTGGTTTTGAACTAGGCATGTAGTGTGTGATGTCAGTCTCTGTGGGTACATACATCAGTTTTGTTTGAGTTTTGTGCTGCGAGCTGGGTGCTTTGTACGGGCTCTGAGGCTGTGGCTTTGCTGCGAGTGGGCGATTCTGCCCTCAGGTGCTTGAGGAGATGAATAGCTTGTTTGCATCTTCACAGCTCGATAGTTCTTTTCTTTGTTGCTTTTGTTTCGGGTCTTGTTAGGTGTTCTGATAGTTTTTCTCTTAGTCTGGAGTGTATTGAGAAATGAAGAGTGGCAGGATGAGTTTTATATCAATGTTGCTTCGCCGCTCTCTGACAGCTTTATTTTACACCGTTTTATTCAACCCCCTTTGTTCAAAAGGGCTGGAGTAACTGCCCTATGAAGACAGGCTGAAGGAGTTGGGGTTGTTCAGCCTGGAGAAGAGAAGGCTCAGGGGGGACCTCATAGTAACTTCTCAGTACCCGAGGGGGTCCTACAGAAAGGCAGGGGAAGGACTTTTTAATATGATATCAGATGGGAGGACTAGAAACAATGGATGTGAATTGGAAGGGGGGAGATTTAGACTTGACATAAGAAAGAAATTCTTTCCACTGAGGGTGGTGAAGCACTGGAAGAGGTTGTCCAGAGAGGTTGTGGATGCCCCCTCTCTGGAGGTGTTCAAGACCAGGTTGGACAAGGCACTGAGCAGCCTGATGTAGTGGGAGGTGTCTCTGCCCATGGCAGGGGGGTTGGAACTCGATGATCTTTAAGGTACCTTTCAACCCAAACTATTCTATGGTTCTATGATTCTATTCCTGAGGTAATGAACAGGAGCAGTGTGTGATCATGAAGATCTTGGAAAAAGTGAGCAAAATAACAGGATGTCCTCAAGAAGAAAATGTGATTTGTTTTTATGTTTTGATTTGACATCCAGCAAAGAATTCTTTGTCAACAATACAGATATAGAATAGTTCCAACCCCCCTGCCATAGGCACTAGATCAAGCTGCTCAGTGCCTTGGCCAGCCTGGTCTTGAACACCTCCAGAGAGGGGGCATCCACAACCTCTCTGGGCAACCTCTTCCAGTGTTTCACCACCCTCACTGGAAAGAATTTCTTTCTTATGTCGAGTCTAAATCTCCCCCCTTCCAATTTACATCCATTGTTTCTAGTCCTTCCATCTGATATCATATTAAAAAGTCCTTCCCCTGCCTTTCTGTAGGACCCCCTCAGGTACTGAGAAGTTACTCTGAGGTCCCCCCTGAGCCTTCTCTTCTCCAGACTGAACAACCCCAACTCCTTCAGCCTGTCTTCATAGGATGAAATACAAATGCTTGCAGTAAGTTAGGGAAGACGAATAAGTTTCAAAATGTTTAACACCTTTTGATAATAAACTGCAATGAAGGCACATATAAAACTTAAAGTTTTTCTAAAGTGTGGAGATTTTAAAAAAGAATTCATATATGAATTTTGGAAAGTAAGACATTGCCTTCAGTGTAAGGACTGGGGGTAAAAGGAGATTAAAACAGAATGAAGACCTGAGGAAGTGCATCTCTAACAGTCTAGAAGTGCTTCCACCTGGTGATTGTAAGACCTTCTAGATCATAAAGCCACAAATCTGGGACACTGGACTGCTGCTGGAGGCTTGAGAGAGCTCTTCACTACTCTGCCAGGAAGGGGAGTTGCTCTTTTGTGGCTGCTGCCTCAGCTATTAGTAGTTATTAGAGTTGTGTGGAGTATGAAGTTGTTGAACTGCAGCACTTTCAGTCCAGCTCTGAATGCTAATATATGTCATTTGGGACAATTTTACACATTCCTAAGTTTTATTGACAATTTTTTTCCTAATTAGTGTTGAAAGTGTCAGTGTGTAGTCATCTTCATGCTGCCTTACAGTATTTCCAAGTACAGGACTTCCAAATTTATCATAGAATCATTTATGCTGGAAGTTACTTTTATGATCATTGAATCTGACTGAAAACTTAACACTTAAGTCTTACTACTCCACCATGTCCTAAAGTGCCATACCTACACTGTCCTTTCTAGTGGATTCCTAAGACACAGCATATTTTGTGAAAGGGAGGAAATCTGTTTGTTACTTTCTATTGCTTGATAAAGGAATTGAAAATGGAATTTTGCAGGCTCTTTCTATGGGCTATATTCCTAACCTACATCCATAGGAGCCACAGAACCCAACTGGACTTGGTGATGTGGTAAATCATACTGTGGCATCATCAAAGAGAGTTTCTGAAGATGAAGATTTCCTACCACTGCTGAAATTAGTTTCTCTCAAAGGTTTTCAAACCAGCTGCTCTGAGGAAATGAAACTGGTGGCTATTTAAGACATCAGTGTCAACCAGTGGCTGCTGTTGTCCTAGGCTGATGTAAACTGGCATGATCATGTGGGGAACCAGTCTTGCAATAGCTGTAGTACTAGTGGGGCCCCATGGTATGGGATGAATTGTGTATGGCAGTACCTACTAGAAAAGCTTACCTCACTAGGATTCCTTCTAGGTTGTTAAAGGGCTTTGAAACATGGTGGTGGCAAGAGAAGCAGAAAACAGTATCTCTTCACATGTTCTAGTTCTCTTTGTTTTCTTCAGCACTAATTACTGTAATCTGTTGATGGAAGCTTTGGTTGTGCTAAGTGCTGTGAGTGCAAAATAAATGCTTACCTGTTGTATCTCCATCTTTGTCAAGGGTGTTTCAAGACAACACTGAGGTGTGAACAGTGTTTGCTGCTTGAATTCAAAGTACTCGGTGGTTAGGGCTCTGAAGTTGCAACTAATTGTATGGTGCTTTCTGGTGCTTCCAGTACTCGGCAAAACAGAAAATCCCACCTCCTTTAGCAATGTTTAGTTTCTTTTGAGGAGCATTCTTTCAGAAGAATTTCAGCAAGTTTCAGCTCAGCTTAATATGAAGAAACTGGTTGTCTTGACAGCAGATTTACCATCTGCTGGTCTATGACACTGTTATTTGTACTGGCAGAAATTGTGGTTTGACAGCTCTCTAATCTGAAATCATGGAATGATGTAGGTTGCAAACATACATAAAACTTATTTTGTTTTTGTCTTTTTTTTTTCCTCAAAAACCACATAATTAGTAGATCCCATTTAGAGAACAGAGTATTGCTAGTGCCTTCAGGAAGAGGCTGCCTCTGTCCCAGGGTGGAACAGGGATGAGCAAAGGGGGGGGGGAAGGCTTAAGATCTGTTACTGATTAAAAATTATTTGCATAACCACAGACTAAACCATGCCCAGAGAGGACTCCAATATATGTACGGAAGAGACCTTTGAAAGGAAAATTAAGATCAACCATATGAGAGTGTAGTGTATTGTTTTCAATCTTCTGCTTGTTAGCTAGATGCAATGGGGCAGTGAATTTGAAATGGTAGAAACTTTCAAAGGCTTCTTTTCTATGCAGATGTGGTAACTGCAGATATTTGACTAGTTAGTTGAAAATTGACAGTATCAAATCTATTTTGCTAGTTGCTCTTTAGCCATCTGTAGTTACTAGTCCTCAGTTGTTTTTCCTCTCTGTTTAATCCGAGTTGTGTGCGGTGGGACTGCGTATTTTCTCTGAAGTTAGTTGCTGTATATTAGTGTAATCATGCAATGTGTTTTCATTTTGGTGTTTGTTTCATTTCAGTAGATCAGTTCTTTGTAACACTTCAACATCCCTCCTTCATGGTTTCAAAACCTGCTTTGAGCTTTAAACCTCAAAGGACCTGTACTTTAAACACTAAAAATAAAGTTGAGTGAGTGACCTTCAGAGTAACATGATAACCCAGAGTATTATCTGGGTCGTTTTGATCTGAAGTTTTTGTTTCTTGTTGTTTCTTCTCATTGATATGATTTTGGTGCACTGCATTGCAGAGTTCTGTTTGAAGGCCAGTTCTCTAAATGGGACTTGAATTTGGAGGATTCATCATCAGTTTTGATGTGGCTATTCAAGTACAGACCCAAATCAACACTTTATTCAATTTTTAATTAAGATTATTTTCTATCTGGCAGGTTTTTTAATTGCCAATCAGCACTTCCAAAAGTGGTGGTTCTGTACATTTAAACAAAATGAAATCTGATTACTTTGTACAATTTCTGGGACCATTACTCCTTCTGTAAGCACTTGGGATGAAGGGACAACCCACTTCAGCTAATTGTGTTGTTAACTGTCTTAATGATTATGACAAATTGTGCCAACTCTTGCACTTAGGCGAAAAAAAAATGAAATACAAACATAGTCTAAATCTTCAAGTCCCGTGTAATGCTTTTTGGAACATGAAATTTGGAAAACAAAGCCTTGAAGGAGGAGAAGAGAAGGTTCAGGGGGGATCTTAGAGTAGATTATCAATAGCTGAAGGGGGCTACAGAAAGGCTGGGGTTGGACTTTTTAATAGGAGGGCCATGAAGGTGGTTGAAGGACTGGAGCAACTGCCCTATGAAGACAGGCTGAAGGAGTTGGGGTTGTTCAGCCTGGANTGAAACACTGGAAGAGGTTGCCCAGAGAGGTTGTGGATGCCCCCTCTCTGGAGGTGTTCAAGACCAGGCTGGACAAGGCACTGAGCAGCCTGATGTAGTGGGAGGTGTCCCTGCCCATGGCTGGGGGGTTGGAACTCAGTGATCTTTAAGGTCCTTTCCAACCTGAACTATTCTATGATTTGATCCCTTCTCCCACAGTATCTTTGCAGCTAAACTGAGGCTTTCAAGAGAAAGTGCCATCAGAGGGCTACTTGATTTTTGGCTCTGACGTTCTCAGTGATAGAAATAGACTTCTTGTGTTGCAGCACGTAAGCAGGATGAGAATGCGAATCTACTACAACAGTTGGGGAAAACAACATATGTTTAGTTTTATGAAGACTTAAAGACAGATGGTGACCCACAAGATAATTATGTAACAGCCAAAAATTCTCTTAACAAATCTTTTGATAATCACTGTGATAATTACTTATAAGCAGGCAGTCATTTAAGTTTGGTTTTTTTTTTTTCCAGTTTCATAAATAGTACGGGGACCTAGTTTAGCCTCACATAAATGCCTGTGTGAATTTGTTCTTTAGTGTAAGTTATACTTTTTGCTTGCCTTGTCACATCTGGTCTTCCCTTGCTCTTGCCAACAGGCCCAACTGATGTGTGCTCGTGTCCAATCAAATGAAATAAAGATGAAAATGTCAGCTCTCCCTTATATCTGCCTCTTCAGGGTTATTTTCTTTGCCTTCCTGGATTCCCTGTGTTTTACTCTTTCTAATCTCTGAAGGGATAAATAGCACCTTAAAAAACTGGTAATTGCATGTTGCCCTGTAGTTTACTTTAAGACAGAGTACAGAATTAAGATAGGTTTTCTGGGTTCTGCTAATTTTCATCCATGTTTTTACTCACACTTCTTCAGTTGTCATCTTGGCATTTTCTTGCTTGACTCTTGAGTGGAGTGGGAAGTTCTGCACATTGTTCAAAGGGGCTTTAGGACCAGGAATGAGCTGAACAACTACTGAGACGTCAGTGCAGCAGCCTTTGAACCACCCGTGGCCCCGATTGATCCTACATCAAGACAAACTGCCAGCCATTAAAGTCAGTTCCCTTTTGAACATTTTTAGGGGTGGATATACTCAACAAGTGTCCTTTTTTTCTCTCTGACCTAAGTTTTGTAGTATCTAGTAGCTCATAACCCATTGCTTTCTGTGTTCCAATGCTATTTGCCAGCTTCATAGAAGCCACGTGCTGCTCCTTGTCTGACGTGATCTTCAGGGAAAGGGACAGTGAAGATTTTTTTTTTTCTAGATTGTTACTTGTGTTCATGATGTGTTTTTTTACTTTTTTCTAGTGAAGGTGATATGTGTGGCGGGGATTCAGATGGGGGTGATGTTAGTTAAGCAGGCTGGCCAAGATTAAGGAGATCTTAGAGGGGAGGAACAGAATTCTGCTACTGAAAAAAGAGCATATATTGAGCACTGGCCAACTTATTTGCAAAGTGGGCCTTATTTAAAGGGTTCTTTGTGAAACTGTTTCTGTGTTCCCCAAAGGAAGCATTGATAGCTTCCTTGGTAGCCATGGACCTCTACCAATCAAAACAGATTAGGGTTTGAAAAAGTAATTATAGGAAGTACAGCAGAAGTACTTCAGTAAATGGCACTAGGGTTTCCCAGCCTGGAGAAGTACTTACATTGCATTCCTTTGGGACACCACACTTTGTTCTCAGTGGTAGATGAGTCAGCCTGGCCCTTGACTATTTTTTTACTTGAATGAGTTACAAGAAAGTTACTCATAGCAAAAGCAGTTCAGGACTGTGAAGTAGTAGAGGGTGCTTGTGTTAGCCAGGTCACTGATCATTGAAAACAAGAGTGTCTTGTGTGGCCCTAGGCACACATCAACTTTCTTTCATGCTATTTTACAGCAGTGAAAGCTTAAAACAAATCCTCTTGAGCAATCAGTTGGAAGTTGACCAAAGGCTTGTTGAGAATGTATCTGCCCAGGCAAGAATCCTGGAAACCAGTGAAATCACAGATGAGTAAAGTATTCCAGTCTTTTGCAGTGGAAGGGCAAGAGGCTCTTTGGTAACCTTGGTAGGTTACCAAATTCTACATCTCAGTATCACCTACTCATGAGATAGTTGTGGAGTGCTGTCTTTCCTCACCTGCTTTTAATGCTATTGACCAGTGGGTTAACCTTAAAGCCCTTCAGATGGTTGCCAGCTGGCATAGACTTCCTTCAGAGCTCCGGGCAAGAAAAATTATGGTTTCTCATGAAGGGACTTAGTTTTTCTGTTTGTCAAACCCTGACTTTTTCCTTGGTCCCAGTGCTTACTGTGGTTTATGTGGTCTTGTTTTCATTTGCATCCACTAAAAGCAAGATGATGGATAGTTTGTTTAATATAAATATTCAAAGATTAAAAGTTCTGTGAAAAGGCAGTGAGATTTCAGTCATTGTTCTAAATTATTTTTATCTGATTATTTCCTTGGTATGTTTTTTTCCTAGTTTTTTTTTTTTTCCTTGTTGCTGAACATGTGACTAGTTACAATATTATTGATTACTTAGCTACCATACAGTCTGAGACAGGCATTACTTACACGGGTAATTCTTTACTCTTCTCAAGATGTGCTATATGAGCTTAAGAAAGGATTGCTTTCTAATTTGTTAGTAAAAACATCATCTCTTCAGTCAGATGAAGTGATACAGTCCCAGCAAGGTGATTTCTGATATTGCTAAGCAAGCCTCAAAAAATACTAAGGCTTCAAGATACAAAACCTAATTTTTTAGTCACAATTTAAGCTAATATTGTGAGAATCTCAGACTGCTAATTTTTCTTTGCCTGTGAAAATTAATGAGCCAAGCAAAACTGAGAATCTCAGGTGATGAATAACAAGTTAGAGCTGACAACATTTTATTTTGGTGGAAGAACAAAATAGAGGTTCATAAAATACCTTGAAGAATTGATACTTGTCTATTTTGAGGAGTTTTTTTTTTTTCCTAGTCTTGAGACTTGAAGAAAGATTTCAAGGCTTCAAGTAGTGCAGTAGTGTTGCTCCTTGTTAATCGGGAGTTACGTAGTGGTGACCTGAGGGAACAGGCTTTTTCTCAGTAGGTAGGAAACCCACTGACACATTGTATGCACATTATATATGTATTTGTATTTTTTAATTTGCTTTCTCACAAATTCTTCAGTGTTTCTTACTCTTGCATATTTTTTCAACCTGTTTCTCTTTTCTCTTGGACCAGGCTATAAAATGCTTTTTTTCTTTATAAATTCTTTCATCCAAATAAAGCAAACCCCATGGTTATTGTGTTACAGAGTAACTCTAAACGAAGAACAGGCCTCTGTTGTGTTTGCAAGTTATCTTTTATTTCTTTCTGGTGAAATGTGATTTCTTGTAAAGTAACTTTCCTAATAGAAGTGGGGACTTGGTGCAAAAGAATGGAATTAGGGGATAAAGGAAGGAGCAAGGTTCATGAGAAAAAGCTTATAAAGGGCAAATAGTTGGGGTATGATTTACATCCCCTGAAAATCTATTTAACAAATTTTTGTATCTATGATTTTTTTGAGTGGATCTATTGTCTGTTGTCAGAAATGTAGGACAAGAAGCACTTTGTCAGCAAGATGCTACCTTGGAGGAGTGACCAAGCTCCCTTTCCAAACTAGACACAAAAGTGGGATTGTTAGGTATTATGATCACTTGCAGCAAGGTAAGAAAAAAACAAACACCCCAAAACAAACCAGCAACATTGAGAGAGAGAGATAAGGTGTGTGTTAAGGATTATTATCTTTAGTGTTTCCTGCTACATTTGGGGTCCTACATTAGTTTTTCCAGTTTGCACTTTTGTCTTCCACACGAGACTTTTTAATACATTCAATTTGCCACAAGAAAAAAAAAAAGCATTCAGCTCAAAAGCAAAGAATGTCTATTCACTAAAGGAGTGGGTGATGGGGTGAGAAATAATAAAGTGATTACAATGGTAGCTTGTAAGATGGTCTATGGTAGATCCAGTTACAACTTGTTTTCACAAGTTGAGGTGGATTTATTGCAATATTTATCTTTCTAGAGTTTTTAACTCCACCTTGTCACTCGAATCTCAAAATGATTCAAGAAGTACTTAGAAGGCCAAATCAAATTCCCTTTCTTCTGTTGATACTTGGCAATGTGAAACTGCTGGTAGTTTGAAGAAAGTTTACTAAAAGGTCAGGAAAAAATCTTTGTGCTGTACAGGAGGACTGATAATTTCTGGGGAAGGGATATTTAGCTAAGCCAGGAGTTTTTGGAAAACTGAAATATAAAATGAGTATTGGAGAAAATAGAAGCAAGGACCTGTAAGACAGTTTATAAATGTATGAACATTTTGTCACTGATCACTAAATTAATAGAATGTCATGTTGCAGCACATGGATGGTCATTAAATACTTTTTTTGTGTGTGATTCCTCTGGAGGAGCTGGTTAAAACTAGCTACTGCCTAAAAGGCACATTGGAACAACTTTCTGTTCTTTTGTTTGGGATTTTTTTGTTTGCATTCATTACCTCATATTTTCAAAACAATATGCAGTGGAAATGAAATGGAAGAAAACTGCTGTCTGGGGTCAAGGATTTCTTCCAAGCCTCATTTCATAGTGGAATTTCTCCTCTTCTGAGAACTGGGTGGGCATGTTAAACAGATGAGGACATCTGAAACAGGCAAGATAATGAGTAGCTGGAACTACCCTAGAGGGGAAGGTTAAGAAAAGCTACACAATTTTGGGGTTTTCTTCCATTTTAACACTGTTGTTAGTATCTTTTCACTGGCTAGCCTTGGTTCCCTCTGTGAGTTCAGCTTGTAGCAGCTTGGAGTTCTCAGATTTTTATTTTTGATGCTGGAATGTGGCAAAAACACTGCAAGGGTCAGTTCTGGTCTGTCTAGTCACTATTTCAGATTACTCAGGCAGAAGCAGAGACATGCACCTTGTAGCAAACAAGCTTAGTGCCCTCTTTGTGGCATTATTAGACTTAATTGTGTTGATCCCAAGTGCACTTTAATTAGGACAGGCAAGGAGAAAAGGAACTAGACAGGATGAGTCACATGAACTACCTCTCCCCTTTTAAAGTTCTTTATTTTTCTTTGTTATTTGAGTCTCGGGTTTTTATTAAGGAAAAAAAAAGTCTGACTTTGTCAGACAGGGTAATTGCATCTTTTAAAGTATAGTTGTCTGCTGTGACTAAAAGTTATCAAAACAGCTTTTAATGTCCTGATGCTGTTGAAAGTTTGCCAGGTGTGAATTGTTGATAAGGCTGTTGTTAGATTTATTTTCTAGTGTCATTTAAAATAGGTCACTAGGAAAGATGTTCCTCTGCAGCTCTTTCTTATATCAGGTTTTTTTCCTAGATATTTTTATGATATGACAATAGTGCCCACTCCATTGCATTTGTGTTTATCTTCTTTTCCTCTCCTTTGGTACTGTCTTTCAGACTCTTAGAAATCTCTCAGTTTTGGGTTGTGACCCATTGTAATAGTGTATGGCCAAAACCAAATGTGTGTTGGCATTATTGCTAAAATAAAACCTTTGCTAAATGCTGTTTTCTTTCTTGTGTATTTCATATGTTGAAGTTGAAGTGGACCATCAATCTGTCATAAAACCCTAAATGCAGTCTTGTTTAATTGAACAGTAAAAAAATTGGGTTTCATCAACACTTTTACCCTTGCTGAGCCTGAGAAACTACTCCTTTTGCTTTTTGCCTGTACAATAGTAATAGTACTGTGCTCTAACATCAGCTTTGAGTCTTGAAGAATTCAGTCTGTTTAGACAAGACAAAAAATTATGGGAAAAACTAAGGCACAGAAGGGACATGACCTGTTTTAGGGGTCTTACTGCAGGTCAGTGGCAAAACCATGATGAGAACAGGGGTGTTGTATCTGCTGTCTTATTTCTCTGGTCAGCCAGCTCTCATTGTGGGCTGCTCCTTCCCAGGCACATCTTGCAACACGTGTACTTAAGGTTGTGCTTTTTGTCAGATTGTGATGCTTCAGTTCAGTATTCTTTATCATCTTATGGTTTATCATCTAATATGTAGGTTTAGTTCTTTTACTTTTCTTTCTTCATGAATTTGAAGCCTAATTTGGAATGAGAAAGTGTTAATTTGTTGAAGTATGTTACACTAGAAGATAACAAGCCAATCATTAAGCTGTCGAGGTCTATCATGTCTGCAGGACTTAAAAGACCTTTAATCAGCAGATTATTGACACTACATGGCAAACAGTCTAGTATTTCAATAACAGTTCATGACCTTAAGAAACACTAATAAAAGTTCCTGATTCCAGTTGCTACTGATTAAAAAGAAAATGTGTATGTATGTCTCTACAGTTGTTTTTTGTGTAAAGTCAGTGAAAAGTGAAGAAACAGTACTTTGTAGTTCAGACTGAAGGCTTTTTATTAGTAGCCATAGTACTGTACTGCTCCCACTACTTCATTTTGTTAAATGTGCAACAGCTTCTCTACATTGTAATCCTCTTTTTGGTGGTTTCATCTTCCAAAGTTTCAAGTATTTGTTTAATGGTACTGAATTCTTAGTGCTTACTTACACTCTATTTAGAAAACCCATTCAGAATCTGCAATTTAACTTCATGCATCTTTTAAATACAAACTGAGTGACTGTCAGTTTATAGTATTAGATGATCTTAGATGAGAATTCTTTATTTTTGTCTATGCAACAAAACATTCTATACTTTCCCAGCCCTAACCCTAACCATCCGAATTGGAGTAACTTCAACGCCCTTCTCTAAAAACTTGATACTTTGGGACCAAGGTAAGTTGTGATGCACAACCCAGAACTGAAAAGGAAATTGTAGATATTTTGTGAGGTGTAGTAGCTTGGTTGTGAGTTACAACTACTGGTGGCTGCAGTTATTATACCTCCCCTGAAATTTCAACAGCATTGTCTTGTCCTTGTATGCCTGGCATCTTCTGTGTTTCATACTAATGTGAAAACTAAAACAAGTGTTTGGAAATAGCAACAAGCAAACAGAAGAAACTGTATTCTTGGTCCTGGATGTCTATAACTGATCATAAAAAGAAAATAAGCTAAACAGAACTGACTGTGCCCCTTTGTGCTGAATAAATGATCTACTTGGGACTTACAGAAGAAATTAATCATAGCTCAAGGTTTATTTCTTTTTTCCATGTTGTTTCAACTTGTTGCAAGTGATGAGTTGCCTGTGCTGCTCTTAGCTTGAGGAGAAATATGTGTGAAATTTATTGGCCTAACCAGTTATCTGAATTTGGTAGACAAAATTTCAATAATGGGAAGGATTACAAATTAATATCAGTAGATAATACTTTTTGCTATTATATTCAAGCATTCTACATGTTAAATAGAATATGGGATTATGAAATAGACTTATATAGTTCAGTTCTTCATTCATGCAATTTAAAATTGATTGGATATGGTGGTACTTGTCCTACAGTGTTTTTGCTTTCATGTCAGTTTTGCCAGAACCTTAGCTGTAAATTTGCTGATTCTTACTTATGGAATAGCATATACAAAAAAGTGCATTATTTAGGTGTTTCAGAAGGAATATTACACTTGTTAGGTATGTTTCTATGATTTCTAAAATATAATAAAACTGTTTACCATTAACTTTTATTCCCACCCACCCACATCTGTATAATGGCACTAATTTATTACTCCTAATCCAGTTTTGTGGAGAACCTTTGGCATTTAAAACCTCTCATACTTCACTAACATTGTAAAGTGTGTCTCCCTTTGTATGTTGATGGAAGGCTGTAGACAACTTATTCAGTAATAATTCAGTGAATTCCCCTTTGTAACACTTCTTGATCCTTAATGACTGTCCAAATTGCATCCTTTTTTTTTTTTTTGTGTGTGTGTGGAAATGGAGTTAAGCAATTTCTACGAATATCAGTGGAAAGGATTCTCTGTGCTGCGTGACACATGGCTGGTTCATAGAGTGATCACTGAAAACTGGATCAGGATTAATCTGAGTTGAGTAAAAAAAAATACTGGTGGGTTTGAGCTCAGACACATGCTTCTGGCAAAACACTTTGTTTTTGCATAAATGGAGATGTGATGGGGACATGAGTTTGCTTCCATATAAACACTTTCTTGGCAGTTTTTTTGGTAGAACACAGTTGATGCTGGCTCTTGAAGTGAATAAACCTTATTTCCATAAGTTTTTTTTTTCCTATGCAAAATGAATAGCAGTAGTTTTAGTAACAAGTGTTGAGAATAACTGTCTTTCTACAATTGGAACAGTAACAACTTAGGTTGTTTGGTTACAAAATGTTCCTTGGTGCCCTTTCTTAAAGGTGTGGAAGGGATAGGTGAGGGATTACTGGTAAACTGTATCAGGTTGGATAACGTGATGTTGCTACTGGATTTTAATTTTTTTAATGATGAACTCAAGGACTTTGTAATGTGTAAATTCAGAGAAAAAAAATCTAAAACCAAAAATTGTAACGCAACAGGGATTTTTCTTTTAGGAAAAAAATACAAACCAAAAAACCAAACAAAAAAAAAACAGTCAAAACCCCCAAAGCCCAGACCAACCCTTATTTCTAAATCATGAGGTTGATTAGGTTATACTGCATGTATATTCACAAAGGTTCCATATACCAAGTACTAAAGTACATTATCTCAGAAAATGAAGGACATCCAAGATCCTGTTTTGGGACTTGCAGATGTCATGAACTTGTGGAAGATCGTGTTGGGGGCCTGTACATTGGCAGCCTTATTATACATGTGGAAAAGCAGAAGCACATCATTCCTTGACGAACCGGGCCAAGTGCAGGGTCTTATACAATGTAGAAGTCCTTAATTTGAGAATTTTGAAGACAGAGGCTATCTATTTTATTTTTTTCTATTTTTAATTTAACTTTGTGGGGTGGTGTGTTTATCTTTCTTTATGAAGTATCTTCTTAATGAGAATTTACTTGGGCGCTTATCATGTTGTGTGCTGTAAGTGCTAAGAATTACAGTAGTATAATTCCAAGTAGGCTTCTTCAGAAGGGCAATTTTCACATTAATTTAACACAGTAAAAAAATCCCCAGTTTGTGAGTTTATAATGTAAATTCAGGAAGAACTCAGAGTTAGATACACTAAAGAAGAGAAAAAAGTGAAGGTGGGAGAAAAATCTGAGGTACAGGAAGTATGTTTCTATTAGTGTCCAACCATCTTTTGTCTTTTAGAGCCAGAGAAATATTCTGACTACTGTAGGAAAAAATAATTTCCAGATTAATGTCCTAAAGTTCTGATTTTGCATTTACTGCTGTCTCTCAGTAACTTAGAAGATGGTGTATTGAGGAGAAAAACTTTCAGTGCAGAGTTCTAAGCATGTGCATGCAGTAAGGGTGTGTGTTCATAATGATTTTTGTAATTATTGCCTTTCTTGTTATGTGTCTGGAGTAATGGGATAGTTGGATTGTTTGTAAAGCCCTTGGTGACAGGATTTGGAAGAGTGAATTAAGTAGAAAGTATGTGCCAGACCTTAAGGTGATCTCTTAATTGTATTGCTTCTGTCAGTTGAGTCTGACCCATGCATTAGCTGCCCTTCTTACTTTGATTTCTTTGACTTTCAAAAAAGCTGTAGAGCAATACATTTGTTTCAATGTATAGAATATGCTGTTGGGGAGCCTGAGGGTTATTACTGATTCATGTGATAGAAGTTGTAGATCACAAGGGTCTCTGTTTAAGTATGTTACTTACATTGAAGTTGAGAAAAATTGATGTGTTTAATAATCATGAGTATTTTCTTCTGACATAAATTGGGTCAAATTATTATATTTACTGGGAGCTGAGAACTAAGGGGGTCTGTATACATGATGCCCATCTTTATATATTTTTGTTTTTTCCCAGAAAAATTGTGATCTGCAAAATCCTTTAGTTTTGTAAGGAGATGGATTAATGTTAGGAAAGTAAGCTGGAGTTGATGCACTCCATGAGAGAACACAAAAATATAGGTGGCTTCTCTCAGATGCAGAGGTGAAACAATTTCAGTTGCAGAAATGAGTGCTTGTGTTTTAAAATGACAAAGCAGAAGATCTGGTAATGCTGGCAGCTGTTCTCATTAAAATTTGGCTTTCTAAATAAATTATTTTGAAGAGGAGATGCAGCAGGTGGCTTCAAATACAGTGATTCTATTTTTAGCCTCCTGGTTCTGTGATGTGAATGGATAGCATCTGAATTAAGGAAAGCTTATGAGTTTAACATTACTGAGTTTTTTATCTTTCTACTCCTCAGTTTAACCATGTATATGGTAATAAATTGGTTTTCTTAACTTGGGTATTATAGTAATCATGGGGAGAACTTCAAAAAGCCTCTGGTAATACTTGGCTATCAATAAAGTAAAAAATAAAATTGGAGAGAATGGTTTTAGTATGTTTGAATATCCTGACTGTTGTTCATCCTCTCCCAGAGAACTAAATTCCTATTTTTTTTTTTCTGATGCTAAAAAAAAAAGTTGTCTTTAAACTTCTAGATTGATAATTGATGCAGCATTTATGGAAACAGACATTTGTCTCAGCCAGCAAGCAAAACCAGTCTCTTTGTCACTGGAAACATTGTGAAGTGTGGGCTTTTTCCTTCTGCTGCTACTTTCACAGCTCCAGCCTCCACACAGCCTCATAGCTGATCAGAACCTCTCTGAGCATGGATTATATTAGTTAGGAGTGCAGGGCTTGCTTTACAAAATGGGTCTTGTAAAGTTCCTGTAGCAGTCCTAAGTAGATCTGCATCTTGTCAGGAGCTGTGTAGGAGAGGCTAGAGTAGGAGCTGGTGATAGACTACACTGACAATGTAGAAAGACACTGGATAGATTTGGTGTCCTGCATTGTTATATAAAAATCATGCATATTGATTGTAATGGAAGGGAAGCAATCCCCTTTCTTAGTTTAGGGTGTATTATTGCAACATGTACATACTTTTTCCTTCTGCACAGCCTGAGGCAAAAGCTGGTAGTGCTAATTACTATGTTGAAAGAGAAAAAGCTATTGGTGATGTCTCTTGATCTTCGTGCACACTGTTTCCCTTTCTCTCACTTTTTAATGCCCGGAGGGTGACTGCTGTAGAGTGTAATTGCTTGATTTGGTGCATGGACAGAGAGGATCTGACGTGCACCCTGCACTTGTTTGTTCTCTGCCCCTTTGGCAGTGACAGAAACCAAGCAGAGGTCGTGTGAGTGCAACCAGAGCAGCATGACAGAGCCAGGAACACAGTGACATTACACTGGGTTCTTTTCATGCCTTCTGTGTGAATGGGGGGTCAGGGCTGTACCAAATATCATGGAATTAATGAGTGATTTTTAAGGAGGAGGATCTAAATGGCATCCATTGAAGTATCCCACATGAAGCTGGAGACTGTTGTGCTTTCAGGGCAGGCAGTTGGAAAAGGTTGACAATGAATGGTGTGAATTAATTAACAAAGGTGAGGGTGGATTCATCTGGGACAAAGCAATTTTGGCTCCAGTACTAGAAAACCCTGCACCTCCTGTTTCTATGACATAAGCCAGGGTGACCCTAAATTTAACAGTCACAGAAGGAGAATTTGAAGACATTTTCCCTAATAAAGAGACTTTTAAGGAGCTGAGGGTGTGATCTTGTATGCATCTGTTACATGCTCACACTGAAGTTGTATACTTGTGAGGATGCCTCATCTCCTCCCTCTAGCACTGTTTAGGTTGAAATATATTGAAGCTGTGATTTTATGCTAACAGGTCCAGCTGCATCCTAGGTGTTAAGGGTCCACATAGAAAAATCCTGAGAAGCCAGTTTTATTACTCAATATTGGTAGGGTACAGTGGGGCATAATACATTCATGCTTTAAGTTCTACAGTTGGATCCTGCTGGTATTGATGTGACATTTGAAAGAACAGCCTGCAATAATTTAGCAGGCTATATCTGTACTAGTAGTGCAGGCCATTTTTGACCTTTGTACAGGTAAGGAATTGAAGGAAATGTGTAGAAAGCAGCTGAGAATGTTTTACTAAATGCCACAAAATCATGGTACTTTTCTATATATTCCATCAACTTACTCTAGCTGAGAGACTGCCACATACAATTCCAAGTCTGTCATCTGTTGTGCTTCCAGTGAATAAGTTTTTCAGTTTATTGCACGTATTTTCTTACTTCTTAAGGAGGTGATACTGTTTGGATTGTTAAATACCATTCCATCTGTATGCTCCTTGTGTTCTGTCCTCTTACTGTTCTAGTTCATTTCTGATTACCTTTCTTCATTCTGTGCAAAAAAGGACATGAAGTGCTAGTGAAGTGTCCTTGCTGGAGTCTCCACATTTGTGGTGACAATTTTTTATGGTTGTGTACTGCTGAGGACCTTTTCTCTTACCCTTTCTCTGACTGTGGTATTTGTGCAGCAGGAGGGACCCAAATTTATAGGTCTTTTTGTCTCTCCATGCTTCAGCTCAAATAATGAAATATCTAAAAAGTATGCAAATACAATTAAGGAAAAATAATTAATGCTGTAAAAGGTTTCTTAAATCATCGTTTTAGATGAACTACAGATGAACTACTAGAGTATTTTGAAGTGGAAGAGCATTCTGGCTTTTCCTGGGCACATTAGCTGAGATTCAGATAACTTTAAAAAGATGGAATTATTGAGGAACAGGAACACGATGTCTGTTGCTTTTCCCAGATCAGTTAGTATTTTCTTGTTTTTTTTTTTTGTTCACATTTGTGTCTTTAGAGTTTAGAAAAGGTTTACAAATGTACTTGGTCTTAAACAAAAGCAGAGCTGAAAGCTGGAGAAGCTGTTTAAGAGTGATTTCCTTTCCAAATCCTTCTTTGGGGGGAAGCACACCATTGCCTTTGGGGAGGCATTACCTGCTCTCCTGTTACCCTGTGTGTTTGTTGTGGTTAGTGGCTGGAAAGTAAAAATCTGACACAATTGCCTGAGGGTAAAACTACAACTATGTTTTTCAGGTAGGTTGTTTTTATTTCTATGTAGTGTTATGCCAGTGCTTTTGTGCTGCATAATGTTTATTTGCTCTGCTAGCTTGTAATCTTTACGTGGATGCTTTTAGCAGGAATGAATCATGTCTACTTAGCAGCTGAGATGCACCTTGCTTGCTCTGTAGATGCACCATTGAAATGAACTGCTGTGTAAGTTGGAGTTACTGCTTTTAGAAGATGAGGCCTTTTAAGCAATGCTGAGAGAATTTCCTTTTTTATGCTTTTGCCTTTGTGTGTGTTCTAACAAACCTATGATAGAAACAATAGCTGACCTTGTTCTATCCTTGGCTTCAATCATGACAAGCCTGCTATCAGCAGTGGTCAAGAGGCTTTCTTAGCCCCTCAGTTTGACACAGGTGTGCTTTACTCAGTTTGTGAAATGTGCCCAAACCAGCACTGCTCCAACAAGATCTCGTGGGGCTCATAACTGAAGAGTTCTCCATAGTTGTGTTATCTTCCAGTTGATCAAGCCAAATGTAGTGGATTTTGCCTGGAAGGCTGGAGTTTTGCAGGTCTGTGGGTTGCAGAGATCCCTTCTGATATTCTGTGTAGGGCAAAAGTTCCATGGGAAACAGCTGAAGTATTTCAAATAATTTTTTTTTTGCAGTTGAGTGCCAGCAATAAAACTAAGTGCTTTCTTATCTTTTACTACAATGTCCAACTGGGCATGGAATCTTTCCCAGTATTCATATTTTTGTGGTTAAATGGCAGCTTTGTGCTGCTCACATACCTAGTGTCATGAAACCCTTCTGGGACTGACCAAAAAAATTAGAAGATAATTTTTGTATTAAAAGAGGAGTTGTAGTTGCTGGACCAAGTCAAAATGATAGCTGAATGCAGGAAGTCAAACCTAATGCCTGGTATTTTTTTCTGGTGGTTCTTTTTTTACTTTGTGGTCTTATTTTTTTTAAACATAAGACCATGTTTAAAAGCTGTGACATGAAGACTTAATTTAGGATCATTCTAGCATTTCCAAAACTTTCTGAAAAACACCTTGAGATACTGTCCTGTGTAAGTAGGACCTACAGGGGGTCCTACAGAAAGGCAGGGGAAGGAATTTTTAATATTATATCGGATGGGAGGACCAGAAACAATGGATATAAATTAGAAGGGGGTAGATTTAGACTTGACATAAGAAAGAAATTCTTTACAGTGAGGGTGGTGAAGCACTGGAAGAGGTTGCCCAGAGAGGTTGTGGATGCCCCCTCTCTGGAGGTGTTCAAGACCAGGCTGGACAAGGCACTGAGCAGCCTGATGTAGTGGGAGGTGTCCCTGCCTATGGCAGGGGTGTTGGAACTCAATGATCTTTAAGGTCCCTTCCAACCCAAACTATTCTATGATTCTAAGTGAAGGTGAGACCTTAAAAGCAGCTGCTTTACTCTCCTGGATAAGGGAGAAAATGAGATTATCTGGTTGGCACATGCACTCTCTCCTGCAAGTCATTTTCATAATACCAGTATGCCTCCTTCATCCTGGAAGAGGGGTAGGCAAAGCCTGGCTGACTGCAAGAGCACAGCTAAGCAGCAGAAGGATCTTAGTGAGTAGCATCAGTTGCTTTTTATAGCCTTTCTCTTAAGGAGCCATCTGTATGTAGTATAAGTACATTTCTACATTGCTCAAAGAAGTTTTCTAATCCTTGTTTTCCTGCTGTGTGTTGACAGGAGAGATCAGCTATTGGTGTTTGTTCAAGCCAGAGAAGCCTCAGAGCAGGCAAAGGTGATGAACTCATCAGAAATTATAGTTTACAGAAAGTGGTGTAGTTCAAAGTAGCAACAAATCAGGACTACAAGATTGCACTTGGCATTTGAACAGTTTCTATGTGATGCTGCTCATACTGTTGATCATGCTGAAATCATACAAGATTAGGTTCTATCATTGTGAATTGGAAATTTTACAATATAATTTGGGCTTTGCCACAGGCTCATTCTTCAAACCAGTTTAACACTCTGAAATTCAATTGCAGCAACAGCCTCGTGTTTACCTCCAGCTAAGGTATCAGCACTAAAACCTCCCCAGCCTGCCATGTCACATTAAGCAGCTGTGATTTGAAGGGGCACCTTTTAATGGAAGTGAAGAACATTTGTCTACATGTTTAGTCAAGTCCCTGATTCCTCTCTTGAGAATGACAAATAAGGGATGCTGCCTGAAAACTAGATAAAGGGTAAGCAGACTTCTTAATTTAGACAAGCAGCTGGTTTATGGCTGCTTTGTTTTGCCAGTGGTAAACTATGGAACTTTTGCCTAGAAGTGAAGCCTTCAGGTAAATAGCTCTGTGATTGTTTGTTGCCTCTGGCTTGTTCCTTGTTGCTTGTATTTGAAAAGAAGTTGAAATCAGTTTTGTTTGGTTTGCTCCCTGTCATGTAGTGTTATTGAAGAAATGACAAATAGATGCCAACTTGTATAAAATCTTAATTTTTTTTTTGTAAATTGGAAAAGTATCATGTATAAAAATAAGTAATGAAGCAGTGATTAATTTTGACATAAGTAAAAACTTGGCTTTATTTTGTGAATAAACTTGTGTAGTCTACACTGCAGCATAGACAGTAGCTCCTTGAGTTAGTAAGAGGCAACACAATGCAAGACTGAATTACTTTTATGTAGAACAGAATTTTTCAGATCCATAGACCTGTTGCCCCTGGAAGCTGCACTAAGAATTCCATGCAACCATTTTTAATATGTAATCTGAGGGGTTTTTTGTTGTTTTTTTTTGTTTGTTTGTTTTTTTGGTGTTTTTTTTTTTTTTTGGGGGTTTTTTNATAGACCTGTTGCCCCTGGAAGCTGCACTAAGAATTCCATGCAACCATTTTTAATATGTAATCTGAGGGTTTTTTTGTTGTTTTTTTTTGTTAGTTTGTTTTTTTGGTGGTTTTTTTTTTGTTAGTTTGTTTTTTTGGTGGGTTTTTTTTGTGGGTTTTTTTGTGGGGGTATTTTTTTTGTTTGTTCTTGTTTTATTTGTTTTTAGTTCTGGGCAGTTACAGTGTAGTATGCAGGAAATGTCAAGTAACTCTTAATAAACCTACTACAGCCTCTATACCCCCAGTGCAGTGACAATTGGAAGTTGTTTCATTTTATATATGAGCATTTATCAGCATGCCATTTTAATGTATGTCAACATATACCATATATATTGTATTACCCATTACATAGTTAATAATTCTGAGTCAGATCTGACCTGGAGAGAGGTGTGACAGGCAATACAGTCACATCATACTGGGGCTAGGAGCTCAGCATCTAACATGTTATTAAACTGCAGTGAATTTCTTAATAACTTTTCAAACTGACTTCTTCATATATGTGGCACCAGTTTATTCCTAAACAGAAATATAGAATGAACTGAATTGGAAGGGACCTTCAAAGGTCATCTAGTTCAATCCCCCTTCAGTGAGCAGGGATATCTTACATTATATGAGGTTGCTCAGAGCCTAATCAAGCTTGACCTTGAATGACTCCAGGGATGGAGACTTCATCAGTTCTCTGGGAAACCTTATCTAGTGTCTCTCCTCCCTCATGGTGAAGATCTTTTTTTGTGATGTCTAACCTAAACCTACCCTGCTCTAGTTGAGCATTGCCCGTTGTCCTATCACTGTATGCCCTGGCAAACAAACCCTCCCCAGGTTTCTTGCAGACCTCCTTCAGGTACTGGTGGCTTTCAGATTGTTCAGGAACTAGATATTTAAGTACCTTGGAATATTTTTCTGTGGGACACCCCTAAAAAATAACCAGGAATGAACATTTGCTGAAGGTAAGGGGCAATAAAGCTATTGCAGAATATACTGAAAAAAGTTGCATGTGCGCTTTTGGGTTGGATGTGTATTAATTCCCTCTTCTGGGCTGGTTTGTTGTATGTGTTAGTTTTAATTTTTTTTTTTTTTTGAGGTAGGAGAGGCAGTTTAAACATTTTGCTGAAGTCTGTGGTGTTCACTTCCTGTGCCTACCTGTCCAAACTGATTCAGTCTTTTCATGCTTCCATGTGCATTCACTTCTCTGCAGATCAAAGAGAGATGGATCTGTGAGTGCAGCTCAATTGAAACAGCCTGGGGTGCAGCAGCTTGTGTAGCTGGGAAAGGTGATTTTGTGACTCCCTCTCTGTAGGCTAAGAGCTGAGACTGCTTTCTGAGAAGCTAATGCTGAGCATTCAGAGTATCATACCCTGTTGTTAAGGCTTCCTGTTTGTATTTCCTGTCTCTTCAATCTTTAGGTTCTCAACTACTTCAATCAAAATGCAAGGAAAAAGATTAGCTCAGGTCTTTTCTGTCTGACATATCAAGTGCCTGAATTGGTTGTTGTAACTTTGTTGCCTCTATCTGAAATTAGTCAGCATTTATGTATGAGTTTCACAATAGGAATTTCATGTGTGCTCTGTTCTGTAGGGTTTTCTCATGTGTGTGGTTGTGTTTTTTGCCTTTTTTGACTTTTTTTTGCCTTTTAAAAACACCTCAAAGTTACCCTTTTAATTGAACAGTTCCTTCAGAAAAAGAATATGAAGAGAAGTTATGATGAGACTGCACCTGTATGGTCTGAAGTGTAGGTTGAATGGTATGGGACAAATGTGATTGGCCTGGCAAGAGGAAGATTTGAGCCAGAGGAGGTCTTCCTGCTCTCTAGGACAGGAAGCTGTGAAGCTGTAATCCCTTTAAATCCAGGACAGACCTGGAAAACGACCCATTTGCAATTCTGCTTCCAGGCACTTCATTCCCCCTTGAAAAAGAACATGCTGTCTTTGCATGTTTACATTTTTTCTTACTTGCAGGCCAGAATGAGAAAACTTAGTTGCACTGAGAAATTGCTGAAGTAAAATGATGAACATAGTGATACAGGATGTAGAATTCAGATTGGTTTTTGTTTTGAGTTGCCCTTTTTTTTTTAAATCCCTTCATTTTACGTGTTAATGCTGCTTGTGGTTGTGTTTTAAGGTCATAATGTCTTCACACTGTTACTGCACCACTTACATAATTTTTGAATGGCTTTAAAAATAGAAACTAGAGTGGTTGCAGTGGAGAGAATTGAGCCAGAGGTATAATGGTATTGATGAAAGGAGCAAGGCTGGGTAGGAAAAGCAGAGGGACACAAAGTACTTAATGCAATTCAGGAGAAAAAACAGGAGGCCCACAGAGAGGTGGTGTGTGCATCAGAATTTATCTATTTTCTTGCATAGTCTTCTTAGCTTGGGGAGAACAGGGAAAGAGCAAAGAGCAGTCTTTATCCATCTTCCTGCATAGTCTCCTTGTCTCAGGGAGAGAAAGAGCAAACAGAAACAAAGACCAATAAAGAGCGTAAAGATGGGTAAAGCAGAATGGATAGAATCAGTGTGAGAGGAGTGTACCCAAGTGACAGTTGAATGGTCAATGTTGTTGCTTCAACTCTGTGTACTTTTATATTTGGTAGTGAGGGAAAAATACCATAGAATCATAGAATAGTTTGGGTTGGAAGGGACCTTAAACATCATCGAGTTTCAACCCCCCTGCCATAGGCAGGGACACCTCCCACTACATCAGGCTGCTCAGTGCCTTGTCCAGCCTGGTCTTGAACACCTCCAGAGAGGGGGCATCCACAGCCTCTCTGGGCAACCTCTTCCAGTGCTTCACTACCCTCACTGTAAAGAATTTCTTTCTTATGTCGAGTCTTCAGTGTGCTGAAACTAGAGTTAATGTAGTTTCTTTTTAGCCAGCATTGAGGTTTAAAAAAAAAAAACAACCCAGAGATTAAAGTTGGAGAGAGAGACCTTTAGAGATACACTTTAAATATATACTCTACATTTTTATTAAACATTCTATATGATTGGTTCTGTATCAAGCCAAAATGCACAGTGATGATGTCAAGTGTTTATTCTGCATGTGATGCTTGTGTCACTGATATTTAGCATCAGGCTCATATGGCAAGCCTATGGTACTGGGGGAAATGATGCCCTCTAAATTATTCAATGGAGAGGAGAATTGCAGGGTCATAAAAATATACTAGAATAAAATAGGATTGTTTTTAAGAAAAAACCTGAAGCAAACAGTATCTGTAATTTTCTTATTTTCCCCTTAGAAATCTTTACTTATGTTCAGTTTTCTGTGTTTTTGTGGACAAACTGATAGCATGTGTGTATTTAAGACTTCCTTTTAATCACTCTCTTGGTGGGAGAAAGCTTTGAGGACAGTTGTTTTGTCCAAATGGTGGCAATAAGACAGTAAAATGTGTTGCTTGACTGTTGCCCTGAATTTGATAAGCTCAAAAAGAACTTTACTTTCTTGATACTGAGAAAGTGACACTTACTGCACCTAGAATTTCTTTGTGAAACAGACCTGAGTGAGCTGGGAAAGTTTTCAGTTACTCTAGTAAAGATGATGGAGATGCAAAAATAAATACATAACTTGAAACTTTTGCTAAGCTCCAGAAGTCATGATAAAATTGATCATCCAACAGAGAAGGTGAATCAGTTTCTTTTAAGAAAAAGATAAATCCATAAAGTTGCAGTTCCTGTTTTGATATGTTTTTATCTTTTTTTTTTCTTTAGTTCCTTGGCATAGCATTTCTTGGGATTGGCTTGTGGGCATGGAATGAAAAGGTAAGTTGAATATAACACTGAAATCCCTGTTTTTTTACCTCCACTCTTTTTTTCTGATGAAATGTTGGAGTAGTAATATGTTGCACATTGTTTGTGTCCACTCTTTTTTATGCTGTAACAAAATCAAACTTCTCTGTCAAAATGAAACCTTGGCTCAGCTCACCTAGAAAGAAGATCCCTGGCATCTTTCCAAAGAATGCCTTGGCAAGAAATCATGGCTGACACTTGCATATAAAATAACCATTTCAGTCCAGCTCAGATACTGGAACAGTCTAGTGGTGTCAGTGTTGGCAGTGTCCTTGCAGCATGTGTCCCTGAGAATGGAGAGGGAACCTACATGTCTCCTGAAAATATGACTCCTCAGCTTTGTTGCCTTTATGTAGCATGCAAATTGCTGTTCCTCCTAAACAACAACAGGAAAAAAAAAACCCTACAACAACTGAAACAAAAAGAACCCCCAAACCAAGCCAAACCTGAGGAAGTAACTGTTATTTTTCTCTTGTGCAAATAAAAACTCATCACTGGAGCTTTCTGTTGCAAGACTGTAAAAAACTTGGAAAAGGAAAGGAAAGGGGGTGGGGAAAGAGAAAACGTTTGTGAGACAGAGCTTAGTTTTTAGTTTAGTTTCTGCAGTACTTAGGAAGAAGATAAAATATAAAGCTATAATATACAAAGCAATTCTGGGTTACTGGATTAAGAATTCGGCTTGTTAAAAGACAACTACTAAAATTAAAGCCAGAGTTCCCTTTGTTTAAAAGACTGAAAATCATAAAACCTCTCTGATCACAATGCTATGATATTATGTAATGGTTTTGTTATTTTTTTTTTTCTACTAATGGAAAACACTTAAGTTACAAATTGATTTTCACTTAAGGCATAATAGCTGCTGCTGGCAGCAGAACCAGTACCTCATTGGAAGCTCTGGAATTTTACTACTTAAAAATTCAGAAACAAATTTTGTTGTTTCAGAAGTGACTTGAAATTCTTATCCTTCCCCTGCCTTTCTGTAGGACCCCCTCAGGTATTGAGAAGTTACTATAAGGTCCCCTCTGAGCCTTCTCCAGGATGAACAACCCCAACTCCTTCAGCCTGTCTTCATAGGGCAGTTGCTCCAGCCCTTTGACCATCTTCATGGCCCTCCTCTGGACCCGCTCCAATAGCTCTATGAAGTTAAGGAAGTACTGATTATTGCTTTAAAGCACTAGTCTTTCCTTGAAAATACTCNTGTTCTTCACAGGGCAGTTCCTCCAGCCCTTTGACCATCTTCGTGGCCTCCTCTGGACCCGCTCCAATAGCTCTATGAAGTTAAGGAAGTACTGATTATTGCTTTAAAGCACTAGTCTTTCCTTGAAAATACTCATCTCTCCTCAGCTTCTCAGGTGTTGCCATCTGCATTTCAGTTCATGGTTGTATCAACTGAAGTGTAGTATGGTATAGATGAACTAGAGTACAGAGAGACTTGATTTCTGTAGCAGGGATTACAGAAAAATGGACATGTCAGACCAATCTGAGATTTCTTTCACTCAGTTCTCTAGAGGACAGGCAATAGCTAGAAGCTACAGCCAGCAAGATCAAGCTCTGCTTACTCATAGGCTCCAAGCAACTTAGTGGGGGACAGATTAGTTACATTCCAGAGTTGTTCTTGCTTCAGCTGGGGAGTTGGATGTGAAGGCCAAGTAAATGAAGCCTAAGACTAGAATGTGCTTTAGTATAACCAAAAAGTCTTTCTCTAGTAAGACATTTCTTGCCTAAGGCTAGCCTGAATGTCCTGGAGGCATTTTTGGGCTGATACATTTGTGTACTGTAAGACAAAGCAGCTTTACGCAGAATCTAGAGGTCCTGGTGTGCACCACATCCAACATAAGCCAATTCAGTGCCTTTGCAACTGTCCTGAACTGTGCTAGGACTGCTGCCAGCATGTTGAGTGTGGCATATTCAGGCATGGACCCCGAGTGGTGATCGAAGATGCTTTATTGAGCTACAGTGCAGTTTATATAGCAGCTTGTTAGCAAGCAGTAATTTTCCATCCTAGCAGTTACGTTTTATATCTACTTTCCTATCCTAAACCCCACTGAATAAACATGTCAGCTATCTACACAAATATCAGGTGTCCTTGTTTCTGTTAGATCTTGTACCCAGTGCTGTTCACTGCTGCCAAGGCTTCATTCCAACAAGTACTATTGTATCTTTCTCCCAAGGCTGACCCTTGTCATCAGCACGTAATGGCTCTGCTCTCTCTATCCCCACAGTTGAGGGAGGGAGTTCTTCCCTTCTGCACACTGTTGAGGTTACCCCTAGGCTGGTTCTTGGCTCCTTAGAACAAGAAGGACACTGCCATATTAGGGATTTTAGCAAAAGGCTGTCTGAATGATTAAGGAACTGGAGCATTTCTCCTACAAGGAAGGACTGAGGGAGCTAGGATGATTCATCCTGGAGAACAGCAGGCTCAGGAAAATGTTAATGTTATATATATGCATGATGAGAGACTGCAAAGAGTCTGGAGTCACTTTGTTTTCAGTGCTACCCATTGACATAGACAATGGGCATCAACTGAAACCCAGGAAGCTTCCTCTCCACATGAGGAATCACTTTAACTGTGAGGGTGACCACCTGGCACAGTTTGCCCAGATGTAATGTCAAGTCTCTCTCTTTGGAGGTAATAAAAAGCAGCCTGGACGTAGTTCTAGGCAGTCATTTATAGGTGTCCAGATGACCTGCAGAGGTCCGTTTCTAACTCAGCCATTCTATGAAGGTGACCTGGGTGTCTAGTTCAATTGGAAGAACATCAGACTCCTAATCTGAGGGTCAAGGGTTCAAGTCCCTGTCCAGTTATCGGGCTTGTCACGATTGTGTTCATGGTTGGACTTCATGATCTGGAAGGTCATCTGGAAGGCTGGGTGGAGAGTGGCTTGAGTGCAGCTCTGAAGAGAAAGACTTGGGGGTGTCAGTTGATGACAAACTCAACATGAGCCAGCAGTGTGCACTCGCAGCCAAGAAGGCCAACCAAATCCTGGGTTGCATCAAGAGGAGTGTGACCAGCAGGTCCAGAGAGGGGATTTTGCCCCTCTACTGGGCTCTGGTGAGACCCCACCTGGAGTTACTGTATCCAGTTCTGGAGCCCTCAACACAAGAAGGACATTGAGCTGTTGGAGC
>VZTY01008932.1:39140-51427 GCA_013400935.1 Turnix velox
CCCGACACAACCCAAACGATTCTATGATTATGACTTTTGTCCCAGTGACTGAAGTCTTTATTACCATTGAAATTGGTGCTGTGATTATTTAACATGCAGACAAAATCTTTTGATTTTTTTTTTTTGCAGGATTAGATATTTGAAAGGACTCCTGTAAACTGAGTTGATGGTGGGGAGGGTTTTGACTTACTTCTGTCTTGAATCATGTGACTTTAAGTCCAACTACATTGCTTTAGAACCCAGCAATCAGCTTGTATATACTTTTGCTGTCTCACATAATCTTTTGAAGATAAGACAGTGTGCCAGGCCATGTTAGAAGTGCAAGATGTGAGGAAATAATCCCCATTTCACATTCTTTGCTGCTGATCAAACCCAATTTGGGATAGATTTTTGTAGTTAGATGGCTAGTTTGTCTTTTTTTGCTAAGTTGACTTGAAAAGCTCCTTTAAACTTTGTTTTCAAGAAGAGAAAAGCACACTATACAGTCTGGTGACCTTCCTTACAGGCTTTGTAGGGAGACGAAAGAGCTCATTTGTCAAATAAGCAATAGAATTGGCTTGACAGCCAGTCAGCCAGCCCTAAACAAAAACTGGGCAATTAGCATTCTGAGTCATGAACCTGAAAGAGAGCTGGGGGACAGGGTGGGTACAATAAACGAAGAGGATGAATAAAGCTATCTATACATGGATGCACTGTATAGCTCACAATCCCTCAGTGTTTTCAGGCACTCTGGACTTGGGTCTGTACCACATAGAGTTCATCCATGGCAGCTGACTCCATCTCCTCACCCCCCTGGCTCAGTGACATGAACATTTGTTAACATTTAAAGAGCCTATACTTGGTCCAGGCAACTTAACTTTCCTCATCAGCAGGGGAAAAGCATTTATATTTCATTGGCTTTTTTTTTTTTAGCCACTTCAAGGCTTTTCTTCTGTTGATGCTTTGAAAATAAACAAAGTGTCTGTTCCCCTCCTTGTAGATTAGATAATGTGGACTTAAGACACATTGGAAGATCTTATGGTATGATGCTACAAGGTACTTTGGAAGATAAGCTCCCTGGTTCCCTCATTAGCTGCAGAAGACTTGTGTTCAAGAGCAAAGAGCAGTGAGACTAAGTGATGAATTTCTTTGTCTTCTAAGCCCTTATAAGACTTCCAACAGAGAGGGAGCTTTGAAAAGTAAAGCTCTGTGGCTTTGGGTTATAGTTTAAGTAGAAGGTTGAAAGCTAGAGATGCTGAAGTGGCTGGTGTAGAGAATCTGCCAATCCTTGCAAAATCTGTTGGTTAAACTTAGTTCATGTATAAGTTTGACTGAAGAGGGACAGCTGTGCATGAGTTTTTTTGTTCTCCAAGCTTTTCTTGTTAAATCAGTGTAATAAGAAGACACTCCAGCTCAGCAGTTATATACCCAGTTTGGAATACCAGTATTGTACCTCTGTATGATGGCATAGAAGCCCTAAATCTTTATCTCAGATTTTAAGCTGGAACTTTAACATGTGATGATGTGAGATGACTTGAGCCTGATTTAGTGTTTTGGGACAAGCTAAACTCCCTGTACACAGTCACAATTATCTCCTTGCCCCAAAATGAAAATTACAGGGGTTTTCGGGAGAAAATCATCACTTTTTACTGTCCCAATGAGTGGCAGACATCAAAAGAGTAACACAGTAGTCATTCCATAGATCCTGTGCACAAGTGTCTGTCATGTAGTTCTGAAGACAACTGCTGGCAGGGAGATGCTGGAAGTATTTTGTGGGTCTTTGTGGGCTGAAGGATACTAAAACACACATCTTGCTTCTAAGCCATGCCTCTGAGTGGGTTTGGCAGGACTAGGGAGGAGAGAGGGGTATTAATATTAAATATCAGTACATAAAGATGCATTTTCTAAACAGGCTCTTCAGTCATTTTACCAGTGCTCCAACACCTTGGAACTGTTAACCCTGAAAAAAGTAAAAAAACTGTATTACATGTACTTATGTCAGTTGTTCAACCACTGAACTCTGCTTTGTGATGACAAGAGAGCTGGAATACTTCTTCGCTGAACTCTTGGAGAATTATTTTCTGCTGCTATTGCTGTTTGCTGTGGGAAATGCAAAACTAACCAAATACAAGGAAATAAGATTTGTAAACATCCCCCACCTAGTTTTTTTGCTTGCAGAGGCAAAATTCTGGAGTGGAATTAATTTGGCATGTTTCAATGACTATTGTTCTCTTTCCCCCTCTGCTCATTCAGATGCACAGCAGAGAAACTGCATGGATTTTATGACTAACAAAGCAGAGATGTATTTTTCCCTTTTAAAAGCACGCATTTGGAAATGCTTTTATTTCCTATCACCCTTGTGTTTCTATTTTCTGTAGGATTTAGAATCCTTGCCAAAGCTTGTAGAAAGGCTTAAGCTCTGTTTGCAAGAAGGGAAGGTTTCAGAAGGTCTTGTATTGATGAATCTTTTTCTGACCATTTGCCTTTTTTTCCCCTGTAATAGTATTCTGCAGCAAGAGAGGGCTTTTTTTTGGAAATAGGGGAAAAAATAGATTATTTCTGCCATTACACTGGTGTTTGTTTCTTTTTTTACTTTTTTATGGGCCACTGGGATGTTGTTTGTCATGGGGACTGTTGGGTTGAGTCCTGTTCTTTTCTGTGCACTCCCATGGGCCAAATTCCATGTAGTTTCACAATGTATCACTTCTTTATTCCCTAGGATAATGATTCTCCTGTGTTGTCTCTGACTCCAGATGTCTTGAATTTTCATTACTGGGTCAGCTTTTCAAAATTGCTGCTGTCTGGAGTGTTTTTACTTGGAGCTGTTCTTTTGCCTTGCAATATGCTACTGTTCATGTCAACCAGCTGTTGCACAGAGAGGCAATGATCTAGCAAACTTCTAGGAACATTTCTAAGACCTAAATATGACAGTGTATTCTCTAAACAAGTTACAACCACACACTTATCTGGAGATCTTGCTGATTTATTAACACACTTGTGACTCCTTTCAATTTGGCCTCATTAGGAATACAATCAGATTATATAGATGTGCCAACACTAGGGCAGTGCTCCAACCAAGATGTCTGTGTTGGCATCCATACATTTTGGGAAACTGAAGTCACTTTCTTTAAGCATGTTCAGCATGCAAAAGCCATGTCTGTTAAATTAGTATGAACCAATAGGAAAGGAAATGCACTTAAACTAGACTCCTGGATCTGACCTGAAATGCCAGCGTGAATGAGCATCAAAAGTGGGAGTTAAAGTCTGAGATCTGTCTCCAGAAAGTAGTACACATTGTCCTGATAGAATCATAGAATAGTTTGGGTTTGAAGGGACCTTAAAGATCATTGAGTTCCTACCCCCCTGCCATAGGCAGGGACACCTCCCACTACATCAGGCTGCTCCGTACCTTGTCCAGCCTGGTCTTGAACACGTACAAGTTAGAGAAGGAGTAAGAGGTGCACACTCATTTGCTGTGCATGAGATCAGCTTGTAGGGTGGAGGGCTCTGGCCAGGAGAACAAACCAGCTTGACAGCAGAGGGGTGAGTAGCCTCTGGATTCAGGGATCTGTAATGCTTATGCACCACGAGGAGAAGACTTCAGTTTCTCTGGAGCTTCTGGTGGGCCTAGCTTGGTTGATTCATGTTTATGTTGTCATGAAAGGCAGGCACCAAGACCTCTTTCTTCCTCTCTTCTGTTGTAGAACAGCAGGTCCTACTGTTTCACTTGATTTCCTCTCCTGAATTCAAGGTGGGGTAGGAATGTGAGGTTGGTTTTTACTGTTTCATGCCTGCATCACTATATCTTAATGGTTGAAGTGTAGTATGTTTCACAAATTAACCTTTTTAATAACTTCATTATTACTGAGTTTACTTCAACTGTGGATAACAATTGTGTTGCTTTACTATTCCAAATAAATTTTGGCTTGTGATAGATGATGAGGCTAAATAACACAGGGGAACAGAGCAAGCAGTTGAGCTGGAAATCAGCCAGGGAACATGTCCTGCTGGCTTTCCTTGGGGGACTGCAGCACAGCCCTGGATAGATTCCATTGTGAGAAGAATAGTATTAGTGTGTGTAGCTTTGCACGAAGTGGTTATTGCCAGATAAAGTTTAGGTACTTGCCTAAACTACCTAGAAAGTAACATGCATGTGTACACCAGAAAAATACTCTAAATGAGAGTGTGGCTTTAGGAGAGAAAACGTTTCTCCTTTCATATCCTAAAGCATGAATAGTAATTGCATTTATTTAACAGTAAAGGCTGGATTACTGCAGTACTACTGCTGAGAAAAATATTTTTTGCATTTGCAGAAAGCCTGACTTCAGAGGATTTCCAGGTGGTTAGTTTAGGTCTCGTGCTGATGCAAGAGATCAATTCGGAGTCACCATATATTCAGAGCATGTTCCTGAAGGATTCAGGATCAGAATGAGATCCCTAATCATAGAATCATAGAATAGTTTGGGTTGGAAGAGACCTTAAAGATCATCGAGTTCCACCCCCCCTGCCATAGGCAGGGACACCTCCCACTACATCAGGCTGCTCTGTCCAGCCTGGCCTTAAACACCTCCAGAGAGGGGGCATCCACAACCTCTCTGGGCAACCTCTTCCAGTGTTTCACCACCCTCACTGGAAAGAATTTCTTTCTTATGTCAAGTCTAAATCTACCCCCTTCCTCTGCTCAAGTTCCTTTGGAGGTGTTTCCTTCTGCTTTTGGCTGAAGATGGGATGAAGACAAACACTAGCAGTTGTTTAGTACATTTCTGCCAAACTTTCAGCAATGGCAGCCATGACAGCTAGAAAATACTAACATTGTGATGATGGCAATAGCAGAAAATAGCAGCATATAGGAGATGTGCTTATAGGGCCTGTGCACTTTATTCTTCTTAACAATATGAAGTGAGATAATATTCTCCTGTTGTTATCCTGCTGCTTGAAGCAAAATATGCTTTTCTTTAAAGTATTTCACTGCTGTTTCTCTGGAAAAAAAACCCCACCTAGACTGGCAAACTGTATTGAAGCAGGAAGCAGAAATCTTCCATCAGAATACCTCTGTGTGTTTCTACTTGTAACCACAGAATGTTTGTCAATTCTGCTGCTAGCTATTGTTTTCTTGCCAAAGCCCCTCTGAAGATTGTATATTCTGAGATGTCTCTTCAGAATACTGCTAGTGTATGCAGAGAGCAGACAGAGTACAAACAAGAATTATGCAGGATGTGCTGTGTGCTGTTAGGATGTATTATTTGACATCCCAATGTTAGTTGACAGTTTATCCAAACTGGGCCTATGATTCAGCTAAAGATGAGCATAAAGGTGCTTTCCAAGGACAGCAAACAATGACAGATGAGGCTTGTGTTGCTCTGTTTCTTATGAAGAGAGATTTAAATGGAGGTGTGGTTTTTTTTTTTTTTTTTAAAATACAAAACAGTTGTAAATTGAAGGCAGCGTCCTTTCTCCAGTGTCTGTTTTCTTACTACACGATAATCCATTCATTTCAAAATCAGCAAATGTTAAAAGAAATGAGAAGTAGTGTTTGCTTTAAGGCAAAATGTCTTCTCATAGATACAGAGGGGACTTCAAAACTTTGAATAAAAAAATAAAAAAAAAAAAATTTTAGCAGTCATTTTCCCTTGGGGGCAGAGCTCAGCTTTCTTGAATTATATATGGCCAAGGCCATGACTTTTTCAAAGGCTTTTGTGTTGCTGGATAATATAATTTATGTTGCTTGTCACTCTTAGCCAGAAAGCTGTCTTTGTGTTCTCTCTGATAAATATAATGAAGCAAAAGTATTGCCAAACTTTTGCACAAGTTGATACAAGTGTTGATGACTGTGTTTTTTTTCCAGACTGACGTGTACCATCTCATCACTATTTAGTTAAAGTGATATGCTAACTGGTCTGCTTTGAGAGCTCTGAGCAGCATTGTGTTGTCACAATTTATGACTATTTTTGTAATTTGAATGAGTAACAAGTCTACTACTAGATGTAATGTAGGATGAGAGTGATGAACGTGATTTTTGAAGCTTTTTGGTTTTTTTACTTAAATCCCTCTCTTTTAGGCAATAGCCCTCTGTGGTAGACGGGAGAGAGATACAGTTTGAGTGTCATTCTTGCTTTGGTTTGTTGTTTGTACTTCAGGATTGGGTTATAGTAAACCTTTTCCTTTGCTTTTAGCTTGCTAACCTTTATAAAGTTTCCTCAACTGTGTGTTTTGGAGAAATGAATTTGTGTATTTTATCCACTTTGTTGATATCTGCAGAATTAAAAAGCTTTAATTGCTCAATGTCAGTTTTGCTTGGGAAGTTGGGGATGTGGTTTCAGAATAAGTGGTTTTGTGACTACTTGTGTTCTGAGTGGTCCAAACTGATTATAAAAATAGATGTAAAGTACAATTCTCAAGCCGTTGTTGTGGACAGTCAGCTATGAATAGTGTTGCTAGTCAGTTTTGGAAACATGCTTATGATAAATCTCTTCAAAAGAGAGAAGAAGCAAAAGGGGTCCAGAGGAGCCCATTTTGAAGAAGCAAAAGGGATCCAGAGGAAACCACAAAGATGATCAAAGGGCTGAAGCACCTCCATTCTGAGAACAGGCTGAAGGAGTTGGGGTTGTTCAGCCTGGAGAAGGCTCAGGGAAGACCTCAGAGTAGCTTCTCAATACCTGAAGGGGGCTACAGAAAGGCAGGGGTAGGACTTTTTAATAGGATATATGATGGAAGGACTAGGAATAATGGATGTAAATTGGAAGAGGGGAGATTTAGGCTGGAGATAATAAAAATTCTTTATGGTGAGGGTGGTAAAAAACTGGAAGAGGTTGCACAGAGAGGTTGTGGATGCTCCATGGTCTCTGGAGGTGTTTAGGGCCAGGCTGGATGAGGCACTGAGCAACCTGGTCTAGTGGGAGGTGTCTCTGCCCGTGGCAGGGGGGTGGGACTTGATGATCTTTAAGGTCCTTTCCAACCCAAACCTTTCTATGGTCTTATGACACGAATAGGGAAAAGGAAATGGTTGGAGAAGCATTCTGCAAATAAGGAGCTGTGAAAGTAAAAATCTGCATTTTCAAACCACGGCTTCATTGGTGAATTAATAGGGAAAGCAGTAGTCCAGGCTTCTTTGAAGAAACACATGGAGAAATGTTTGCTACAGCAGTGTGCTTTTCATTGACCTAAAACACTGGGGAGGTGAATGATGAAATAGTGATATTTCAGCTTTTTTGTTGCCAGAAGAGTTTAGGAAATGGTAACTGTTCCTGTGCAAAGTCCCTGGAATAAGGGAAACTTTGTACTTTCTTCTTGACACATCTGTTCAACATCAGCCAAACTCTGGTCAAAACATGTTCAAAAGATAAAGTAGTTCCTCATGATGATTTGAATTACAAACCAGGCTCTACTACTAAGGGAGCAATGACATTACTAGCAAGCTGTGCTGACTGCCATGTCTAAAAGGCAGCACATGTGGTTTACCATAGGTTAGGTCTGACCTAAGGTAGTGCAAACCCTTTCCCAAGTGAAGTCCTTAAACCACCTTATGTCCTACTTAGGTTCTTAACATTATTTTAAAAACTTTTCCTATAAAATTGATTAGTCAGTAAACATACTTTCATTATCTAATGAGTTTTTGCCCTCTACATGCCTGAAATTGAATTGTCCATGTAGGAAGTTAGTCAAAATTTGGTTTAAAATTCATTGTTGCAAGATGCTGCAATGTAAGAGCTCACTTCCACTTTCTGTCAGTTGCTGTGACTATTGAAAATAAATTCAAGGTGATTCTTGCTACTGACTATATTTTTTTGTTGTGTGAGTAACTATGTGCTTATATAAACAGTGCATAAGGTACTCAAAATGCCTCTCAGCATGGGTTATAAGCTTTAAGTTTTATTCAAATACCTATTTGGATTTTCTGGCAGGCTAATTCTCATAGCTATAAAAGCAGCCAAATACCCTCTGAGTTTCTTGCAGGGGACTCCAGAAGCACACTTTGTTCATTCCACATGTTAATGCAGAAATGTTGCACATACTCAGCTGTTTCAGTCTCTTTTTGAACACAAAGATGTTCTTAATTTTATTTTATTGCTGTTCTGCAAAACATTTGTTTGATGTAGTTCTTCTACATTTTAAAAAAAGACTCATGCAAGCAGAATTTGTGCAAGTGGAAGCTGAATATATTTGTTACTCTTGGCATTGTTTCTTCCCTAGGGAGTGCTGTCCAATATCTCCTCCATCACTGACCTGGGAGGCTTTGATCCAGTTTGGCTCTTCCTTGTGGTAGGAGGAGTTATGTTCATTTTGGGATTTGCAGGATGCATTGGAGCTTTGAGAGAAAATACCTTTCTACTCAAATTTGTAAGTATTTTTTTTCAGCTTTTTTCAGTATTCTTTATTCAGTTTTCAGCTGTGACATCAGCTCTATAAAGATTTTTAAAATGTCTCTTGGGGGGTGGAATATGTTATCAATTTGAGAGTGCTGTTCTGTGAGATGCTGTTACCTAACTGTTAATGCTTTACAGTTCTTCAGTCTCTGAAGAATTTTGGTTTTTTTTTAAAGTTCAAATTTATTGATGGTAAGAGTCGTAACATGAAACTACTGCTTTTCATATAGAGATTTTTCTTTCCTGTCACAAAAGACAGTAATGCTTAACAATTTGGATGTCTGTAACAGGCTGCCTATGAAGCATGAGTGTTGATACACCACTGAATAGGGTGATTTTTGCTTTGCTTGCTAAGAACCTTAGTTCTCCAATGCTTAACTACTTGAAAAGACCTCATTGCTTACTCTCAGTGCTTTGTCTGAGAGTGGAGAGGAAGGAGAACTTGCCTAGGACAGGTAAAGAAAATATAGTTGTCATTTTAACTCCAGTCTAGACAGACTGTCAGAGAATGAGCTGTTGATACAGAAACATACCTTAGTATTCAAAACTCCTTTAGATAAGTAGCCTCGTTCTGCTTTTTGAAAGCATTGATAACAGTATCATGTTCCATTTTGTGTAAATTTTGAGATTTATAATAAACATTCAAGATCTTTTTTTCTTCCACCACTGCAACTTCCAGAGGTGGACACAGATTGGGTAGTAGTTGTCCTCATAACTATTAACTGTTAATATATATAACATGAAAAGGTTTACAGTGAAACACCTCTTGAAGCTCCCAGAACCTTCAATGTATGTAGCACCCAGAGGCATGTAGTATAAGGGGAGCAGACAGCTGAGAGTTGAAGTTGTTGAGTCATTTATAAAGCAGCTTGGGATAGTTCTAGCTTGCTCTTATCTTGCTTAAACAAAAAAAGCTTTCCTAGAATGAGCACATCTGCTGTACCAGAAGTAACTTCCTATAGAGCAGCTGCAGGAGAAATTAAAAATGCATCTGAACAAACACAGAGCATGTTAAAATGAAACTCACAAGGGGCAGTTGCAGAAGGGATGAACTTCCAGTCTAAGAAGACCTCAGTGTATTTTAGAACAGTGTAGAGTCAGTGGAGATGCTTGGAGAAAGTGGCAGATAATTAGTAATGCCTTTGGCATCCATCACATTTACATTAATCACAGCAGCCTCATTTGGTTTTAATGTGGATGTGAGTCATTCCATAGACATTCTGCTCTTAGTCATTAATTAATTTCTGCTGTTACCAATTTTTGCTTTGTCTGCTTAGGCGCAATGCTCTGCCACTGAGAATGTCTCTCAAGAAAAGGTCACTTAAAAAGTATTTCACTGGCAGTATTTTTTTAATGCATGTGAAAACGTTAGCAACTACATCAAAATTAATGATGAGTTTTCAGAACATCCTATAGATGGAGGGTAGCCACCTCTTTGGAAATGTACAGTGAGTTTTCTTAGACCTCTTTGAAAATCCTGGTGAAATGTCCAAAGTTTGAATTCACTGGCAATTGTATTATTTATTAGAATAGAGTTAAGATTCTTATACTATATCCCTAGTTAAAATGGTATAAGGTATAATTTCCTATATGCTGGAAGAGATTGAAATTGCTCTGAAACAGATAAATCCCTAACACTGGGCATAATTGTTGGCCTTAAATATTTTTTTTTATTAAAAAAGCAAAATAAATAATAACTTTTCTATTTTTCTTCATAGTTTTCTGTATTTCTTGGAATTATTTTCTTCTTGGAGCTTACTGCTGGTGTTCTAGCATTTGTTTTCAAAGACTGGATAAAGGACCAGCTGTATTTTTTTATAAACAACAACATCAGAGCATACCGAGATGACATCGATTTGCAGAACCTCATAGACTTTACACAGGAATATGTAAGTTGGACTGTGTTTATTTTTTTATAAAAGCTTGCTTTAAAGAAATATCTATTCTATTTTTTCACTTCCCATCTGTTTGGTTTCTTCAAAGAACAACAGAAATAGTCTTGCATGTGATACTTTTGTATCTATATGTGTGTATTTTTCTTCACAGAACTCCTAGAAACTCAGCACCTGTGAGAAGTGGCTTATTTGTTGATGGATGACTGAGCAAAACAAGGGGGGGAGTAGAAGCAACTTATTCCTGAAGGCTTAGAAGTACTGATTAAATGACAAGTTAATCATCACTATAGAATCATAGAATAGTTTGGGTTGGAAGGGACCTTAAACATCATCGAGTTACAACCCCCCTGCCATAGGCAGGGACACCTCCCACTACATCAGGCTGCTCAGTGCCTTGTCCAGCCTGGTCTTGAACACCTCCAGAGAGGGGGCATCCACAACCTCTCTGGGCAACCTGTTCCAGTGTTTCACCACCCTCACTGTAAAGAATTTCTTTCTTATGTCTAGTCTAAATCTATCCCCCTCTAATTTATATCCATTGTTTCTAGTCCTCCCATCCGATATTATGTTAAAAATTCCTTCCCCTGCCTTTCTGTAGGACCCCCTCAGGTACTGAGAAGTTACTCTGAGGTCCCCTCTGAGCCTTCTCTTCTCCAGGCTGAACAACCCCAACTCCTTCAGCCTGTCCTCATAGGGCAGTTGCTCCAACCCTTTGATCATCTTCGTGGCCCTTCTCTGGACCCTCTCCAACAGCTCAATGTCCTTCCTGTGTTGAGGGCTCCAGAACTGGACACAGTAACTCCAGGTGGGGTCTCACCAGTGCCGAGTAGAGGGGCAAAATCCCCTCTCTGGACCTGCTGGTCACACTCCTCTTGATGCAACCCAGGATTTGGTTGGCCTTCTTGGCTGCAAGTGCACACTGCTGGCTCATGTTGAGTTTGTCATCAACTGACACCCCCAAGTCTTTCTCTTCAGAGCTGCACTCAAGCCACTCTCCACCCAGCCTGTGTCTGTGCTTGGGATTGCTTCCACCCAGGTGCAGGACCTTGCACTTGGCCTTGTTGAACTTGCTGAGGTTGGCTTGGGCCCACCTCTCAAGCCTGTCAAGGTCCCTCTGGATGCCATCCCTTCCTTCAGGTGAATCAACTGCACCACACAGCTTGGTGTCATCTGCAAACTTGCTGAGGGTGCACTCAATCCCACTGTCCATATCTCCTACAAAGATGTTCAATAGCACTGGTCCCAGTACTGATCCTTGAGGAACACCACTCCTCACTGGGTTTTTTTATCTTGCATCTGTTTTCTTTGGAGTGTATTCATCTGCATGTAAAGATACTTCAGGGGCTTTGGGGGTGCAAAATATCTTACTGTAGGAGCTATTGCCTCTTTTTCTAAATAATAATTTCAAAGTAATTCTTTTTCTAAGCTTAGTGTTGATGTATTTTTACCAAAGGTAGGGGTGCTCCACCACACTGTAGAGTGGCAGAGGTGTTTAGCTGATCTGAGTGAAACAAAAATGTTACTTTTAAAGTCGACTTAAAGCAATTAGCCTACCAAAGTGGGTGACTTGTGCAGTTCTCACAGGATGTCTCTGATGCCACATCTACAGCTGGGAGGGAAGGTTGAAACCAAAAATGCACACTCTTTTGCTGGTTAAGCTCTATAATTTATCCATGCATGTAAAAGTCTTGTGCTGGCTTTTGTACAGAAGTTATTTTGTCACTACCTTCTTACTCACTTCTGCCTGAGTTGGTTGTAAATTGGAAGCGGGTAGATTTAGACTTGATGTAAGAAAGAAATTCTTTCCAGTGAGGGTGGTGAAGCACTGGAAGAGGTTGCCCAGAGAGGCTGTGGATGCCCCCTCTCTGGAGGTGTTTAAGGCCAGGCTGGACAAGGCACTGAGCAGCCTGATGTAGTGGGAGGTGTCCCTGCTTATGGCAGGGGGGTTGGAACTTGATGATCTTTAAGGTCCCTTCCAACCCAAACTATTCTATGATTCTGTGATTCTAAATCCTCTTTGAATTTGGCCCTGTGTAGCTCACGTGAGTAA
>VZTY01008932.1:56563-67226 GCA_013400935.1 Turnix velox
TGAACAACCCCAACTCCTTCAGCCTGTCTTCATAGGGCAGTTGCTCCAGTCCTTTGACCATCTTGGTGGCCTCCTCTGGACCCGCTCCAACAGTTCAATGTACTTCTTATGTTGAGGGCTCCAGAACTGGACACACTTAAGAAAAGTTTGCCACAGCCTATTTTATTACCTGTAACAAAGGCAATAGGAAAAGAAGTTCCTTTTCCCATGTGTAAGAAAGAGTAGGCAGTAAGAACACATTACCCTGTCTTTTTCTTCCCTATTTTTATAAAGGAACTTTATACATTTCTACAGACATCTGCAGATTCTGCAACAGAGCTGCCCTTTCTCACCTCTTCACACTGCACAGACTGAATCATGAAAATGTGAACAGTAGTCTTGGCATATTTTCCCATTATAGACAAAACCTTTTTAGCAGAAATTCTTTCACTTTAAGTAGATGCTCCTTAATCTTTTTACTTTGATTTCTGAATGCTTGCATCTGGAATGCAGAACTTTACCCAGGTGAAGGGCCTGTTTTTCCAGCTGGTTGCCCCGTGGGAGCTGAAAATAGAATCATAGAATAGTTCAGGTTGGAAGGGACCTTAAAGATCATCGAGTTCCAATGCCCCTGCCATAGGCAGGGACACCTCCCACTACATCAGGCTGCTCAGTGCCTTGTCCAGCCTGGTCTTGAACACCTCCAGNCCCTTTTCTCTCTCTCCCAACTAGGAGGATGTTATTAATACTCAGTGTGGCTATGATGCAAGACAAAAACCAGTAAGAACTTTTTTTATTATTAATGTGGTATCTTAAGGATGTGAATCCCTCTTGCAAGAGCAGGATATTCCACTGACAGTTGAATGTAATTATCTCTTTTTCTCTCTTGTCTTTGACAGAAAGTTGATCAGCAGATTGTTATCTACACTAAAGGCTGTGTCCCTCAATTTGAGAAATGGTTGCAGGACAATCTAACCATAGTTGCTGGTATATTCATTGGGATAGCATTGCTGCAGGTAAACATCAAACCCTGTCATGAGTTACACAGAGCAACAACAGATAAGTAGAACAATTTGGGGGGGAGACTGTACATGAGAACTGAAAATAAGTTATACTTAATGAGGGGAGCTAAATACAGGAGGATTTCTTTGTGTTAAGGAATATTTGATTTTAATCTCTAGGGATGCTTTTTATTTTCACCTGTCTGTAGGTCAAAACTACCACTGTGTTATATAAAGATTATATATTATAAATTATAAAAAAACCCCCCATGTATTATTATATATTACAAAGATATATAAAGATTAGGTAGAGATTAAGAGCCTGTACAGACGTACCATTTCTGATGTTCCTTAAATGAACAGCAAGAAGTCTTTACAGTTACTTTTATGAAGCAGGTCTAGAACTGTTTAGTTTCTCAGAACTCAATGATGCTAAAAAATACTGGAGCTAGAGGAGTCTTTTGATATCAATCCTTTTTCTAACACTTACTGTTAATTTGGTTTTTAATTCCTGTGCTTGTTTTCATGTCAGTTCTGCTTAACTTAAGAAATTTGTCTGCTTGAAGAGTTCTCTTATGCTTCAAATGAATCAACTGTTGTCTCTTCCAGATATTTGGGATATGCTTAGCCCAGAATTTGGTTAGTGACATTGAGGCTGTCAGAGCCAGCTGGTAGAACTGCTGAAGTAACTCACAAGAAGACACTGGACAACTGAAACCCTCTGAAACCTCCAGTGTGTCGCTCTGACACCAGGCTATACGGACATGGGTTACAGGGAAGCCTTCTCTCCCAAGTAGTCTCAAGTCTTAAGTTCCTGAATTTGCAGTGAACTCGTGTTTCTTTGGAGTGGAGGAGAGAAGAGTGAGCTATATGAGATCTGCTGCTCACTGATGACTTTTTTCCGCATTGAAATGACTGGTTTGAAAGCTGTTGAGCCGTGAATCTCTGCTGTATTCTTGATCCTGAGTAAGAAGTGGACAGTTTAAAAAAAAAAAAAATTCAGTATTCAGTGGGACAGAGTTGCATCATTGTGGTCTGTGGATATGCTGTTTATTCTTCGTGTCCTGAGGTCTTCAATAGCCACCAAATATTCCTGAGATGGTCTCTCTCCTCACTACTCTGTAAAGGAACAATCTTCTTGTTTTCACTAAACATAGCTATAGGCCTAAACCCATCCAGCAGGAAGCAACTTTCTATGCATTTATTGTATTATACAGTAAAATAAATTGTTTTTAAGACAAGGAAAATTTTTTTACACAAGCTTACAACCATCTCTCTGTAGTACTTTGAGGTTGGAATCAGCAAGCTCACGGGGAGAATTGCCTAAGTGTATTAACATCTTTCTTCCTTTCTCTACCCTTGTATGAAGGGAGGCGAGTTTTGTATTTGACAAACAAAGGGTTGTAGAGCCTTTGGTTGCTGCCATACCTTAGGACATCAGTCTCTTGAGGCAAGGATGAGATGTAGCTGTATAGATGTATGAAAGCAGTGTGGATGTTGGGTCCAAGTGAATAATATTATTCAAAGAATGAATTATATATTAACTTAAAAAAAAAAGTCAAAGCATATGTATCTGATATGGCAAAATCTTGTTTCTCTGGAATTTAGTGTAACCTAATGTATTTAGGGATCTCATTAATGCATTGATACACTTATACAAAACTTCTTTTTAAGATAGTTCATTGGTCTGTTCCAAGCTGAGGCTTTTTTTTTCCTTTAATCCCTTTTACTTGCATGAGCTGTGGAGTAAGAACCTGTGATGCTCCTGTGCATATGTTTTAATGCAGTCTAATCCAAACTTATTTATTGGTGAATGCTTGTGATTGTGGAGAGATCATATTCCATTCCTGTGGAAGTTGGAGAGGACAGCTTTTGCCCAACTAAGTGCTTACCTTCATTGTGTATCCTTTTGTTGCTCAAAATGCAATGAGAAGTTTTCCTGAAGCATTGGGATAAAAGTTTTAAAATAGAAGTGTGTATTAGGGTCAGCCTAGATGGATTATTTTAAATTTGACAAAAGAGAGGAATTTCAAAGAGATGCATCATTGTGGGAGAAGAATTAGATCAGCCTCTATCCATCTTAAAGTATTAGATCTGTTCTTCTTCAACTAATAGTAATGAAATTACAAACCTGACAATGGCTTGGGTAGTTTTCTTGCACTTTGTATAAATTTAGCTTGTTGTGTGACTCTTCTCAGTATCTCTTGACTGTTGTTTTGGTCAGACAGTGGCAAAGGGTGTGTAGCACCTCCTTAGTACACCCTTAGCATTGTTCTGAGTTGAGTTGCTGAGATGGACTATGCAGAGTAGAAGAGATTAATACATTGCTTTCAAAGCTTCTAGATAGAAGATGGTCATCAATTGAAGTAATTTCTGGTCTCAAGATCTGTAAATCTGTCAGTATATGTACTCTTCCACATTTTGCCTTTTGATGCTTTAGACAGCCATGATTTTTTTTTTGCCCTCTGAAGGCTGGTGGTAGGTTCATTGGCACAGATAGATGCTGCAGACAGTCCTGTTGTCCTCCTGTCTCTGAGCATTACCTCATCATCATCTGGTGAACTCCCACTGACTGGCTCTGAATCAGGCAGCCTCCACATCCTTTGATATCTGCTGTTAAAGGCCAACTGTGACTCTGAGTAATTTTTTGGGCTTCTTTTTAAAGCTTTTCAAAGCCATTATAATTCACTGCCCTTAAAGTCACCACAATGTTATATTTTTCTTAGCTTCTTCTCAACTTGAGGAGTAACTGGTGTTTGTTTCCCCCCCAAAGAGATGCATCATTTTGCCTGATGGCAGCAGGACAGACAGTTCATCAGCACCAGAGACAAAATTATGTGGGGACATATCAAGGAAGTGAGGGCTGAGGAAGTAAACCTTCCACCCAAAAGCCTTGCTTGTGACTCAGTTCTTTGATTTGGAGGAAAAGAGGAAAGCCAACATTTACAGAAACATTCCTTGTTGCCATTGGTCTTTAATGCTACTGTTGCTGCTGCGGGCTTCTCAAGACAACTTCATTCTTTTACTTGAATTTCTGCAGTTGTACTGTATTTGCCTTCTGTCTTGTCATGCTGTTCTAAGTTCTGGTCCAACAGCTGGCTGTGCTGCTGGCAGTGCCAGACTGAGAGCAAGGTAAGCTCTCTCAGATGAGCCACTCTTCTTCTTGCTACTTGCACATCCACACACAAATGTGCAACAATTCTGCTGAGTCTCAGAATGACTGACTGTTCTTAAAAAAACCCACTAAATAACTTATTTTTCTAGAGTTTGTCTATTGCTGTAGATGCTGGTCCTCCCCCAGTTCCCATTCCCAAGAGTTGCTCTTTTGGCAGTTGTTTGGATGCATCCTGAATGTTGAGGATTAGCTGTCTATATTGCACATTTAAATCACACCTCTTTTTTTTTTTTTTATCTACAGATTGGGTAAGATGTCATAGAAAATGCCTCATCAGCAGCTTAGGTGTCCAGTTTGGAAAGCTTGTGGGAGGCCTTGGAAATCAATCTAGCATTGTCAGAACTTGCCAAATGCCAAGCAAGCTTTCTTCTAGAAAGCTTGGTGACAACTTCAGGTGAGGTGCAGCTCCAGCACAACTGCTTAGCCACGTGGGCTCATTTTCTAAAGCAATAAGGATATGGTGGGCAGCAGAACTTCCTGGCAATTCCTAGCCTGCCTCTGGGGTGGTGGTGGGGGCAGGTCTGAGTTTAGAGGACATCCTAAATAATGTTCAGAATCTTGTTGGCAGGCTTATAGCCCTCATGGAATGTGGAGCAGCAGCTCTGCTTGGGTGGTTAGTGTGATGGTGGTGTTGCTAATGAGACATTTGGTAGCTTGAAAGAGTCATTTCCAAATTCCCCACTGAGCCCTGCCAAGTGACATCACAGCTCTTGCTCCTCTGCTTTCTAAATATAGAATCATAGAATAGTTTGGGTTGGAAGGGCACTTAAAGATTATAAAGTTCCAACCCCCCTGCCATAGACAGGGACACCTCCCACTACATCAGGCTGCTCAGCGCCTTGTCCAGCCTGGTCTTGAACACCTCCAGAGAGGGGGCATCCACAACCTCTCTGGGCAACCTCTTGCAGTGTTTCACCACCCTCACTGTAAAGAATTTCTGTATGTCAAGTCTAAATCTACCCCCTTCCAATTTATATCTGTTGTTTCTAGTCCTCCATGTCCATAGGCTGTTCTGTTGTTTGATCTCGTTCTTTTTTTTTTAATAATGACCCAACGAACAAATGTTTTCTTTGTCCCCGTGTGTCTCTTTCGGTAGTTCTTTAAATCTCTTTGCTTCAAAATTTTGATTGTGCCCCTTAGAGTTTGAAGCTGTGGAGAAGGTGTTTGCTCAAACATCCTGAAAGCCTCCTTTTTTTTTCCCCTTTTGAGAGAGATGCTAATTGTAGTTCTGGTGTGTAAATAGTGTTTGAAATGTAAATAGTAGCATGCCTATCAAATGATTCTTGCACACGAAAAGCTTTTCACCCTTCAAAGTGTTTATTATGGATACTCAAGGTGTCTGCTGGTGAAAACCCAGCGGTCCTTGACCTTTTTCCTCATCCCGGAGGTGATGTGGAAGCGTTTTCATCGCCTGCCCTCTAGTGCCTGCCCAGCGGCGCTACAGCAGGCTCCTGGGGACAGGGAACCTGGGTGGCTTCGGCTTCTGCTTAGTACCAACACCAAAGCCTTTCCCCTTTGCTGCTTGGCACTAGGCTGTAAAACGAGAGGGGGGGGAGTCGGAGTCAGCACCCCCCCCCCACCGCTTAGGGGAGGTCTCCATCACTTGCTGCAGGACTATACATGGTGCTATAAGAACTATCCTGGAAATCAATCTGAATCTTTGCTGCTTTATAGGGATGCCCTTGGTAAAATTATTTCTGATTCAGGCTGTTGGTTGCAAGGGAAAACTGTTAGGTGGAATTTTTAAAATCCGTTTCCCTTCGAAATGGCAGTTGTGCAGATAGCTAGGAAGGTGATTATATCTTAATGGGTGTCAAGCACCAGTTGAAAGGTCCAGTTCCTCCCTCCCATTTTTGGTTTCTTGAAGCTTTTCCAGTTACCTACAATTGGTCATGCAACTGTGTAATGCAAACAAAATAAAACCACCCTGTGGATTCTTTAACTTCCCAAATTTTGCCACTTAAAGATAAAAAAAAACCCACCTCATCTGTCTCCCTTAACGTGTGGTATATAACTAAGTGTTGTGACTACTAGTGTGCACCAGGCAACACTGCTAGTTTTCTTTTTGCTTTTGGCAATATTGTGTTAATAAGAAGCTCCATCTGTAATGTATCTTCACGTTCACGCTGTGTACATAGTAGAGATGGACCTGATGGTACCTTGAGCTCTGGGGGAGGCTGGGATTTGAGTTTTGTGACTCAGAGCTGTCCCTGATGTGGATATTCCAGATTAGTTCCAACTGAATCTCTCTCTCTGGTTCATCTTGGGGTGTACAGCCAGTTGTCAATATTTACCCTTTGTGTATCATTCCTTTTTCTACGAATGTATTCTTGTGTTCTTTTTTTTAATCAGTTGTAAAATTGATTGTAAAAGTCAACTACACTTTGAAAGTATTGCTATAACAGAACTGCATGCCCCGTAGAGTTTGACATGAACTTTAGTTTCCTGATTTTTTTTTGGTTTTTTTTTTTTATTTGGACTGGTTACCTTCAGTCTAGGAGAAAAGCATAGGTCAGGGTGCACAATGTATTACTTCTCATCTTTAGTTGGACTGTGGTATTGTATCACATGCTTATCTCAGTGGATGTAACTGGAGTCTACTTGGGAAGTTTAATGCAACTCCCTGGTAATTCATTTTAAGCTATTTGGAAGTGGTCTTGATCATGCTACTTGTGTTCTTGTTTGGTTGGTTTTTTTTGGTTTTTTTTTTAATAGAGGCATTTTTTTAGGAATGTTTTAATACACTTAACGATGGACAATACAATAGTTTTAATAGTTGTGAAGTATTCTGTATTTACTTGAAGTAAAATCATTTTATATGCAATTTGTTAGATAATGACAATTTTATAAATAAAATGGCGTGAAATATGATGGTTGTGGATGTGTACTCTTGATATACAGCACTTCACAGGAACTGCAGAAAGATATTTTAATGCAGAATTTCTCCAGGGGAAGAAATATTTCCTGCTTCCCCCCCAAAATAACAAGGGAAATTAGATTTTCAAGTCTGACATGTGTAATGCTGAGTATTGTGATCTACTTAAGTCACAAACCATATTATCACTGCTTAGTGGCAGGTGAAGAGCACATCCCCACATGAGGACATCTCGTATCTGCTGTCAGCTGTGGTTGAAGTCTCTGACTAATGAACATGTTCTGCTTCTTCCTGACAGGTCCTTGGTGTTCCTCAGACTGCTGTGGCTGCTGGTTAGTACAACTCTCTCCCCATAATCATTTCAGTGACCCTGAAGTCTTCAGCAGTTGCTGCTTTGCAGGGAGTAGCACAAAGGGGATTTGTCATGATTTAATTAAACTTGTGAAAGGAGATAAGGAATTTCACTTTTCAAAGTTGTACAGCATGTTCTTCAAGGAAGTAGTAAGAGCTGACTTATTTTGTGGGGTGGATGGAAATGGGTAATGATGTTTTGTGCTTGTTTAGAAAGCAGAGGAAACCCCTGCCCTCTCCATTTTTTAGTAGAACCAAAACTGTAGAGCAAATTTATCTGATTCAATGTCTCAAACCTACAATTTTTGTTCACAAAACACAGCAGTGAGTGATTTGAAAGCATGTCTCTATCCAAACTGATGCCTTTTGCATATTTTCATAGAATCATAGAATAGTTTGGGTTGGAAGGGACCTCAAAGATTGAGTTCCAACCCCCCTGCCATAGGCAGGGTAAAATTTCTTCACATACGGCTGCACAGTGCCTTGTCCAGCCTGGTCTTGAACACCTCCAGAGAGGGCGCATCCACAACCTCTCTGGGCAACCTGTTCCAGTGCTTCACCACCCTCACTGTAAAGAATTTCTTTCTTATGTCGAGTCTAAATCTACCCCCTTCCAATTTACATCCATTGTTTCTAGTCCTCCCATCCCATATCATATTAAAAAGTCCTTCCCCTTTGGGGCATATACATTTATCTGAAAGTCCAGATATGACGTGGCAAATTAAGGATGCAAATTTGGAGACTTTGCCGGGGGAGGCAAGACAAAAAGTCAAGGGTATTACATCTTTGTAACATGCAATAGATGTGGAACACTGGGATGAGCCATTTTCACAGTGGAGGGGGAGGAGAGGAGGAGTGGCATTTTCAATTCAACTGACTTGAGTACTAAAATTAGAGGCTCAGAGCATGAATGATTTATCAGTTCTGTAGAAATGACCTGCAGGCTGCAGCACAGTGTTTGTGTGGATAGATGAAGTCTCTTCAGTTACCTCCATTATGCCTTTGGCATTATCAAGCCTTTAGCACAGATATTATTTAGAAATATTGCTTGCTTGATGCTCTGTATGTGGAAACCATGTGCAAGTAGGAGAGTATCAGTATTGGCCTCTCTTTGTGCTTGCTGTGACAGGAGTATCCCCAAGGATACTCCTTGGGGTTGGGGTTGTTCAGCCTGCAGGAGAGAAGGCTCAGGGGGGACCTTATAATAACTTCTCAGTACCTGAGGGGGTCCTACAGAAAGGCAGGGGAAGGACTTTTTAATATGATATCGGATGGGAGGACTAGAAACAATGGATGTAAATTGGAAGGGGGTAGATTCAGGCTAGATATAGGAAAGAAATTCTTTCCAGTGAGGGTGCTGAAGCACTGGAAGAGGCTGCCCAGAGAGGCTGTGGATGCCCCCTCTCTGGAGGTGTTCAAGACCAGGCTGGACAAGGCACTGAGCAGCCTGATGTAGTGGGAGGTGTCCCTGCCTATGGCAGGGGGGTTGGAACTCAATGATCCTTAATGTCCCTTCCAACCCAAACTATTCTATGATTCTATGAATTAAAATTTGATGATGAGGTTATGGCTGATGTTTAACCTGAGGTACAGGTGAATGGAACTCTGTTGGGGTCAGTTCTCCTGTTCATACTGATGGCAAAAGGAATAGTTTCTTTATAGAACAAGGTAAGTAATTGAGAACTGGTTTTTTTAAATGAGTTTGAGGGTGGAAATTATTTCTGTGCCTGAGAACTTGGGTCCTTTGTGATTGTAAACATGCTGGTGTGCAGAGGTTCTGTGTTACTTGGAGCCTGATGTGATGGGGTCCTGGTCTTTATTCACAGCTCTACACTCAGTGGCTTTAATGTACTAATACTAGTAAACGTCTTGAATGTTTTATTTTTTTTTTTTTTTAATTAGAGCCTTTTTTTTCCCCTGTTTTTTCTGCCACTGGGTTAAAAGTGGAATCTGTGTGAATGCTCCTGTAGCATCCACTGCATTTTGGTACGGGCTTGGAGTTTCTTCTTGTGTATATTATTCCCTTTACCATTATGACTGGCATCATCACCACACAGACACTGTGATGGGAAGTGAATTTGGGAAGGTCTGAAGCAGGATTTTTGCAACTACTTGGCTTGGGGTTGTGTGGGGACTTGGGCCTCGAAGTTTGCTTCTTCTTGCTGAAAAAAGAAGCCTGAAACTTCTGGGGCTGCCACTTCAGCACTGGGAGTGCTGAGTTTGCTTTAAAATGCTACAAATCTTGTGATCTTTGTGCATTGTGGGCTGGATTGAACTAGACAATGGTGCTGCAGAGGCAAAAAAATAATATGCTGGCCTGCTGCTGTCCCAACTGCTCCCTGTTTTGCCAGAGTCATCATCTGCTTCCTGGCAGTGACAAATCTACAAAAAAAGAGGAGCTGTCAGATAAAATGCTTAAACTGGCACTTTCCCAACTCCTTTACCTAGGAAAGGGAAAAAAAAAAAAAAAGACTTTGATGCTGCATTTCTCATTCAGTGGGGTTCTGTTGAAAGGTTGCCATGATATTATACCTTTAAAAATCCATCTGCAAAAAAAACCCTCCCCACAAACAAACTCCCAAGCAAGCTCAGGGCCACTCAGATCCACCTGGCTCTATGGGATAAGGATTGTGTAGTGTGTTCCTGTTAGAATGCACCATTGTTAAACCACAGAGTGGCTCTGTGTGAGCCCACACAGTGATGAAAGGGGTTGGAATTGTTTCCTTTTGTAATCAGTCAACTGAAAGGCTGTGATTGTGCTGGGGTTGGAGCCAGGAATAAGAATACCTCCTCAGCAGCGTGTGGTGCTGCCCTTGCACCCTCTGCCTGGGGCTACAAAGACGAGACAAAGCTCGGGGTAAAGTGAGAGCACTGAATTTTTTTTTTTATTTGTTACCTCTAGGTACCACGAGTTTGACATTAATAGGCAAGACCAGTGAAATGAGCAGCAGTACATTGCATTCAGACCCCAATCTCCAAAGCACCAAAAATGGAGCTAGATTTTACTTCTTAAACCCTATTAAATCTGCACTTACTGCATCTTGTATTGTCCCTAATTTAGTAGCACATTGTAATGAGGTTTAGGGGTATGAGGAGAGTCGTTGTGTAGTACCACTTCTACGGCATCAGAGGAATTACAACATGCACATCCTACTATGTGGCCCAAGCAACAAGAATACGAGTAGAACAGTTACTGGGGTGGAGACAGGTTCATGTTAACAACCACCTATGAATTTGTAGAAACCTTTTTTCTTTTTTTTTTTTGGTTTTTTTTATTGGGGG
>VZTY01008932.1:70215-107898 GCA_013400935.1 Turnix velox
AAATGCCTCTGATTTCTCTCCTGTCAGTCCTAGTTTGAGGTAGCTGTGTTCTGCAGAATCCAGAGTCCAATTTGAGCAGTTAATATCCAAAACTGAGTTTACAGCCACTTTCTCGACACTCTAAATGGCACTATGAATGTAGTGTCATAGTCAATTGAGTCCTTCTGTGAACGTTCATTGTGGACAAAGAAACAGTCTCAGATTGTGTCTGCACAAGTTCCACCTTCAGGCTAAAAGTGAGACATAAAACTCTCCTGAATACTCACCAGATCCTATAAGGGCACAGATCAGCACCATGGAGTTGTATTTTATTTCTGGAGCACTCCTGTCGTCTGAGAGCAGCCTGTGTAGAATCTGGACAAGCTGAGCATTTTCCAGATCCTTTTCAGCAGTGACTGAAAAGAGAAGTACAAATCTGTAATTCTGAAACTGTTACTTGATGTGTCAGCCTTTCCTTGAAACATAGATCCCTCACCATAGTGAAAATGGCACCCTGGTAAATCAATTGTTGACATAAAACTGAAGCACATTTTGGATATTATGATAATGGGAATCACAGCTCTTAGAAAAACATAAACTAACCTAACTGCCTGAAAAGCCAATCCCAAGGTTTAATAATAAAATCCAATTTTAAAAATACAATCCTATCTGATGGAAAATTCACTAGGCTTTCTAGTGACAGAGGTTCTGCAATATTTCAGCTTTCATGACTTCCATTGCCTGTGGAAATTTTGTCTGAGTAACTGCTGATGCTGTAATTCTTGATTCTCAGGTCTCAGAGTGCTTTGTAAAGGCTGGGAGAAATTTTTCCAGATCAGAATGTGGTTTCTCATGTAGTTTTTCCAAGAAATAATTACTGAATTCAGCTTTAAATGCCTGAAGACCAAGAAGAGTTAGACAGTTCTTGTGAGTAGAGGCATTTTTCCTTCTAAATTTAAATGATTCCCTGTTGCACTGGTAGCAATTTGGACATTGAATATACCATTCCTCTAGTACATGAAGGTAAGAGATTAAAAAAAAAAACCCAGCAAAAATGCATAATGCTTGTAAAATTGTTAGTTAATTTAATATGCAAGAAAATAGGATTAAGAAAACCTCTTGTCAGGCATTGACCTTTTTGTTTGTTAAGCTGAGGTACTACAAAGGCAAGTCAAGACATGGGATCATCTTGGCCTTCATATGGCAACTCTTGCACCTATTTCTGTGGGATTTAGTAACAGCAGATAGTTTGAGAGCATCATCCACCTCACCTCTGTATTCTCTAGGTCTCACTAATGAGGTAAGTGAAAGCTTTAGTCTGATAAACCCTCTTAAAAGGAGATTTTACCATTTGAGTGTAGGAATGAAGTCGGGTCATACAGTCTCCACTCCCAACCAGGATCTTATTAACTGTTTGAGATTTTGGGCAAAACCTAAAAAACTAAGTTATGTTTCAGGGCCTTTTTTTAGATCATGTGATGCACCTACCAGAATGATGGAGCAGATCCTGCAATACCAACATGACCTCTTTGCCTGCCAGTGTCTGAGTGAAATATCAGGTATTTTCCCTGCTACTGAAAGGCAGCTGGATGGAGGAGGCTCTTCTAGAACTTTGTTACTTCTCTTGGGCACAAACTGGAAAGAAACCAGGTAGAGAGAGAGGTACCTGCTGGGATACTCACCTAACTCTAAAGCTGCTATTAATGCCAGCGCAACAAGGGCTTCATTTTGCATTATTACATGTTCACTGGTTGCCATGGTTACTAAATGCTTGATGCCACCACTCTGTACAATGGTCCTAATTACATCCTAAAATAAATAACATAGAAATTAAAAAAAAAAAAATAATTTCTGCATTGTATACAAACTGTATTAAGTAACAAACCTACTGTGTAGTTATTTGGGATCCTCATTTGCTTTATGCACACATAGAAATAACATAGAAATTAAAAAATATATAAAATAATTTCTGCATTGCATACAAACGGTACTAAGTAACAAACCTAGTGTGTAATTTTTTGGGATCCTCATTTGCTTTATGCACACATAGAAATAACATAGAAATTAAAAAAATATATAAAATAATTTCTGCATTGCATACAAACGGTACTAAGTAACAAACCTAGTGTGTAATTTTTTGGGATCCTCATTTGCTTTATGCACACATAGAAATAACATAGAAATTAAAAAAATATATAAAATAATTTCTGCATTGCATACAAACGGTACTAAGTAACAAACCTAGTGTGTAATTTTTTGGGATCCTCATTTCCTTTATGCACACATAGACTTTATATATAACTGTACCACACATGGCCTCTAAATTATCTGCTTTTACCCTGCAATTATAAAATGCAAGCTGGTACATCAAGCCAGTTAACTTCATCCTCAAGACAAATATAACTAATTCTTTTTTCCAGCCTAGACTGTTTAGCTCAAATTTTCATGTAACTAATTCTTTCTTTTTCCAGCCTAGACTGTGTAGCTCTAATTTTCATCCAGCAATGAGTCCACTCTCATGTTTGAATTCAGCTGATGTACAAAACTGAAATTTCCCTTCTCTGTTTTGATATTCAGAGCAGCTTAGCCCAAATGCCCAACAAACCTTGCATCTGGGATAAAGGAGACACTCTACTTTTTGATGAAGTTGTGAAAACCTTCATCCTCACAAATTTTCTACAGATGAGTCCTTAACTGTGAGATAGCAATGCTGAGCTTGATATGAAAATGTTTACTGATTTAAATAGTTTTAAAGAATTTTAAGATGGCTTTAAAGCAAATTAGAAATGTACAGCGGGGATTTTGTTTTCCTATCCAACTCAGACAGGTAGAAGGCATGGATAAAGACTTGTGGTGTGTCCAGAGCTTCGATTACTTGTTAATTCTCAATAAAATAGTGAGTTTGTACCTCGTGTTTTCACCACTGTGTGTACCAAAAATATTTTTAAAAGTTTACCAAATGTTTGGCATGCTGAAGGAAAACTGTTCAAGAAAGCAGGGTTTAGTCTTCATTATTTATTTGCTACTATGGGTGCACAAAGTTTTGAAATACGGATCTGATTTAATTTTCTAATCCATACATGTTGAATTTCCATTTAAAGACCTTGAAAACTGAGTTGTTTTTAGCTAATGGTATTGATGATGCTAGAGGCACAAGTCATAGCCAATGACTCAAAGATTTTGTGTTTAAAACCTGGGGTTTTTTATTAATATAATAATTTTTACAGGCATGTGAGCATTTTTTTTCACTGTGATTTTTCTGTTGGAACTCCAAAGTAAATTTTTGAGACTTTATGGAATAATCAGGGAACTGCTAATTACAGTTTAAACTGCTGTGGAATTTAGGCCATATAAATCTTGGGAAGCAATTGCCACCTTTTGACTTCAACAGTTTGAAGAAAACATAGGTTTTCTTAAACTCCTGCTGCTTTTGTATCTATTACCCCAAATCTTTAAAAAAAACCAAATTCAAACNTTATTTTGATGAGCATCACACTCCCAAAGTTGGCACCAAATAGAAGGGACAATAATAATAATATTTGGTGCTGCTGTGGCTTAACCCACAGGTGCCTGCTCCATTTTTAAAAGTGTGTCCATGGGTTTTCTTAAACTCCTGCTGCTTTTGTATCTATTACCCCAAATCTTTAAAAAAAACCAAATTCAAACCTAATGTGTTCTTCAGTTGTACTCACATTTGAACACAGAGGGCAGTAAAAGCATTAGAAAAACCTACCCTCTCAGCTGTTTCCCAGTGAAGTTTCCTCTGAGTACATCAACTACACATAAATTAATCTGTGATAATCAGTGAGCTTGTCTTAAAAATCTATTTGATGCCATTATAAATGTCTCTGCATTTAGGATTTAGAACTGTTTCTCGGTAGATGAAACAGAAAAAAACTTGCATCTGTGGTGGCATTTGCCAGCTACACTTTGCTTTGGATGAACTGTGTCTGAGGTGTATTAAAAATGAGAATTCAGAAAAAAAACCCTAAACTTCGTTGGTTTTAGTGAGTGAATACGAAGTGGAGACTCAAATCATCAGGATTTACAGGGATTTAAATGCTTCCTTATTTCTAGCATTACTCTTTTTTTTTTTTTCTGATGGTGTTTTCAGAGGGATTCACTGTGGGCCTGATCCACAATGTTTTTTTTACTTTGCAAGTGCTTTGCATGAAAGAAGAGGTCACTGTTATAAGTCTGAGCTGCCCAAAGTTGAACTTACTATTTAAACTCAGCCATGCACCCTGTGAACAGACTAAATGTAGTCTCGGTCTGAAACAGCTTGTTTCCAGATAAGAATCTTTTAGTCCTATCTAGGGCTGGGTTTTGCCTAGTGCTCTCCTGAGACCTTGGGCTGCTTATAGAAAGGAACTTGGTGATGGAAGGGATGGATCTCATCTGTACCCCTGTTTCTCTAAATGTAACCTTTTGGCAAGTACAAACAAGCTTCTGTTAGAATTTGGAAGAAATGATCATTTCTAATGGTAGTTAGAATCTTAAAATGGTGAAATGTGCTATATGAAGAGTAGGGGGACAGACAGAGTATTTCTGGATCCTGTATATAGCAAAATCCAAACAATTGAGTACAATGGTTCTTCATCTATAGCATCATAAAAATGTAGGAAATATGGCATGCTGAACTTCTACAGGATAAATACAAATAAAAATGAGTCAAGGCTTAGCCATGTGAATCCCAACCACTGTCCTGCCACTAAGGAATTGTTCTGTTTTATTTAAATTTTTAACCAGTAAGCATTAAAACCTGCTGCTTGCCTGGAAATGGCAGATCCCAGAGGCAGGGGAGATGAATATGAATTAAGCAAGCTGGCTCTCTAGAAGGGAGAGGTACCTCAGCAGAGTGCACCCTCAGCAAGTTTGCTGATGACACCAAGCTGAGTGGTGCGGTCGATACGGTGGAAGGAAGGGATGCCATTCAGAGGGACCTCGACAGGCTGGAAAGCTGGGCTCAGGTGAACCTAATGAGGTTCAACACAGCAAAGTGCAAGGTTATGCACTTGGGCCGGAAGAACCCCAGGCACCTGTACAGGCTGGGAGGAGTGGTCCTTGAGAGCAGCTCGGCAGAGAGGGACCTGGGGGTCCTGATGGACGAGAGACTTAACATGAGCCAGCAGTGAGCTCTTGCAGCTCGGAAAGCAAATGGGATCCTGGGCTCCATCAGGCGAGGGGTGGTCAGCAGGGATAGGGAGGTGATTGTCCCACTCTACTCGGCTCTTGTGAGGCCCCATCTGGAGTACTGTGTCCAGGTGTGGAGCCCTCAGTACAGAAAAGACATAGAGACTTTGGAAAGGGTCCAGAGGAGGGCCACGAGGATGATCAGGGGGCTGGAGCACCTCCCCTATGAGGACAGGCTGAGGGAGTTAGGCTTGTTCAGCCTGGAGAAGAGAAGGCTGCGGGGTGACCTCATTGCAGCCTTTCAATACCTGAAGGGAACCTACACCCAGGAAGGGAGTAAACTCTTTGAAAGGGCTGACAATAGCAGGACTAGGGGAAATGGATCCAAGTTGAAGGAGGGAAGATTTAGGTTGGATGTTAGGGGGAAGTTCTTTACTAGGAGAGTGGTTAGGTCCTGGAACAGGCTGCCGAGGGAGGTTGTGGATGCCCCGTCCTTGGAGGTGTTCAAGACCAGGCTGGACGAGGCCCTGGGCAACCTCATCTAGATGTGGTTGTTAGGTGGCCCTGCTAGACAGGGGGATTGGAGTTACATGATCCTTGGGGTCCCTTCCAACCCAGGTCATTCTGTGATTCTGTGATACCTCTTAGTTCTGATAAGCTTCTCCTTTTTCCCACCAACTTACTTTTGACTTGCTGTGTCGTATAAGTGCAGAAAGCAGTCTGTTGGACTCTCCCATCACTCCTGCATGGTCCTTGGCTTCACACCACTCCACCAGTCGTTCCACCAGTTTGACATTTTTGCCCAGCTGTTCAGCTGCTTCTGCTACACGGTGCCAAAGCCAAGAACACAACAAAACAACTTTATCATGCTTTTAAGCAAGTGCTAGGAAAATAAAAAACTGCAAATTACTGACTAGGAGGAGATTAAGTAGAACTTCACATGCTTATGGAAAAAGTCTAGGTTGCATGGAAGTAAGTAAAGCCAGTCAAAAGGTCAACAGAAAAAATCTCAATGAAGTTTTTGAAAACAACTTATCAGCCCAGTTAATGAGGTTTGTGCATTGTTTATCACTAACAGCTGATTTCCCAGCTCAAAAACTTAAAACCAGAAGGGGCTGCTACCAGAAAGGTGGTCAGTTAGAATAGGTTTTTGAGCAGACTATAAGTCATGCAAGTTTCTTCAGTGAATTCTTATGTCCCATCTAATAGCTTTGAATGGAATTTCTGGGGAAAAAAAATATCTGCCAGACTGACTGGATCTTTGGCTCTTAAAACTTTGAGTGTTTCACAGACATGAGAACAAGGTGTTAATCTAAAAGGTGCTTGTTCCTTTTTGAAATTGCAATTTCTCATTTAACAAGTGCATTAGTCTGCTCCAAGGAGCTAGGTAACAGCCAGAAAATGCAATAAATGAACATTGAAACAGGAGTGGGAGCTTAAAACACTCATGCCTCAATCCATGCTTGTAATGTGTAGATGAGTTCTGAAGTACAAAAGTAAATAAACTTTTGACACCTATTCTGGGAGTCCCAGGTAGTCAATTTAGGATCTATATTTTGCATATATATTTGATTTATCCCAAGACTTCAGGCATAAAATTTTACAAAACCCTCTGCTTCCCTCTTGTAAGAACCTTGGCAGTGCATCACAGGACTTGAAGCAAAGAGAATCACTTAACATAGAGAAGAGTTTATTTTTACCTTGTGCATCTATTAACATCCTTAATGTTCCCAGCAGCTTGAACTGAACGGGGGGCATCTCAGATCTGAGAAATTTCAACACAGCTTCTGCAACACCAGCTGATAGCATCTTAGCCTTATTTACAACTGCATGAATAAAGAACAGGAAGGATCTCAAGAAAATTTCTGGAAGTTGGAATTTTTATTTCCAAGGAGGTCCTGAAGCAAATTTTCAGACATAGTTTGAAAAAAATAGCTTGTGAACCCAGACTTGAGGAACATGTGCTGACTATAGTACATTGTGGAAAAAATTCTACCTAAGCAAGGGATTTATTAGAGTCTAATTTGCTGATTGTTCTTTCGGTTCAAATAACACTATAGCTTGACATGTTGTGAGCCTACAGTCCTTGTATTGCCCCCTAAACCCTTTCTGACCTCTCTACTACTCTGTGCTCTCCACCCTCATGGAGCTCTCAGAAAAAAAGTGTAAGGTAAAAAACTTGGTCTTACTTTCTAATAATTGCTTAGAAAAAGGACTGGATTAATATTCAAAATAGTGTTTAACAAGCCAGTTATTGCTTATTTTTCTATAACAATATACTTTAGTATTAAAACTTCAGGAGGTCTTTGGCAGACACCCTTTGGCCCAGGCCACAGTGGGATTTGCTGACTGATGGAAGTTTAAATGGAATTACTCACCTGAGAAAGGTAAGGTATAACACCAATCTGCCTAGGTTTAGATATCTATGCATGGTCATTTCTAGAAAGTTGTTGTTTGTCAAATTAGAAAACAGTAAGTTGAAGAAAAATGGATGAAAAGTTTGTTTCTGGCTTGGTACAAGAAAGCAGACACAAGCTTTTATTATAGACTTGCTTTGTTTATATGTGCATGTTCTCTGCCTCTTACAATTGGGTAATCAGAGCTTATATAAATTTCTTAAAAATGAGAAAATTAACATCCAGATCACTGTCTACAAACAATATGCAATAGGATGGCTATTCTAGCAGTCCATCTCCAGCAATAATTTGGGAATTGATAAAGCCTGAGGAAGTCACAGTGAGATGCAGTGTCTCAAGTGCTGTCTGGTGGGGACCCCCAGCTGTGAGAGAGATCTCAAATGAAACTAATCTGATCTGCTTTGTATTAGGCTCAAAATGTGCAGTTTTACTGCTAAAACTGCATTAACTGTCATCTCATGGCCTTACATCTCTGAAAGTTACCCTACAGGATCTCAGACTGAGAGGTTCTATCTTGGAATCATAGAATCATAGAATAGTTTGGGTTGGAAGGGACCCCTCCCACTACAGCATCAGGCTGCCCAGTGCCTTGTCCAGCCTGGTCTTGAACACCTCCAGAGAGGGGGCATCCACAACCTCTCTGGGCAACCTCTTCCAGTGCTTCACCACCCTCACTGGAAAGAATTTCTTTCTTATGTCAAGTCTAAATCTACCCCCTTCCAATTTACATCCATTGTTTCTAGTCCTCCCATCCGATATCATGTTAAAAATTATTCCCCTGAACTACATTCAGACAGTGTTTCTGTTCTATTTTGCTTAATATGTGGAAGCTCCTGAGCACTTTCTGCATGGGATAAACACATTCTTCTTTGCTTGCTTTCTTTTTTCTTAATTTAAAAATTTCTGTCCTACTTAAACCTTGGTGTCAAGTGTAAGTACAGAATGGGGAAGGATGACAAACAAATGCAGGGCCCTTAGATGAAAAGGAATTTTTTGCTGAAATTAGGAAATAACAAAACAAAAGTGTGATGATGCTCAAATGTAATTGCAAAAGAAAGGTGTAATTTTTGGGTATTTATTCGCTTTCAGTTGGATTTTAACCCTGAAGGGAACATGTGTTGGATACAAATGTATTAAACTAGACCATGGCTCCTTGAAACATGACAGGACAAATGTTTAGGCTGGATATAAGAAAGAAGGGTGGTGAGCCACTGGAACAGGTTGTGGATGCCCCCTCCCTGGAAGTGTTTAAGGCCAGGCTGGATGAGGCAACCTGGCCTAGTGCTGGCCATGGCAGGGGGGTTGGAACTACATGATCTTGAAGGTCCCTTCCAACCCAAACCATTCTATAATTCTGTGATTTAAGGCCTCCCCAGCTCCCCGTCTATTCCAAAGCTGCCCTTTTCTTGGTGAGGGATGATGCTGTGGGACAAATTCACAAGGGATTGTAATTAACAATGGAAATTTGAGTCTTACCAGGGATAGCCAGGTTTCTGAGAGCACTCAGTGCAGCATGCTGCACCGTTACATTGCCATCCTCCACATGTCTGTCTAACAGATCCATCAGCTTCTGAACTATGCCATTATCCACCATATGGATGCAGTTTCCATCTGTGTGAGATAAGTCACTTGTGAATGGAAGGTTATTTCTAAGATTTTTTTACATGAGGTTTAGAATAGTTACATCATTTCCTTGCTCCTTTCAACTTTTTTTGGTGAATTATTGAGAATCAGACAGTCATCATCAGTAGGAGATGCAGTGATAAATTTGTTAGAGTGATATAAGACAGACTGAAGAAGGCAGAAATCTCTAGAAAAGTGATTTTTAAAGTAGGCTCAATGTAATTCAGAACTGTAAAGTTTATATGAAGATGTTGCTGTATAGTTAAGTACCAGCTTTTGTATGCAGTTGTACAGACAGACTATGATAGAACAAACCATATAAGTTAACTTGAAGCTATTATGGCATACTCTTACCATTTCTGGCAAAATTTGCAATAGCCAAGGCTCCTGCAAGTTGTAGCTGATGGCTATTGGAAGGAATCCATGAAAGTACTCTTTGGAACACACTGCCTTTTCCTCCTTCAAATAACTTTTGCATGGATTCATCTGAGGTAAAAAGCACAGAGAGTCAGCAAGCCAAAGAAGTGTTTGTTAGGGAAATTTCTTCTCTTTATGTCTATGAAGCTCTGTTGGCTTCACTGTAATTAATCCAGCCCTGCAAATGTGATGAGAGACAAAAATCTGACCTATTAAATGTGAACTGGCAGGTAGCAGGTCCTCTAAGTCATTTAGAAAATCAATAAATAGTAAAATTCAGCATCCAAATGGCTTACAGGGATCAGCAGGTAGTGTCACACTGTACTCACCTCCCAGCAATAATAAAACCATAAGATCAGAAGCTGTTTTAAGCTCTGCAATATCATCCTCTTTATCACTGTCCACAGTTTTCTGCACAATCTCCAGTAAGCACTCCACCAAGCCTGCTTCAACCAGCTGCAGTTTAATGACATCTAGGAAACAGCATGGATAAGAGGAGTCAAAATCAACATTTAGAAATACATCTATTGTACAGACACGCAGGACAGACTGTGAAAAGTAGTAGCAATGTCAATGGTTTAGCTGACAAAATGTTGGTAACTTTGTAGATAAAAGTGCAGTTTTGAATTTTAAATTCACAGGGCCAACTTCTATGAGGTTCTCTAGCCTTGGGCTCTCTACATCACAACTATATGCTGAAGCTCAATGGATCTCCTCTTTGTCTCTCAAAATAATGAGGATATTTCTCTATAACAAACTTCTGGCATCTCAATGATCACACAGACCATTCATATTGGCTTTCCAAAATCTGTCAACTGTGTTGCAGAGCAAACTTTCTTCTGTTCCATGTACAGAAGAGCTCCTGACTTCACTAAGAAAGGCAAGTATAAAACAAAGAACTTCTTGATGAAATCTCTTATCAAGTAATTAAATAATTCCCCATTTCTTTTAGCTGAACCAAGATTTCTGGCAGCAGGAGTACAAAAGGCTGGGCTGGGAGAGAATTTTGTTGTGAAGAAAAACTGTGAAAGTGATGAGGTAAATCTACTTCTTAGTTACTGGCAACAAGGCTCAATAGGGAAGGTGACAGTTAGAGAAATAGGACTTGAGAGGAATAGGTTTTCTGTTCTATCTTAACAGACTTTCCCCTCTGAACTTGGAGCTGGGAATTCTTTTTACATGCCAAAATGCACTTTCTTTTAAGCAGGAATGATGCTGTGTTAAGGTTTTTTTTATGTTGAAGTGATTCTGGTCAGTTTTTCATGCTGGTTTTAGAAAGCAGTTGCAAACCTCTGCAGAAATGTGCAAACAAATGGATTTCTTAGCTTTCTGCAAAATTGTGGGGTGTGGGTTTTTTTTTTTTTTTTTAAATAATAAGGAGTTTGACTCGAGTTAAAATATTTTTAAAGCTTTGGAATTATTTTTTAGTATAGTTTACCAGTGGGTGAGGAGTTTTCTAACTCTAGTAAAGGATGTGACTGGCTCCTTTTCCTGTTGTCATGAGACTTTTTGCTTGAGTGAGATTCATCATTCCTCTAAAAGCAGCTGAGCTTTGCTAGGGAATGCAAAATATCCAACTGGGATTCTTTTAAATTAGGTACTTTTGTACTGAGGTGCTTTAAAAATTAAGAGTTCCCTTAGTTACAAAATACTGTGTCTGTGCAGGTGTACTGTGATTTGCAACAGAAATTGCTACACTGGTGTCCTGAACAGCAAGACTAAGCAAAACCCTCAAAAACCTCCAATCATCCAAACCCCAACTCTGCAAATACTTCATTTAGATGTTTTTTCCCTGCTGACCTATTGCTAATTACCTACAATCAAAGGCATTTAAACAACATCAGCACAGTGAACTCATTTAAATATGCCTCCAATCCTCAGTGGAAGAGTTCAGCTGACGATCTCATAACATGCAAGCACTTGATTATGTTCAGCAGCAATAAATTTATCAAATTTTATTGGGCCTACAAAACCTAGTGTAGGAAAAACAAAGCACTTGAACTGTAATGTGTCAACCTCATAAAAGGTTGGACTCAATTCTTTGTCAGACTCCAAGGAGGGAACTATTCTAGAGCAACTCCTTAGTTGTTATGAAATAATGGCAAAATTTGCTTTTTTTTTAGAACAAAAAAACCCCAACCCTGTTTTTACATATGACTTAAAATAAGTTTTTCAACTGAGGTAAAAATTTCTCTTGATTTATACACAGAGTGTGTTTGTGCCATTCAAACAATCTTAAACGCTGAGGTCACTAGGACAAGATTATAGAGCCATCAACTACTCTAATGCCTTCTATACTCAGAACTGCTTCACACTTTGGTCCAGCTCCACCTGGTAAATAACTTCTTCATTTCCCTTAAGTGCAGACCATCAGGAATTCATCTGGGAGGCACATCCCAGAAGGCTGTGATCAGACCGTGCATAATTTCCCACAATGGCTTGGGCAGTGAATGAAACTCAAAGTGTCCTGAGGCTTCCTGACTCTACCATAACATATGCCACTAAACACTCAAACTTATGAACAGTAGAGGGAGAGTGTCCCACTCTTTGTTCTACAGTTAACATTCACCACATGATGGTACTGGAATCCCAGGAAATGAATTACACAATGATTAATATCCTGGTGCTGTAACAGACTATGAACTCTTGAGCCAACAGCAGACAATTGTTGTCCAAGCCTCTAAAAAGCAGTCCTTTTTTTATAATTTTTTTTTTAATTTCATTTTTTCCCCCTCCACTGCAGGTACAGGGAAATAAAATGGAACATAATTCTATGCAGAGTGAATCATAGAATAGTTTGGGTTAGAAGGGACCTTAAAGATCATAGTTGGGGTCCTACAGAAAGGCAGGGGGAGGACTTTTTAATAAGATATGTGATGGGAGGACCAGAAATAATGGATGTAAATTGGAAAAGGGTAGATTCAGGCTTGATATAAGAAAGAAATTCTTTACAGTGAGGGTGGTCAAATACTGGAAGAGGTTGGCCAGAGAGGTTGTGGATGCCCCCTCTTTGGAGGTGTTTAAGGCCAGGCTGGACAAGGCACTGAGCAGCCTGATGAGGTGTCCCTGCCTATGGCAGGGGGATTGGAACTCGATGATCTTTAAGGTCCCTTCCAACCCAAACTATTCTACGATTCTATTTGTTGGGACCTGTCCTATGCTAAGACAATTAAAATCTTTTCAGTTCATGGGCAAATGTCATCAAAAGGATCAATGATGGAGGCTTCTGAATGAGGCCACCAGTTACTCTCATTAAGTCACTGAAAAAGACAATGATAAACCAAAATAGATAAATTGGAAGGAATAAAAAACTGGGTAAGAAAACAATTCATATTCTCACCATTTTCTGCCAGGGGAGCCAAAACTTCAAAAATCATCTCTTTTTTATCATGCTCTATTTGCTTCTTGAACAGTTTCACAAGCTCTTCAGCAATGTTTGTGTAGGCAAACTGCTCCTTGCTTGACTCTGTGAAGCAACAGGAGAAATTCAGCATCAAGTAAACAAGCTACATCAATGGTAGGACTACATTTTTTTTCAGCTTTATTACCAGGTTTATTTGGTAAGATGACTAATAGTGTTCTTCATAGACAAAAACAGCAGGCTTGTGCTTGTCACAGAATGAGAAGAAAAATGTTTGACACTTTAAGATAAATGTACTGACCTGAATAACTTCTGATTAAGGCTGCTGAAAAAATACACGAATGCATGATCAAGGCTTGTTGGGGCTGTTTTCCCCACAGAATGTAAAGGTAGCTATAGAAATGGTAACATTATAAAAAAAAATATATGAAGTCTTGGATTCCTCTCCATTTAATATGCATAATAACAGATTACATGTTGTGTTTTTAATGTGAGACATGTGTAGTTGTACTGAATGCTTTGGTATTTACATGATTTCACGATGGTGACATTTTCCTTTGAAATTTGTTTGTGGCTATTGCAGGGCTATTTCATGCTGCATAGGTAGCATAAAGCAGCTTTACAGTAGGGCCAACCTGGAGATTAGATAATGTTTTTTCAAATGCAGATTTAACAAGATCATCTCTCACTCCATTGCCTGGATCTTATCCCCCTTAGCTGGCAGTATTACAGGGGAGGCAGAAAGTAGGGTTGATGTTCTCTATTTTCTCTTTGCCACCTCCTGAGGGGCCATCTGTAGTTGGAAAACCTTCCTGCACCTTTGCTACAGCCCTAATGGATGGTTAGGGATCATTTGAATGTAGATTTGTCCCCAAGGACTAGGGAAAATCATGAACTGCAGACCTAGAGCCTTTTGTGCATATCCTATTATTGTTTTTCTCTCAATATGCATGGCTGCATAGCATGTTCTAAGTGGATTTTTGACCTTTGCAGTATTTTTAAAAGCAGAACCATCACGTTCTGTGTGGGTTCTTGCCCTGCTTTGAAACATAAGAAGAATTTCATACAATGCTTCTCGAGGGATCTGTGGAATGTGGTTGTCTAAGTGATGAAAAATGACAACCTGACAATAAAATTCCCTGAAGCTGCAAGGCAAAAAATAAAATATTACAGTTCCAATGTGACTGACTAAGCTATTGCTTAAGGGAGATTAAAGTATTACAAGCTAAATTAATTTTGCTTAAAGAAGGAGCATCTTTGCAGTGTTTGGGAACAGGGAAGGAAGCAGCTGCTGTTAAGCTCCTTTTTCTCATGGTTCTTATTACTCAAATGGACAAAACTGGGTATTTACAAGGAGGGAAAGGAAATGTAGTTCCTGGTGGAGATATAATTTTGTTCAGTATCTTTATGGGTTTAGTTTCATTTTAGCACTAGTATTTCCTGTATATGATTCATTATCCTTTCTGTTGTGCAGGCAAAATATACAGTGTCCATCTTGAAGATCTCTTCATTTCCTTAGTGGTGTTTTGATGTCTCTTTCTGTTGTTTAAGTGGAATTTTCTGCTCTAAGCAAGGGTATTGTGTGTGTGATCAGACTGCACTCTCTCTGGCCTCAAAATCTATACTAACTTAGGAATAACTGTGAAGAACTTCAGGCCATGAAATAGTACAAACCCAGAGATATATTTTTCATATTTTGGACTTCTTAGAAGGACAGGATATCATAACTGCTGTGTTATTGCACTCCAGTGCAACAAACCTCATAAAAATAATACAGGATGTTGTAATTGTTATATTACTGCACTCTAGTGCAAAAAAAAACCCTCATAAAATTAAAATCTTGCCAAATAGGTCAGCAAAAGGACAGCAATGTGAACCACAGGTCCCAACATATTGTTGGCTTTGTGGAATTCCATTAGAAATGAATCCATGTAGAAAAACAATGGATTAAATTTGGGCCACAAATTGAAATTGAAATGAAATTGTAATGAAACTTGCTAAAAATAACATCTACAGTTTAGTAGTCTATGTTGACTTATTCAGTCTAGAACATGTCAAAACTCTCCACATTAGAAGAATACTGTATAAGGAGATTTATGAACTCTGCTTGTCTCAGTTTCATTCAGTGATTTCCAGGAACCAAATTTAATCCCAGCATAAATTTGTGTAGCTACACCAGGACACATTACTTATGTTATTAATAAATAATTCACAGTAAGTAGCAGCACTCAGGATGATTTAGATGATTTAAAATGGGCTTAGTTGCATTGAAGGACATTAACATAAAATAGAAGTACCCAAGCAAATTTCAATTTCTGAAGGGGAAAAAGAGAGATTTTAGAGACAATAAGAATTTGCTTGCTTGAAAATTTTAAATGCACCTAAAGGAATGGAACAAGCATCAGTGCAAAGGCTTTTGTTAGCCTCAAGGTGCAACTTTATGGATGTAAATTTGGGAACAATATTGTGGACTTACCAAGTTCTGCTAAATTGCCAAATGCAACAAGGCACATCTCTGTCAGAGCTGCATTTTGGCAATGAATACCCAGCAACTTCACTAATGTAGGAATAACACCCATATTGATAAGCTGGGACTGCAGGGTATCTACATGAAAAGAAAATGCAACAGTGAGTTAGCATTTCTGTTTGTAGCATACTCTTCTTTACAGCAAAAAAAGCATTTTTCATACAAAGCAGCTTCTAGGCTAAGCAACACTAAAATGTTTGTCTCCTCTACTCTTTCACACTAGGATCTGGTCAAGACTTGCAATATGGACTCATAATTCCCCCTGCCCCTGGCAATGGCACCTATTCCCACAAATATTTCCTCCTGATATGGTCATAGGGTATAGTGGATTATGCAGTTACTGATAATTTTGTGATTATTGGGCTGCTAACACATGTTGGGGTTGATTCTGAGCTTACTGAGACTGACTGAAATCAAACAAAACTACATCAGTGAAGTAAATATTTAGCTGAGAGCATGTTCCTAAAGACTGTTTTCCCTTAAAGACCAAAACTGGAAAATTAAAATCAGAATTAATATAAACTGGCACTGAAATAAACATGAGGAGTTTTTATAAACACAGGAAATCACAATGTAGATTATGAGGAGCTTGAGAAAAAAGGAAGTTTAATAAAGACAAAAAAATGGAAGGTTTAAGGAAAGTCAGCCATTCTGATAATTTCTTGCATAGGATGAAAGTTTATAGCATTGACAAGTAAGAAAGTTATTGCTTCTAGATGTCTGCAAATAGAAAGATGCTTTGATGGTTAGGCAGAAACATGATTGTTTTAAAGGATTATTTATAATGATTTTTTTCTCTTACATGTTTTACCTATAACACAGCAAAGAAGAAAAACATTGTTTCACAGTTGAATAGAATGAAGCAGACATGAACACACCAGATGTTGTTTAGTAATTTTCCTACATCTTATTTTCCTAAGCATCTTTTTTTCCTTTGTTTCTAAGCACTTGCACACTCAAATGACAAGGATCCAAAGCCCAGAGAATTAAAGAGAATTGTTATTTATCTAGCTTTGGGCCAAGACCTATCTAAGAATTAATTTTTTAAAAGAAATTGAATTTGACCAACTGAAATCAGATGGAGTTTTATGTACCTGTTGAATCAGAGCCATAAAATCAGATTTTTCCAAGGAGATAAAAACAGATTACGACTGAAGTCTAGCAAATTTAGTATCATCTTATGCTCTTGGAAAAATTTTTGCCTTCCAGATTCTGACAAGTGAGTCTGAAATTTTGATATGATAAAATTGAGAAGCTTCTGCAATGTTTAGCTCATTGTAAAATAGTTCTGTAACAATTATCAGTTTGGTGCACTATGTAAATGGCATAGTTATTGCAGGTTATTGGGGATAAGCAGGAATCCTTATGGCTTGATATCTTTAATTAAGCTGTATTACTTACCAGTAACTGAATTTCCATTTTTTTTGGGGGGGAGGAGAGAGGGAGGTGGTTTACCTCTTCCACAGATTGGTGGTCTTTAGAGAAATTTATGATAACTCCATGTCAGACATCAAAAGAGCTGTTGAAGTTGTCAAATTTCAGGTAAGTACAACTTGCACTAGCGCATGCATTGAATGCCATTTTACCTCCAGCAGATATGTGAGTCACTAACATACCCTCCTACTTTATTCCAAACTGACTGGAAAAAATCTCTCTCTGAACAGGAAAATCAAGGAGGGGGGAAGCTAGAATGGTTCTGTGGAGAAAATGATCACGTAGGAGAACTCAAGTTACTGGTAAATAATCTTTTTTTTCTTTTTTCCTTGGTTTGTGACTGTCCCCTCAAGGCACTTAAAAATTCTGAAGGAAAAATGGTAGTCATGGAGAGTAAGAGAACAAAGACACAAACCTCAAATGCCATAGAAAATTATGTGGAAAGAAACTGTTTTGTTTACTAGACTATGCCTTCAGTGACTTTAAAATCACTTTATCCATCCATAATGGACAGAGAGACAATCTCTACGTTTGGCAAAGCATTCTGACATCAGAAGCACAAACTCCTTATTTTGATCAGGGCTTTTTTAATGCTGTCTCTTTCTTAGTACAAAATATATTAAAAGTGCTGAGGAGAAGATGTTTTAAAAGGAATCTTTTAAACAGGAATCTGTTTTAACAGGAATCTTAAGAGCCAAAGAGAAGGAAGTCGTTGTTCAAGAGAGCATGGAGAGCACTGATTAAAGGGCCTCCAGAATTCGCATGTGGGGAAAAAGGAAAATATATCATGAAAGAACAATAATGCTGCATCAAAAGTCAGGCCTAGTCTCATTTCCCTGGAGTGGAAGGAAGGTGCCTGAAGATAAGAATGGTCTATAGTGGTAGGAAGGGGATTAGAGATAGTTTCCAGTAAGGGAAGTACTGATGCCTTAACAGCAGTGAGTGAAAGGATAAATTTTCTCTTCTGCCAAGGACAGGACAACTCTGTGAGTCACCAAAGCTGCACAGGAGGCAGAACCTTTGAAAATAAAAGGCTGCCAGCAGCTTTTTGCTATGCTTTTACATAAGCCCAGGTTTGACATACAAATTCTGAACTTGTCATTTACATTTGTATTGCCACCAACAGGAGACTCTTCCTCTAGTATGTACAAGAGCAAAGTCTATTAATAAGTTGTATGGAGAGAAAAGTATTAGCCTTCTCACTTGTAAGGAGACCTTTTTTAGTTCAGAGAAATTGAAAACATCTAAGTGGTTGTGTGTTAGCTGAAGGACTGGCAGCAGTTCTCAGGCTCTCCTATGAAAGACTGGGTAACCTGGAATAACTGCACGTCTCAGCCTTTCATTGCAAGAGGTGTTAAGGTCCCACCAGAGCAGGAAACAAGTTGAGGGGATTCATGCATCTATCCTAGAAGCAGGTGCCTGACACAGGACTAAAGTGAGCTGTGAAGCCAGGCAATATTGTGTCTCAGCATGAAACAGCATTTTGATCAGCTTCCTAAGCAGAACTTTATGCATCATAAGCAGGAAGCATAAAAAAAAATGAATAACCTCTATTGTATTTATGACTTAAAGCCACCAAAGAAATCCTCTCAGATTTTACACATGTTGCCTCTATGTTCTCTTGGGGTGAAAAGCACTGACAGTGATGCTGTACAGATGCATATACAGGTAGATAAAAGGCAATCAATACATGCGCCAGCACAAAGAGTTACCTACCTAAAACTTGAATTTCAATGGCTCCATGTCCTTCGGTGACACACATGGAAACTCCAAAGAGTAAGATCTGGGGAGAATATCCCAAATTGAGAACTTTAACTGGGGGCATTTGAGTGTTAAATGCTGATTTTAGGCTAGTACACAATTTTTGGACAGAATTTCAGAAAACAACTAGTCACTTTATGTTTGATCAGCAACAGTGATTAAAATGCTAAAGGAAAATTGGTTTTTTTTGTACAAATTTCTGGCATGATTTTATACTCCAGAGAAACCTGCTTGCAATCCCCACATTTTTGCTAAATCATCATAGAACATATCAGTGACTGTTTTATCTCACTGTCACAAGAAACATAATTTTAATCTGCTTTTACATGCTTTAGATGACTTTGCATATGTATATCTGTGTCTTGAAAGCCTGCTAGACATTTTTAGCTGTGATGTAAATGAAACAAAAGCAACGGCAAGCATGAAAATTAACAAAGGTAAGACTTAGAAGGAAGCATTGCTTGAAATATTGCTGCCAGACCATAATAACGATGGTATAAACCTCCCTTTAATTTCCTGTGTATTCAGATAGCTTCTGCAGGTAGTAAACAGTGTGAATCCATCCCCAACATTTATTCCAGTTGCTAAGAGTTTAGTGGGAATAAGAGAAGTTTGGCAGTTGTATGCTTTGACATGAGAACAGAGGCACTGAAGGAAAGACAACCTTGACATAGTGAAGTTAAATATGGAATGAGATGAGGAAGCAATCTGTAAACATAAATTATTTTTATCTATATAATTATACCCATACATGAGCATATGTATGCTTTCACAAATGCATATTGTATCCAGTTAACTTCTGATATCCAATCTGACTACCTAATAAGCCAGCTGGCCTAGTTCTTCCAACCATTTCAGCATTTCTTTAAAAATGCTTTCAGGGTTTGCTCTATAAATCTCAATAGACAATTAGCTACCTCATAAACTGAACCCATGGGCTTGTAAATAGTCTTCATTCACAGGACTGAGATAAGCAAAACAGCTAGTTGTGTCACTAAATTTTTGATGTGAGTGTCTGCATATGATTATTAGTTTTATTCAATTAGTTATTAGTTTTTCACTCATTATCCAAGCCTGCTTTGGCTCTTGCTCATAAGGAAGTTGGAAGGGTGTAGATTTAGACTTGACATAAGAAAGAAATTCTTTCCAGTGAGGGTGGTGAAACACTGGAAGAGGTTGCCCAGAGAGGTTGTGGATGCCCCCTCTCTGGAGGTGTTCAAGACCAGGCTGGACAAGGCACTGAGCAGCCTGGTCTAGTGGGAGGTGTCCCTGCCTATGGCAGGGGGGTTGGAACTCGATGATCTTTGAGGTCCCTTCCAACCCAAACTATTCCATGATTCTATGATTCTAAGTAGATTTGTAACTTAGGAGTATGTAAGGATAACAGTCTTCAGAATGGGAGAAGCACAACATGCTCTGTAACCTAAATCAAGTTTGTCTAGCTTGACAAGGACAGATTATAAATGTTTTTGGTCAAGATGTGCTTCTTTTGTATCTAAACTGTGAGCACAAACATGTGAAAGAGAAAGCAGGGATAAGCTATCTGTGTTGTATTTTACTATGCAAGTTATGACAGAGGGTCAAGATAACACCTGGTCTGACATCAAAGGGATGTGTCACATAAGGAAAAAAACCTTCTGATTTTCAGCAACACAATTAAAAATTGACACTTTTACTAAGCTTGGAAGAACTGCAAGGGATACCAGAGCTGTTTGTTCTGTTAACATCATAGCAACTAATGAAATGATAAGATACTAAGAAGGCAAAGGAAGGATTGAGAGATAGCAGGCAAAAATAATTCCTAAACACAAGCAGATGGCACGAGAACCTTGTAAAGTGAGTCTTAATTTGAAAGCTTAGACCAATGTGTTATGGAGTTACAACTGCAAGTTAAGTGTCCAGAATAGGGATTAGATACAAGAATGGCCCATTCATTTGTTTTGCTTAGGAAAAGAAAATATTACTTGAAACTGTTCTTCTGTTACCATGTTTGTAAAACTCACGTGTGATAACCTTCATTCAAAAACTTGAAGTACTCAAGAATGAGTCTCTCTTTTTAAAAAAAAAAACCAAGGCAATTGATAGCTATTAAAAATAAAGTATTAGTTCTTGACAAAGAGAGGGCAATTAGTTGCCTGGGAATGATCACTGTTTAGAGCCAAATAAAACTATTCATTATACTCTTTGTTCATAAAATCCTAAGAATTTGAAAATATTAGGGTGTTCACAGATAATTAGATGTAGCAAAGAAACAAATGAGCTGTAATCATCCTTATCTGGATAGCTAGTGCAACTTAAAAGAGGACAAGTCATTAAAAGCTGTAAAGAAATCTTCAAAGTTCCCACCTGTAATTCTCGTAATGCAGCATGCTAAGCAGAGAAAGATCAGAGAAATGAGAAAAGAGAAGGCAGGAGTGCTATTTCAAGGACTGAAACACTTCCTTCTTAAATTTCCAATATTTTTTCTTTTATTTTTGTCCAATTTGTTTCCATAACTACTGAGAAAACAATCTGGGACTCTAGGCTGCAGTCCCATCCATATTCTTCATCCTTCAGCAAGACAAATGTGGTGTTTATCTTCTCCATAAGTAAGATGGGGTCAAGGAAGTAAATCCTGAAAATGCTACCTGCTTGTGAGCACAGTTTAATGTTAGGGAAACCAGAGTTTTCATGTTTAGCAACATGTCAGCAAAGAATTGCCTTTACTCAGCATATTTTATTGTGCTGACTCCAAGGTCAGGGTGAGATCTTTTTGGTATTTTACATGGTCTAGTGAGAGGTGTCCCTCCCTGCCCATGCAGGGGGGTTGGAACTAGATGATCTTGAAGGTCCCTTCCAACCCAAACTGTTCTATGATTCTATGATTAATGCTATCATGTCTAGAAGTAAGGGTTTTTCTTGGGCTCATGTCTGACATTAACTGATGTTCTCAAAATTTAGGATGGTCTTCAGCTTGTATTTGATAGAGCATTTCACAGCTATGGTCCAATTGTAATTGTGGCTCTTGAAACAAAACTGACAACTAGGTGACAGTCAATTTTTTTTTCTCCAAAAATCTATTCCTCTACTTATATGTATATATTTAAAATTGATTTGGCAGGTTATTTGGTGATAATTTGGTGGCTCCCCCAGTCAGGGCAAATTCACAAAAGAACTATAGGATCCAAGTTTTACACAGCATCTTCATAGGTGCTGGGCTACAAAAAGGCCCTTTCTTATGGAGATTACCAAGAGACACACCAAGATGTGACAGTAGGACAGAATGGTGGAGTGAAGAGCTGGAATTTTTTCTGAATTTCTCACTTCTGACACTGCTTTGGTGTGAATCAGTCCATTTGTTCATGTGAGATGTAAGATGGGGTTTAGCAGAGTAGAGAGCAGCCAGTGAATCCTCCTGGTTGTCAGTGAACTACACGCTCAGGGTGTGTAGTTCCATCAGAATAAGATATCTTACTAGATGGAAGCCTGGAGAAGAGAAGGCTCAGGGGGGACTTCATAGTAACTTCTCAGTACCTGAGAGGGTCCTACAGAAAGGCAGGGGAAGGAATTTTTAATAAGATATCTGATGGGAGGACTAGAAACAACGGATGTAAATTGGAAAAGAAAATATTACTTGAAACTGTTCTTCTGTTACCATGTTTGTAAAACTCACGTGTGATTACGTGTGATTTAGACTTGACGTAAGACAGAAATTCTTCATGGTGAGGGTAGGGAAATACTGGAACAGGTTGCCCAGAGAGGTTGTGGATGCCCCCTCTCTGGAGGTGTTCAAGGCCAGGCTGGACAAGGCACTGAGCAGCCTGATGTAGTGGGAGGTGTCCCTGCCTATGGCAGGGGGGTTGGAACTAGATGATCTTTAAGGTCCCTTCCAACCCAAACTATGATTCTATGAATGAGTCATTTATTCAATGTTTGTAACAGTTAAACTGTTCAAAAGGTGAGTTTTATCTCATAATTAGTTTTCCTAGAGTTGATCTACTGGGAGCTGGGTCACAGAAGCAGAACTGATACAGTATCTCTGATACAGTATCTGGTCTGTCTTGAACTACTCAATGTACAGGAGATATACATTAGTCTTAATTGATCCAGAGAATTCTGGTAGAATGTCTATTTGCTCCAAATATTTGAAGAAATAAAGAAAATGTAGGGTTGATAAAATGGAATGTAATAAAATGTGACAGTCATGCAGACATCAAGCAAAACAGTTCCTGAAAAATACATGAAGGAACTAGAAGGCTGTTATTTGGGGAAGAAGAAAGAAATAAACAAGCATTCTTAGTTAATACTAGGAAAAGAGAAGGAAAAACAAATGCAAGGACAAGAGATGAGACACATAACAGAGATATTTGGAGGTAAGTAACACTAAGAGTGAGAGTTNACATAACAGGGATATTTGGAGGTAAGTAACACTAAGAGTGAGAGTTCCAGAATAACATAAGGGAACTATGCTAGAAGGTGTGATAAAGCACATTAGAAATTTACACAGCACAGGTAAAAACCCCCCAAATTAAAAATTACACCTATGGATCATCCTGAAAAGTAGAAGCATTTCAGAGACATAGGGTTGGAAAGTGAGTTACAGCAAGTGTTAAGTCTAAGGAAATTAATGAGCAGCTAATAAAGAAGCTACTTCTTCCTAAAATAAAGGACTGTAATTCAGGAAATGGACATGATCAAAGAAACAATGTGATTAGTTAACTGCATTTTTAATTTGTGCCATTATAGGTCAGGAGAACAGCCTCTATTTAGATTTCCTCAATTATCCTAGTTTTCCTAGAGACTGAAATTCTGAAAAACTCATAAATGTGTGAATGCTGTAAAATATGCTTCAGCATATGTGTAGAAATGTACATTTGTCTAATGTAGAACATTATTTTCTCATCCTCACTGATCAAGGATTTAGCATTTAAGATATTGTTTTGTGCTGTCCCACCCCTAAGTATCCCCATTTAATGGGATAGAGAACATAAAATTAATGGACACAGAACAATTGAACATCCATATAAATTATCCCCCATTTATCTAGTAAGAATGCAATGTGTGAGGGTGGTGAGACACTGGAAAAGGTTGCCCAGAGAGGCTGTGGATGCCCCCTCTCTGGAGGTGTTTAAGGCCAGGCTGGACAAGGCACTGAGCAGCCTGATGTAGTGGGAGGTGTCCCTGCCCTTGGCAGGGGGGTTGGAACTAGATGATCTTTAAGGTCCTTTCCAACCCAAACCATTCTATGATTAAAGAAAACTGTTTGTTATGCACACCTCCCAAAACATCACCCTGAGAACACTGTATATGCAACGAATTCATCTTAGGGTTTTTCTTTGATGTTAAATGAAAAAAAAAAAAGAGAGGAATTCTATTTGACTTCTGTAAATCTATTCTTTTCCTAAGGTGTTACAATGCATCTCTGCAAATTGCCTTTAGATCTAAGAAGTTGATTTGAAAACATTGTATTTTACACTATACGGAATTGCACCAGAAAGTTATCTAGTATTTTGGGAGATGTGACAGAAAATTGTATATTTGAATCTTTTCAGAACAATGTAGTGTTAGTATCTACGCTGTAAGCCTACAGTTGACTTTAATTTTTTTTTTTTTTTGCTTTTTTTGATGGGGTGGTACTCCTGGCAGACATAAAGCAAATTTTTGGTGTTGTTTACCATTCTCATTGCTATAGTTCATCAGCATGCCACAAAAGACAGTCAAGAGCTTCTCACTGGCTGGATCTGTTTTACTGCACAGTGACCTTATATGGTCTACTACAATATGTGCACCACCTGCACGGTCAACTGCGTTCCTGCCCTCATCTGTAAAACAAAGAGTTACATTAAAAAAAAAAAAAAGAAACAAAAAAACCCACCACAGAGTCCCAAACATAACAGTAATAATACAGAAATAAAGTTTTTTAAACAGAGTGAAGTCATTCCTCCAGTGCTGTCATCTAGAGAGATGCTTGAGGGACAACTTTTAGGGTAGCAGTGCTAGGAAAGTAAAAAATAACTACAACAAAAGGGATTAGCCACCTGGCACCTTTGTAAACTAGTACAGTGTTTGAGGCAGAGATGCTGCAGCAAATAAATCATGTTCTGAAGCCACACTGGGTTTTGTTAGAGGCAGGTTCTAAGCATTTCACAAAGCCTAGCCCGTACACTTTTGTGGAGCAGGTAAATTACTCTTGACATTATGAAGATTGAGAAACTGAAAATAAATTGCTTTAGGTTACTAAAAAGCAAAGTGAGGAATAAAATGGACAAAGAAGACAGAAGTACTAGTTCCAAGTCACAAACTCTGCTGTGTACTTCTGCACCTGAAATGTAATACTGCTATCAGATTCTTTTTGTATGGTTAAAACAAAATTTTTTCTGCATCTATAATAGGCTACAATGCTCTGAGATTTTGTAAATAATACACCAGAGTATTTTTTATGGAATTCTTTCTGTATAACAAATTAGATTTGATACATCAGCATATAGAAAGAAAGGAAAAATTTGCCTTATATTACAGTAATCAACAACATCACCCTTCCCAGCAGGCAGTCAGCAACAGACAACAGTCAATAAGCTAAATTCCAGAGCTTCCATTAAGAGAGATTTCCAAGTGAGTTGCAATGGGAATCAGCTGGAAAAATTTGGATTAAAACACCACCTTAGGATGAAAAATCACCAAACCAAAGGTTTTACAAAATGAGACAACCCTTCTCCCCCCACCCCTGGCCAGAGAAGATCTCCTTTCTCCCTTCTTGTTCACCATTGTCATCACCATTGTATCTCCCCATCAACTGTGAAGGTCAAGCTACCAAGTTCTCCTCATTCTGCAAAATTTTCAGTATGAAAACCAAGGTTGTCAACATTTATAATGCAATCTTCTGCTTCTAGTATTCCAGAGCCCTGCAAAAGAAGTTTCTAAATCTTCCAAATCTTGTTAATACTATTTATGAGGCATATATAGCCCTTAGATACTATATCTATAAAAAAAAGTATAATGTATATACACCTACACTATATATATTCATAGCTATATTTGTATATATCAGGGGTATACACAAGGACTTCAGATAATTTGCTGGATGGAGCTGAAGGAGGAAGGGTAATTATTCTTCATGGATCTTGATTATTAAACTTTACCAAAGTAAGAAATGTTTTGCAGAATAACTGAGATACATGCAACAGAGGAAAATGTTGCTGCCATGACTCTCCACCTTGGACAAGATCAGGAGCTCGGGGGGACTGTTTCACTGTAGGTAAGTGTATTCCTTTTTGAAAAAGAAGAAACTGGAATTAACAGTCAAACAAATTGAAGATAAGATTCTGTGTCAATTAAGGACTATGAAAAGGAGAAATATTAGTGAGACATTTCTCACATCCTTGGTGTTGTGACAAAGGTAGACAGAATGCTGAAATGCAAGGAGGTTCTACACCATAACATAGAGAGACAATATAGTCAGGTGCTCATATTCAGTGCCTATATGTTTAGCAAATCATCAAAAAAAAAAAACCCAACCCAGATTTGGCTGGAATATTAGTGTCAAATTTTATGTATCCTTGTATTTTTTATTACTAAATTTATGCAAATGAAAGATTTTTTTTTACTTGATTCACCTGTTTTCTGAGTCATAACAAGTATGGGAGATGAAACTGAATCATAGAATCATAGAACAGTTTGGGTTGGAAGGGACCTTAAAGATCATCGAGTTCCAACCCCCCTTCCATAGGCAGGGACACCTCCCACTACATCAGGCTGCTCAGTGCCTTGTCCAGAATCACTGATCATTGATCCAGAATCAAATTACTATAATGCAATTAAAATCAGCAAACTAAAACCATGATAAAATTGTTTGACCTAAGAGTCAGGTGTCAATCTTGTTCCCAAGTGGAACTGCATATAAAACATGTAAATAAAGAATAATACAACAGTAAAATTAGGTGACGGTATGGAAGTGAGAGCTAAAAAAACAAAAAACAAATAGAAGTTCCTTCCCCAGATGGAATCTGGCATGACTCCACTGAAAATAATGATGTGATTTCCATTTGTTGTAAAATATTAACTCATATATCCTTTTACTTCCATTCTCTCTGGTTTGTCAAAGAAGCTGTATGTCTAAAACTACTGCATTTTTAAGTACATAAAAGTCTCTCACTTCAAATTCATGATAAAACTCTCGTGCACACAGCATTTATGTTCGGTCGGCAGATAATCAGCTTCTGCTGTACACACACAGCAAAAGTAAAGCAGAAAGATTCAGAAACAAAAACTCACTCCAGGAAATGTCTCTTGATCTCTGCAGTCAATTCAAAAAGTTAGGATCAAATAAACCTCAGGGTGCCTCCCAAGCAGGGGGGCATGCTGTAAGTGGCAGATTTTGAGGTGACAACATAGGCTGGTAGGTTTGTAAAAAAAGATGTCTTAATTGAGTTTGTTCCTCCATTGTCACACTCAAAGACTTGCAGTCAATGTTGTCCAAGTGGAAACCAGTGAAGAGTGGTGTTCCTCAAGGATCAGTACTGGGACCAGTGCTATTGAACATCTTTGTAGGAGATATGGACAGTGGGATGGAGTGCACCCTCAGCAAGTTTGCAGATGACACCAAGCTGTGTGGTGCAGTTGATACACCTGAAGGAAGGGATGGCATCCAGAGGGACCTTGACAGGCTTGAGAGGTGGGCCCAAGCCAACCTCATGAAGTTCAACAAGGCCAAGTGCAAGGTCCTGCACCTGGGTGGAAGCAATCCCAAGCACAGACACAGGCTGGGTGGAGAGTGGCTTGAGTGCAGCTCTGAAGAGAAAGACTTGGGGGTGTCAGTTGATGACAAACTCAACATGAGCCAGCAGTGTGCACTCGCAGCCAAGAAGGCACCAACCAAATCCTGGGTTGCATCAAGAGGAGTGTGACCAGCAGGTCCAGAGAGGGGATTTTACCCCTCTACTCGGCACTGGTGAGACCCCACCTGGAGTTACTGTGTCCAGTTCTGGAGCCCTCAACACAGGAAGGACATTGAGCTGTTGGAGAGGGTCCAGAGAAGGGCCACGAAGATGATCAAAGGGTTGGAGCAACTGCCCTATGAGGACAGGCTGAAGGAGTTGGGGTTGTTCAGCCTGGAGAAGAGAAGGCTCAGAGGGGACCTCAGAGTAACTTCTCAGTACCTGAGGGGGTCCTACAGAAAGGCAGGGGAAGGAATTTTTAACACAATATCGGATGGGAGGACTAGAAACAATGGATATAAATTAGAGGGGGGTAGATTCAGACTAGACATAAGAAAGAAATTCTTTACAGTGAGGGTGGTGGGACACTGGAACAGGTTGCCCAGAGAGGTTGTGGATGCCCCCTCTCTGGAGGTGTTCAAGACCAGGCTGGACAAGGCACTGAGCAGCCTGGTCTAGTGGGAGGTGTCCCTGCCTTTGGCAGGGGGGTTGGAACTCGATGATCTTTAAGGTCCCTTCCAACCCAAACTATTCTATGATTCTATGATTTCTTTCTTATTCTAGAGCTCATCCTGCCTCTCTGCCTTAAAAGAGCTGTGTTAGTGCTATAATTTTTATCTTCGGCTGTTGCTGCCTTATACCCAAGAGGATTAACTCAGCTCATTAGTGCAGGGCCACAAAGAATCCTCTACCATACGTAGGAGGAAAATTCTGAAGGTCCTGATTACCCACTCCAAGCTCAGGCTCTGCCACTGCCTTGCATACCCAAGCAAAAAGGGTGTTTCTGAGTCAGAATGTTTCATGTACTTATTACTGACTCTTATCTCCCTGCTTCATTGCTAAGAAACAGATTTTGCACACAAGAACACTCAACTCCAAATCATTTGCAATCAAAACAAGACCACAGCGTACTGCTGTGGCTTGTTCTCAATCCAACTACTACCTTGCAGTTCAGCAGCTCCATGAACACTTAACATGCTTCCAGCCTCCCAGAGGCTGTGTTGAAAATTTTCCTGTGACCTTTTAAAATAAACATTTGCTATTCCTAAGAGATCTGTGATTGAACAGCTTAATGAGAGCATTTACATTCCTGTTTAACAATGCTTCACTACAGCTCATAAAGGGCAATGCTGTTGTGTAACTTTTTTTTTTTTTTAAGCAATACTGCTTAAAGATGCCAGAATGGCAACAAAACGAGACCAGGGGAAAATTTTTTTCCTAAAAATACATGGTAAGATTCATTACAGAATGAGTTACCTCTTCCGCAGTGCTCTTTTGACCATTGCAACACAACCTTCTCTGAGAATTTGTGCAATTTCTCTTTCTATCCTGAGTTTGTTCTATGCAAAACTGGTTTTCAGTGGAGATTATTGAATTACTGTGACTGCTCGGATTCCCCTTAAGACCAGCAGGGTCTTGTTAAATTTCTCTGTGGCTCAGCCATGCCTTCTCCAATGGATCCCCAAGACAAAGACTAACTTTTTTTCAGTGAATGTGACTGGTGGGTCTTCAACATGCAGCATTTAAAGTAGTTTGAATTTGCTTTTCCAAAGATGTGTTTGCATAATTTTCCCTTGAGTTTCTTCCCTAGTTTACTAAACCAAACCACTCAGTCATTAATGTTTAACAGGAAAAATGGAATTAAAGCAACAGCCAATGAATTATTTCTCAAAAACATGCACCAGGATTTTGATTTCTGTCATCACTCTATTTCTGAAAATGTAGTTACTTCAGGCAAAGAGCTGTGCCATGGAAGAAGAAGACAACAAGAAATATTTTTTTCCAAATAGCTCACCTAGCAATCTTTAAACCTTAAATAAGCTTTGTTTTTTTCCCAAAGTGGGCTCCAAATATAACAAAAATCATATTATACATGATTATTTTGGAAGTAACAATGATTATAGTTACACTGTATAAAACTACAACGTCAAAAGGAGAAGAATGGTGGCTGCAAGATTAACAAAAAAATAACTCAAGGTATACTTGCCAGTTGTATACAAGCAATGCTTAGCAAGATGCAGATTCTTCTGTTTTCCTTGGTAATTCAGATGATTTCTGACACTGCTGATTTAGTGACAGTTGAAATTTCTAGTCACTCAATGCCTGCCTTTTTAAATAAAGTGGAATAAGCCAGACAATTTGGCCACATCTCAGACACTCAGGTAAACAATTTTTTTTTTTCCTGAGGGGCTTGAAAACACCAACATGTGACTGTGCAGTTATTTATAAATATTAACAAACACAATATTATTCAAACACTGTAAAAATTAGTCGAAAAACTAATGAAAAGGAAAGTGAAATCGTAGGTTGAATCAAAAGGAGAAGGGCAAGTTACAAATCTTCTGTTGTTCACTTTTTGTTAATGAAATTCTAAAGCTTTAAGTCCTGCTAAAAAGTTTTTTTTTTTAGTCTTTGTAAATACTAGAGGAATCCCAAGTTTTGCTTTTCATAATTTGTTTAGCTTCAAAGTATAATGAAATGGCTCATTCCTTAACTAAAGTTTGAATCTCTAACTTGCTTTTAGGTTGGCAGCAAGATGAGGTGAATAAAGCAGGATTTCTAAGTCTGCTCATGACCTTCTTTAAGGTAACACCTTGGATCTCTTTTCTTTGAAATTTTCTTATTGTTTGTGGCTTCTATTTTGGCTGTAAATTAAGCAGGTGTATCTAATATACAAGTTTTGCAGACTGTGAATTAAATGCTGGAGGGGAAGAAAGTATAAAATTGGAAAAAGTCTATTTTGATTCTTGGATTTCATTTTCTTTATAGCTATTCTGACCTACAATTCTGCTTATTTGAATAATCTTTCTGAATAATTTTTTATGACAAAAAAATTTGCACTGCAAGAAAATAAACAACACCTATCCTATCTGTATTCTTTGAAACAAACAGAAAATCAAGTCTCACACTTTGATCTTAAAGAAAGAAAAAGTTGCAAATCTATGGCAATTTGGATTTGGGTATGTTTTTTTTTTAAATTACATTTTTCTCAGCATGGGCTTTTGTAAAATTTTGGCTTAAGTGGTGAGTATTTTGAACTTAAGCAGTCAAAATTTGGTATTTAAATTTGAAAAAGGAGTAATAACCTAAGAATGAGAATTGGTGTTTTTCACATCACCTCTTGAATGCATCTTTCTGATGCCCTAGGAAGAATTCCTCAGCATTATGGTTCTATTTAGGCCAGCTATAAAATAATTAGATGAGGATAATATTGTTTAACAGCTTGCTAAGAACATTCATGATTAATTTCTGATACTTTCACAGTAATATTTAGTACTTATGTGTTGGCATGCATGTGGTATGCTTAGTTTCTAGCTGATGCAATACTTGTGCTGCAGGGGCTTGAAAAAAGTACTGCATTATCAAAGTCTTCTAACATAAAATGCTATACTTTTCCAAAACTATGACAAGCTTTAGAGAGGACATATCTGAAAGTAAAACAATCCTACGGTACAATTAAAACCTACAATTGAAATTCTCTGTAAACTGTTCCAAATCAGTTTTCAAGCAACAAGTTTAAGCTTCTGCCCCCAATTCCTTGCATTTGGTAGGATCTAGTACAATGAAAAGTGTAAGGTGCTCCATGAATCAGAGTGAATTTCATAAAACTTATTAACCAGAAGTGTGCTGTTATCAACATCATTCATGTTCTAGGATTATTCTGATGTTCCATATGGTACTGAAAAAGGTTCATAGAATCACAGAATAGTTTGGGTTGGAAGGGACCTTAAAGATCATCGAGTTCCAACCCCCCTGCCATAGGCAGGGACACCTCCCACTACATCAGGCTGCTCAGTGCCTTGTCCAGCCTGGTCTTGAACACCTCCAGAGAGGGGGCATCCACAACTTCTCTGGGCAGATTAGGTGATTTCTTTTTCAAGAAAACTGAATTTGACTTCTTTCCAGTACCTTTAATTCTTAAGCATCTTGTTTTGCTGCTTTAGGGCCTGAAATTAACCTCATCATCTGAGAGGATTTAGCCTTTCTTGGCAAATCACTGCAAACACATCCTTAAAGGATGGGCAGCTGAGTAAAGCACATGTAAGACCTTTTTAGCAAGAAGTGCTACAATGTTCATGGTCTAGTGTTAAGGATGTGGTCAAGAGAGATCTGTCTCTATGTGAATGGCCACGTTGCTGAAAATTAGCAGGGAGTCTTGCAATCAACACAAATAAGACCAGTCAGATTACAAAGAAATGCACAGTTTGGGTAATGAAAAAAGGATTCAGTGTTTGTGGAGGTGTGTACTATTAGTCTTTAAAAGGAGCATGGCAGGGCTGGACTGGAAAGGAAGTGGAAAAGTAGCTAGAAACAATTCTAGAAACAATGGATGTAAATTGGAAGGGGGTAGATTTAGACTTGACATAAGAAAGAAATTCTTTCCAGTGAGGGTGGTGAAGCACTGGAACAGGTTGCCCAGAGAGGTTGTGGATGCCCCCTCTCTGGAGGTGCTCAAGACCAGGCTGGACAAGGCACTGAGCAGCCTGATGTAGTGGGAGGTGCCCCTACTTATGGCAGGGGGGTTGGAGCTCGATGATCTTTAAGGTCCCTTCCAACCCAAACTATTCTATGATTCTATGATTTCTTTCTTATTCTAGAGCCTCTCTACCTTAAAAGAGCTGTGTTAGTGCCATAATTCTATAGTTTGATTCTTAGGTAGATTGGTGGAGCATCTAGATCTTACTCTCTGACTGCAATGCTTAAGAATTTACATTTGCTTAAAAGTGAGAAAAACATAAGTGGTGGTTAAAAGTAATGAGTGGGCTATAAGCTTTTCATCCAGTGATATAGTTCACACAAAATTATGTCCCTGAGTGAGTCTGAGGAATCTGTTGTCTGGGGATACGGAAGTACAAGCAGCTGTACTTGGTACAAGCTGCAGATATAGTGGGGGAGAAAAGCAGGAGGGAGAGGAGGGGAGATCATGTCTCTGTTTCCTTGCTTTAAGCTTTCTGCTTTGATGAAAATTTGGGGTTTGGGGGCTGAGGTGTTTGTGGCATTTCTACATAAAGCATGTTATAACAATTACAGGCTGTACAGGAAGATGGAGTGATATATCTGTCCTTAAATTGTAGGACAGCACTGAATAGTCTGCATACTGCAATTAGTTAAATTCATTGCTTCTCATTTAAAATCCTTTTGGCTGCCTCAAATGTTTCTTTTATCTGCTTAAAAGAAGGTTGGGAGACTAGAAGTCTCATCAGATTCTTTCTCCTCTGTTCTGCAATTACATTTGCCTGTATTGTTGGTGTTCAGAGACTCACAGAAAACAGATGTCTTCACAACATAAAGACTTGGGATAAATTTGGCCTATTATTTCCTCTTTAACTGTTTAAGAAATTTAATTACCTGCATTTTCTACCATACTCAAACAGGTGATTCAGTATTAGGGGACTAACACTGCTGAGCACACAGACAACAACACTGTGCATGTGTACTTCAACTTAACAGAGAAAATCTGTCAGGAAGTGTGCAGGTTTAATTTAATGTTTTTTTCTGAGGAGACAAATCTATCTGTTCAGTAAGGTCTCTGGTCAGCAAGTGTGCAATTCCACTTTCACCTCATGGAATGTACTTAAACCTTCCAGCACTGGGACTTAGCAATGGATTACCTTTCCACAGCAGCCATGTTCCAGGAGTAGCCCCTCCTGACCTTATGTGGAAATGGTCTTGCTTCAATTTTAGGACCTGTGAACTCTGAAAAACCACTGCCATTTTCATTTAATCAAGAAAAAATTCCAGGCAGTCCTTCTCTGCAAGGCCAGTAAAAGGGGCCTTCTCTGTAAAAAAAAAAAAAACAACAAACCAAACTACAACATTCATCCTGCACCATGCAGACTTCTCACAAAAACAGAGCCTGAATTAATTCCTTTTAGCACAAACTGTCAATAAACAAAGTAATGTGTGCTTGCTGGGATGAAACACAAGATAATTGGGGCTTTCAATAAACAGAGATGTTGCTGTGAGCCATTCAATATGGGCTTGATTTCAAAATGTCAACCTAACACTGATTAAGGACTTTAAAGACCTTTCTCATCACTGCATCTTACAATTACATGGGCAGTAGCAGTGAAAAAATGCTCATGGATATGGTAAAACATAGTTACTGATGAATTTCAAATTCCCTTATAAGTCTAAATTAGCAGAAGGGCAACAACTTTGTTTTGCTATTGTCTCAATTGAAAAGGAAGATGATACATAATTTATTTTTATTAGAACTATTAGCCTCCACCCCTCGTTTTTGTTAAACTCTACAGCTCTTTGATAGGGAAAAATCATAGTAATAAATTAAAATATCTTTATTTTTAAAGTTATAAGCTTACTGAAGGTATTGGTTCTGTATCAGAATTTAAGTTAGAACATATAACCACATAAACATTCTATAGTAAGTTAACATAGAAAATAAAATCAGATAGTATGGGTGTGATAAGGATTGCACATACAGCCTCTTCCACTCAAATCCAAGATGCTGACCTTCGTTTTGTGACATTTTATCACACTTTATTCATTACTCCCATTCAACTACAGTGAGAAAGTAGTGACTGTCCTCCCACAGGAGCAAAGCAACACATGGCATACAGAACACATTACTGTGTACTGTAGATTGTATCTGTGCCAGCTCTGCTCCAAAGAAGGGCAATACCAGAAAAAGAGCTTTTTTCTACTGTATAAACCCTGCACTATAAAAGCCAGCAGTAGTCCACAATAATTAATAACCACAAGAACACTTCAGTGTGTCCCTATTGTACTTCATGAAAAAGACGTGGGCTAAACAACAATGATGTGAATGTAGAGTTCTATGAAATAAACTAGTGCCAACTGGGAGTAAGCTTTAGGTTATGTATAACACCAAAATAAAATACAGAAAATAAATGATGTTATGGAAAGCTCAGCAGCTTCTACTTGAAGTTTCCACAGGGAAGCAGCTGTTCAGTTGATTGGTCACCTTAAAGAAGATCCTAAATGAAAGAACTGTATATTAATATCCTCAAGCAGTAGTTGTCTGTAAATGGAAATGCCATCATAGAAAATGTGAGGTCAAAGGGGAGGGAATTTAAAGCAACAGAAAATGTAAATTTCCAAACTAGGATGAAAAAAAAAGTAGTAAGGAAAAAAGGCTACTCGTAATTCAGTTTTTTTTAACAGACAAAATTATTAAGAACAGCAAAACTTTTAGTAAATGCAACATAATGTATAAAGAGTATTTCTTGTCACATGAAATAAGGCACTAAATCTCATGATAACAGAATGTTTTTACAATTTCATCCCGTTTCCCATCTGCAGACATCCATAGGCTTTTAATTCCTTCATGTGCATAGAAAGATGTTTCTAGAGTCTCTGCTTCTAGAACCATATTTGTCATGCACTGGCTTTTATCAAAGCATTTCAAGGAAGGGATAATGAGGCAGGATTTTCAGAACTCTGCAACCACCTATGTGGTTTTGTAAATGACATGTCTGTGGATGTAATCACCACATGGAGCCATAATTGCATTTCAAAACTCAATTGCTTGGCACTGCAAAATTTATTGTGCCCAAAAATGTAAAAAAACTTCACTAACCTTTTTCTCCCCATCCTGCCATTAGCCCTGACTACCAAAAATACCAAGATGCAATCTTGGAGCAACTGACTGGCACATTAGAATTCTGAGAATCAAGAAACATATGTAGATCTGCACAGCTTTGAGACTGTTAGACTATGAAAATTCCCTTATGTCTATTCCCTCCTGAGATACTCTGCTTGAGGTAAACGAACTATTTATTCAGGCCTCTGTGTATGTAGCACCTGCTCTTTGAAAACCTAGCTCATTATGTTTTTACAACAAACAAGCAAGCCCAGGACCCTAAATCTTATCTAATATCACAATATTCAAACGGGGGTTTTTGTTTTTTTTTCTGTAACAAAAGCACAAATGAAGCATGACTTGAAATTGTCCCATCCAATTAGAAGACCTGTGCAGTAAAAACAAAAACCAAGGAAAGAAGAGAATGACCCCTCAGTACACAGTGTATAAGAGTGTGTGTGTACATACATACAACACCAAAACATTCCCCTCTCTCCTATAAGAGCATCTGCAAAAATATTTCAACACTCACGGCTGTCGTAGCATATATTGCCCAGGGCACGTCCTGTTTGAAGCAAAACTTCCTGGTCTTTGCAGTTTAACAGCTGCACCAAGGGAGGGATCAACCCAGCATCCACACATGGGTTCCTCATAAATTCTGCAAAATAATGCAAAGCCTGTGTTAAAACCAGTTGGTACTTCTCACTTTCATCCATTCCAGTTACCTTGCAACTGGGCTTTTCCTGAGAATAAACATATGCATAGATTAAAAACTCCTAAGTTCTCATGCAGGTTTCTAGTGAAGAAGCCCAAGATGAAATTTATGCTTACCTTCTTTCCATTATTCATTAATTCAGAAGGAATTAAGAGCATTTAATTGCCTTCCATGGAAACTAATTGAACATCACTCAGGCTGAGCATGTTTTAAGCAAAATAAAGAGGTGCTGAAAAATAACAGTGAACTCACAACCTTTTTCTCCTCCCCGACAAATTCAACATAAATTAAAATTGCTAGTAACACAAAAGATCACTTGAAACTAGTATTCATACTCCAAATTAAGCAGCATTTTTACTCCCTATTCCCTTTAGAACTCCTGAAAAGCTTTTTTGCTTTAGAAAAAAAAAAAATTAAAAGGGATTAAAACTAAGTAACAGGCTCATTGCTTGAAAGGTAATGAAAGGAAAAGAACAGGAAAGAAAGAGAAATACAACAGAGATTACTCAAGCCCAAAGGCCTGCACGTTTCCACAGTGTAACTGGCGCCCACCATAGCAGAAAGAGGACTCATCCACTGGGAGGCTCTTTACCCTTTCTCTTGTGTCCTGGCCCTACCTTATGTTTGGTCTTCCAAAATCAGTTTGCCTTTGTATGAAGTCATTTATGAGCCAGAATGAAACGCAGTGTACAATCCCCAAGAAAGGAATGAGAATTTTTCTGATTCTGGATCAACAGAACCTCTCACACCATCTTCTTTTTCTCTCATAATTGCATGCAAGAACTCTTATCTGTTCCTCAGCTTCTCCCTGTATGATTTTCTTTGACATTGACTAATTTACCATAGTCTTTACATCATCAAAGACAGATATATTTTTTTTTTCCTAGTCTGTGATAGGAAATAGAAATTGTTCTCTCCTTAAAAAATGGAAAGCTCTCAGTCCACTCCGTTGTATGTTTAGGCTCTTGCTCATATTGTGAAAAGAAGTAAGAAATCCTTCCTCCACCCTTCCCTCATTTTGAGCATGTAGAAGCTTTTCAGATTCCCATTCAACAACAAAATAATTAGACAATAATTAGACACTGAGCAAAGCTGTATAGGTCAAGGTCATAAAAAGGTAAGGAGTAAAAGAAATGGTGCTCTATATAGCAAAATATATCTGTGAGGCAGCAACAAATATGTGTTAGCCACAACTGTATTTGCTGGTGATGCTACATAGAAGCAGCAGAAGAAAGAAGGTAAGCAAGAAGAGAGTAATTTAGAAGGTTTCCACTACATAGGTGGGGAAATAAGGCAGATCCTTTGAAGGGAATAGTGAAAAAAAATCACTTAAATTAAGAGGAGAATCACTGAGTATAGAATAACAAAGCAAAGGAGGTTAACATTTCAAGAGACAGGTAATTGTGTTGTGATATTACAGGTTCTGAAGATGATGTTCTCATTCCTACACCTGGCAAAGAAGAGGAGACTAAAAACCTCAGAAGAGAGTTTAAAAACTCTTAAGTGGGAACATCCATTTTCATGTAGCAAATGCACATGAGCCTTCAGGAGGCTCTCAGCTGTGAAGGAAATGGCCATAGCTGGAGAGACAAAAGGGATTAAAGGGAATTTTATGTGTTTGGATATTTAAAATGAGAGATACTAACATGAGTTCATGTTGGGAGAAGGAAGAATCTTAGGACTCAGGGGGGACCTCATAGTAACTTACCAATACCTGAGGGGGTCCTACAGAAAGGCAGGGGAAGGACTTTTTAATATGATATCTGCTGGGAGGACTAGAAACAATGGATGTAAATTGGAAGGGGGTAGATTTAGACTTGACATAAGAAAGAAATTCTTT
>VZTY01008932.1:125942-160500 GCA_013400935.1 Turnix velox
TTATTATTGCCTCTCTCATTTTGGAGTCCTCTGTTTATCTAGTGTTTCAAATGCTGGTGACAGAGAAGAACAAAACTATAAGCATAAATAAGAATTCAAATCTCTCCTAAATAAGCCAGCTGTACAGGATTTTCAGACCTGGGAGTCAGATGTGAAAGGCTGTACAACTACCTCCCAACTTAAGTATCTAAAACCACCTGAATTTGGCTTGTCAAATATTTACCAGAAGTGATCACATTCAGCAAACTATTTGATTGACACTTGTATAATGTGCACACCTTAATTTGCTTGGTGTGACAAAAGGATGAATGGCTTATAAAGATGGAATATCGGATGGGAGGTCCAGGGCATTACTAAGTGTATGGGATTATCAAAAGACAACCTGTCAGGAGGATCATGCTAAAAAAACTGAAAAAAAGCATCAAATCACATGAAAAGAAAGTAAAAGCTAGAATATTCATTGTAACTTTGCTGAATTAGACAATATGGGAATGGATGAGAATTAGGACAAAAAAACGTTCAGTGTATATTGGTAGTGCAGTTATAACATTTAGAAAGCTGATTCTGTATCTATTTGTTGAATCAATCTATTACATGCAAATTACATCATAATCTCAGATTTTTTAAAATGCACTGCTCTTCTCATAAATTAATTCTAAAACAGAAACTTGTCTTCTATGAGGATTTTTTTTTTTCAAAATCACTAAATTATTTCGAGAATCAAATCTCGCTGTCCAAGGAGACAGCAAACTTAGATACTGAAGTGTCTGAACTGATATACAGGCTCCTAATTCACTAGCATGCTGCTGAAAAAACACATCTAATTATCTAATTTTCAGTAGGGTTCTTTTAGCTGGCTTCAATGTTGGGCAACTGAAAATATAGAGGTGTACATCATATGGCAGCTCAGCAGGTTTATGTTCATATTAATGTCTTAAATGCAAAAAATGGGGTAAATGGTGGTCAGATTATAGCTATGTTTGTAAATCTACCCAAAAGAGAGAGGTCAAAATCCTAATCATCTGCTTATCTGATCTGGCAGCTCTGAAACTAAAGACTTTGGAAGGCAGAGCCAAAATCCATACTGAGATGGAAAAGAGTCAGACAGTGGCAAGGAAGCATTGGTAAGTTTGCTGTATATTAGTCAAAATTATTTTGCATCTGACAAACTTGTTCTATGGCATAGATATGTGACCTTCATAGGCAAAATGGAAACTCTGCTGTTTACACTAAGTACTTAGTAATTTTTTTATACTTTCTTCTTTTTAGTGCTTATGATTTAAGTATTAGACTTAAAAGTACTGGAAATAACAAGTCCAACTGGAAGTCAAATAAAATGATTGGACAAACCCATATGAGAAATCTTAAAAAATAGGTTGATCTAAAGCAAAAATATTTTGTTATTTCCTGGCTGACATCTCTTTGCAAAATAATCTGAATGAAAACCCCACTATCACTAGATGCAGAGACTGTTAAAATCAATATTTGATTTTATATGAGTGCTGCTTACATTCTATTGTGAAAAACTCATTAAGTATTTTACACTAAGTCAAAAGGATGTGATTTATAGAATCATGGGAAAGAAACAAGACTTACTAATCGACTGTACTTTCAAGTGGATTGATATTAACAAAGGACAAACTTGTTGTTTTTTGGGTTTTGTTTTTTTTAAATTAATTTCTAACCACGGTTTGACAAGTTTTTCAACCTGAAAATGTACACAGATTTTTCTTCTGCCACCATCTGAAGCGTTAGGAAAGTTAAACTCAGAAAAGTTTTGTAAGCTGTCATCTTCATTTACTGTACCTTTCTGCCTACTGTAAGTGGGGACACACATTCTACAGCTCTTGGTGAAAAAGACATCTTGTTCCATTCTTAAGTTACTTTTATTACCATACCACATGTCAAACTTGGATCATCTTTGGATATCTAGCCTATTTCTGCTACTGGAAATAAGAAATATATAATCAGAAGAATAAGGAAAAATCCAGTACAAATAGGAAACTATGCTCTTTTAATTAGAACAAGCTTCTGTATTCTCCTGCCCATCCTATCAGGCTTATTTGTCCATCCCTGTTCTTTTTTCTTACAGTTGGAAATGTAATTGTGCTGCTTCATACTGGAAAAAGGTCTGGACTACAGCTATTCCAAATATCCAGACATTTACCTATTCTTAATTCTGGTAAATTCCAGACATTTACCTATTCTTAATTGCTACCTGAATGTTATAGACATAAGGATTAAACCCCCCCAAACCTAGAAATAGTAAATCAAGTAGCCTGCTTGCTTGAGTCAGTCTTTCTGCTACATGTTCCTATCTCTATTTTATTTCACTGATCTCATTATATGATTTAAAATTTCAAAGGTCCATACAACTTACTGTTTTGTGCCAGAGCTTGAAGAAGACAGTCCAAGCAGCCCTCCAAGCTATCTGGTGTGCTGTCAGTGGTTGTTATCTTCAGCTTTTTCAGGGCATCACTTAAATTATCTGCTTGGTAAACACAGAGAAAAGAGAAATCAGTGTCCTGATCGATTTGGTTTGATTCAAGGCAAATGTAGCCTTGAATGTAAGCAGTTACTGTAAAATAAACAACATCTTGTATCAGTGAAGAAGGCAGCTATGGTCTGTATTCTGAGGATGTGAAAGGGCAAGAGCCAAAAGCTATAGATGAAATTAAACTTTTCAAATTTAAAACTACATTTACCATACTGCTTCCGAGAGCAGGGTGCCAGCAGGCACTTTATGAAATGCCTCTGAACAGTAATTCAGCCATCAATATTTTCTCAGCCTAGTTGGTGCAGGAAACCAGCAGCAGTTTCTTTGCTTCCATCCTTGCATTTGAGGAGAAAATAAGATGGAAATAAGCAAATCTTGAACTGTTTCATCAATAAAGGGAAAGTGCTATTTTATGCATGTTGTGTAGGCTTCCATCTTGGCCATAAATCCACACATCCCTTGTGCTAAGCCTTTTAAGTGTCATGTCATTTCCCACCACATTGTTACAAGCCACCACAACTTTTATGAACTGATTTAACTGATCCATAAAACCATACAGCATCTTCTAGAAATAAGGAAATTCTGTTGTGTATGGGACCTTATAGTAACTTATCAGTACCTGAGGGGGTCCTACAGAAAGGCAGGGGAAGGAATTTTTAATATGATATCGGATGGGAGGACTATAAACAATGGATGTAAATTGGAAGGGGGTAGATTCAGGCTTGACATAAGAAAGAAATTCTTATTCTCACTGGAAGAGGTTGCCCAGAGAGGTTGTGGATGCCCCCTCTCTGGAGGTGTTCAAGACCAGGCTGGACAAGGCACTGAGCAGCCTGATGTAGTGGGAGGTGTCCCTGCTTATTGTAGGAAGAGTTGGAACGCGATGATCTTTAAGGTCCCTTCCAACCCAAACTATTCCATGATTTTATGATTCTATGTGCTTCAGCTAATTAAACAAACTTTCCCTTCTTAAAAAGAGAAACAAAAAGCCATCACCCATGCCTCAACATAATTCTCAAAAGATGCACATTTATTCCCATAAAAGTTGGGGAAAATCCAACTGCTATGATTGAGTATTCTGTCTATTCATGAGCAAGGTAGAAGTGTTAGCAGCAGCAGGCTGGGTCTCTTCGGTTTGCCCACTGATGACTAACCTCTCTCTGAATGGACTACCTTTTCAAAAAATGAGTGCTGATTCAGTTTCCATGCCAACTCTGGCAGTAAGTAGGAAGTGTTACTCAAAACAAGTAATGTTAAATGATGTCTATCTGTCTCCTGTTCTCTGGTGACTAATAAATAAAGCCTTGACCAAAGCCCCACAGAGCCATAAGGCAGCTTCTCTGCAATGCATCAACAGCATCTTCTGTACCTGAAAGGCAGCCAGGGCTGCCTAAGAGCTTCACACATATGTAGGAAGCCCCACTCATGGGCTAGTTGGCAGCTGCTGTGCTTTGTCTCCTCTTCCCTTGCACACATACGAGATAGTGCAAAGGAAAGAAAGCATGCCAAGAATTTCCCTTTATGTTCCCTTTGACTCACTAGCAGCCCAGTGGAGACACAGCAGGTGTCCCATGAAGAAAGTGGTGTTGTCCCTGGAGCTGCTCTGGTTCTCAGAAAAAGCTGTGGCTTTTTTCCTCTGTCCATTTTTTATTAGCATATGCTGTTGTAGCCCAACATCATACAATCATAGAATCGTACAGTTTGGGTTGGAAGGGACCTCAAAGATCATCGAGTTCCAACCCCCCTGTCATAGGCAGGGACACCTCCCACTGCATCAGGCTGCTCAGTGCCTTGTCCAGCCTGGCCTTGAACACCTCCAGAGAGGGGGCATCCACAACCTCTCTGGGCAACCTGTCCCAGTGTTTCACCACCCTCACTGGAAAGAATTTCTTTCTTATGTCAAGTCTCAATCTACCCCCTTCCAATTTACATCCATTGTTTCTAGTCCTCCCATCAGATATCATATTAAAAAGTCCTTCCCCTGCCTTTCTGTAGGACCCCCTCAGGTACTGGTAAGTTACTATAAGGTCCCCCCTGAGCCTTCTCTTCTCCAGGCTGAACAACCCCAACTCCTTCAGCCTGTCTTCATAGGGCAGTTGCTCCAGCCCTTTGACCATCTTCGTGGCCCTCCTCTGGACCTGCTCCAACAGCTCATGTCCTTCCTGTGTTGAGGGCTCCAGAACTGGACACAGTAACTCCAGGTGGGGTCTCACCAGTCCCGAGCAGAGGGGCAAAATCACCTCTCTTGACCTGCTGGTCACACTCCTCTTGATGCAACCCAGGATGTCATGTGATAACTCATATTAGTTGGGAAGATCTAATTGTTAAAGATCAGGATGGTAAAACTAAAAATAAGGCTAGTGATGTTCCCTATGGCTCAGTTGTTGAGCAACCTGGTATTAGGTCTTGAGTTCATAAGGCATCACATTTAATCTAAGTTTCAGCTGTTTTGTTGATGACCCCAAGCTCATACTTACACTGGGTTTATTGCATGGCTTCCAGAAGAATTAGTTCTCTTATCTGCACAGGATGCCCTGAATCCCATAGAGGTTAATCCTGTATATCCCAATGATACAAACTGATAAATCAGGAAGTGGAGTCTGGCAATAACTGTCAGACCTGTCTGCCTCATTCCACCTACTGTTACATTTTGTTTTTCCCTCATAACTACTCCTGCACAAATACTCATAAAAATGAGCTGTTTCAAATTGCTTTTGGTGGCACAGCACTACCACTGTTTCTTGCAGACTTTGCTATCTCTTGTGCAAACACTTTTACAGAGAACAACAGTCAGAAATTAACTGGATGCTTCGATATTCTATTTCTTTTCATCATAGCCTTTTTTTCTGAGAACTTTTTTGCAACTCTCTCTTATTTTCACTTATTTGTTTTCTTTCATCTCATAAAAATTTGGCAGTTGATCAACCTAGTTTAGGGTTAGAGCAACAGGACTAGTGGCAAGGTTGCAAATAATTTTAGAAGGCATCTAATACTCTATCTATAGTTGCAGCTTCTGAGTGCAAGAACAATATTATTCATTTGGCCTTAAGTTCAGAGCATCTTTATCCAAACCAATGTAACTTAGAGCTCTAGGATGATAGAAGCACAGAAAAAGTCAAGGAGCACAAAAAGCTATCTTCTAAGACAGGCAATAAAAATTAATTTAGAATGTTGTCTTAAAATGGATAGCTTTTGTCTGGATGTGTTTATATGTTTTTGCCTTTTTTTCAGTATAGATATTTTCTTTAAAAATGAGACTGACTGTATCATTCACAAGTCCTGTATCTTTTGATTGACACTAAGTATACTGTTGTTATTACAAGGACTATTCCATTATACATGCAATTTAACAGTTAAGGAATTCAAAATCAATAGATGTTGAAATGGGATGTACTGAAAGAGGCTGATAAGATAAGCAGTTTTGCTACTGCAGGGATGGTGGCTGCATTAGCCTTGGAGCCTTTTGAGTTTTGTTCCAGTCTCAGCAAACAGTGAGACATCAGACTGAGCAGAAAGAGTGATGCCATTTTCTGTGTTGCAATGGCATAAATGTCTTCTAAAATGAAGCCTGTATATTTACATGGACTAGACTTGAGAAATGACCTAATTTTCTGATGTGGACTTCAACTTCCTAGAATCTCAGTAGAAATTTAGCCCTAAGAAAAAATCTAACGCTGATTCTGCAAAGCTGTGCTTGACTAAAAGTCCATTCAGAGCTTTTATTATTTGAGAGCCTCGGAACTTTCACAAAGATCAGACACATAATTGATGCTTGGCCAACATCCATCCCCCATGCTCTTTGCTTTCCTTTGGATGCCATACGTGTTTCTAATCTAATGTGACCCCTGTGCCTTTGTCAGAGCACTCCAGAGCACATCAGAGGTTCCCGAGGTGCCTTATGGCATACAATGCCTACTTTGCAAGTCATTGGCCGAGCACTGACAGTCTCTCATAGCAGGGATGTGTGAGGACAGCGGGGAATATGCTTTGTGGATCCTGAAACTGGCTGCCTGAAGAGTAGGCATATTTGGCCTGAATTACTCTTTGCAGCAGCTGCTGAGATCTGTAACATGCATTTCATCTTTAATGACCCTAAATGCTCCTTCTCCAAAGAAAGCATAGAAGCCTGGCACAAAATTATCAGAGCCTATTAGCTCCCAGGACAATGAATAAGCTGCCAGGATGAGTCCTTCTTGAACCTACATAAGGAAAAGCTATGATGCTTCCCCTTGGATACCTTGTCAGAAGATACCCAGGCCCATAAAACAGTTTATCTACCCAGAACTGCCCTATGAAGACAGGCTGAAGGAGTTGGGGTTGTTCAGCCTGGAGAAGAGAAGGCTCAGGGGGGACCTCAGAGTAACCTGAGGAGGTCCTACAGAAAGGCAGGGGAAGGACTTTTTAATATGATATCAGATGGGAGGACTAGAAACAATGGATGTAAATTGGAAGGGGGTAGATTTAGACTTGACATAAGAAAGAAATTCTTTCCACTGAGGGTGGTGAAACACTGGAAGAGGTTGCCCAGAGAGGCTGTGGATGTCCCCTCTCTGGAGGTGTTCAAGACCAGGTTGGACAAGGCACTGAGTAGCCTGATGTAGTGGGAGGTGTCCCTGCCTATGGCAGGGGGGGTGGGACTTGATGATCTTTAAGGGCCCTTCCAACCCCAACTATTCTATGATTCTAAAATATACAGTTTTTTGAAGACTAAATAACTGTGTCCTCATATATAGATCATTGCCAAAAAGTACTCCCTCCTCCCCTTTCTTTGCAGCAGCTATCCTCAGGTGCTCCCAAATGCACAGTGTTTTCTGTCAAGCCACCCAAATCTGTCATTAGAAACAACTCTCTGCTCGTAGCTCATCCAGGAAATTTTAAAACTTGTCATCTGATCAGGTGGGAGAAATATGCTGTCAGAGGCAAGTGGTAAAGAATTCTTGATAGGTAATGCCAGGAAAGGCTTAGCTGGCTATTGTCTCCTAAGAATAATAGAACAGTGCTCTTCTAATAGCAGAAAAGTCCACTGTGACTCAATGGGTTCCCAACAGCATTTTTAAAATTCTTCTCAAGAGTGACAAACCTGGACCTAGCTGAGATGGAGTCCTTAAGAATGCAGTGTTTTACATGCTGCCAGTACACAGCTGTAAACCACACCTAACATATTTGCAGACTGGATTAGCAGCTGCTACTCAGACAGGAGATGGATCTGCATGTTCTATGTGAGCCCATGCTCCAGCTTGTTTACTCGCTACACAATGGAGATAGAGCTACTTACTAGTCATCAAATTAAGTAATTGCATTTTTTTCTTAGCAGGCCCCCTTGTGTCTGGTTGCTGTGGAAATTGAGGCCATGTGAGAATTACAAACTCTGTTCTGGAGGTGTTGCTCAGTCAGCAATGTCAGAGAAGAATCATCAGACACAGAGAAACACATGTCTGAAAGCTGGCAAACAGGCATGGGTGATCAAGTGTAAAGAATGATCTAGATGTATGGAATCATGAATAGGACTAAGGTAATGAAAAGGAAGCTAATAGTGACAGCTTGTCCTAGCTAAACAACTAGAATAGTAAAATGAAATTACCAAGTAACAAACTTCAAGAGAACAAAGTATGTTCTCACACCTCATGTAATTAAACAGTGGAACTGAAAACAGATTCATTTTATTTTATTAGAAAAAAAATGATGAGAAAACTCAAGTCTATGCATGCCTATTAGTACTCTGATTTGTATAATACTTCAGAATTAGGAAGTTCCTTAACATTAGATTACTAGAAGTTAGGAGAATAACACCCTGCACTTAACCATTACCCATCCCTCAACATAAGAAGGACATTGAGCTGTTGGAGCAGGTCTAGAGGAGGCCACAAAGATGATGAGAAGGCTGGAGCACCTCCCTTCTGAGGACAGGCTGAAGGAGTTGGGGTTGTTCAGCCTGGAGAAGAGAAGGCTCAGGGGGGACCTCAGAGTAGCTTCTCAATACCTGNTGAGTGTGAGATTAGAGGGGGATAGATTTAGACTAGACATAAGAAAGAAATTCTTTACAGTGAGGGTGGTGAAGCACTGGAACAGGTTGCCCAGGGAGGTTGTGGATGCCCCCTCTCTGGAGGTGTTTAAGGCCAGGCTGGACAAGGCACTGAGCAGCCTGATGTAGTGGGAGGTGTCCCTGCCTATGGCAGGGGGGTTGAAACTCGATGATCTTTGAGGTCCCTTCCAACCCAAACTATTCTATGATTCTATGAAATCTGATACGTCACTAACTGCAGGGCTCCCATGGTAACCTGTTTTTAACTTAGGCTCTTTTGCTCTAATTTTCTAGCATAGTAACTAATTTTAATGAGAGTGCCTATTTTTGTCAATGCTTCATTCTTAAACACTTTCTGAATTTTAGATATGTACCATCTGGTCTTAGCAACTTGTTACTCTTTCATTTATCCATTTGCTTCAGCATCTGTTGTGACACCTTAAATCTCTCATGGAACTTCATTTTTATTACCTGAAAATACTGACACGTTATGACTCATTGCCACTTGAGCAGAAAGCTACCTAATTATTTCTGGTAATTATCAGGTCAGTATTTAAAATCAGGATAGAAAGCTAAACAAAAGAGTATCAGCCAGAATTGAGCTCACGTGGAATCTCTTGCCAATAAAAAATTTTCACATTGCTGTAGAATTTTGGATAATTTTGAGTAAAAACTGTGGTGTGGTGGTTTTTGGAGATGCTTCCTCTCTGGGGGTGTTTAAGGCTAGGCTGGATGAGGCACTGAGCAACCTGTTCTAGTGGAAGGTGTCTGTGCCCGTGGCAGTGGGGTTGGAACTAGATGATCTTTAAGGTCCCTTCCAAACTATTCTCTGATTCTATGATTTTTACTACTTCTTAATTCCCTCAACAACATATCTGTAACTAGTATTGAAAGGATCAGTCCTGAAGATAAGGAGTAACCGATTAACTAAATTACTTTTTTCTTGTTTTCTGGATATTTTTTTTCCTTTTTTTGGAGATTTTTGAAAATAATTTTGCATATAAACTTTATATTTCATAATTAAACACTGAAGTTCTGAAATTCTCTTCAAGTCCAAAGAAACTGATCCAAATTCAGTGAAATCAACATTAACAATTTTCACTGATCTACAAAACTTTAGCACTTTGTGAGCTTGTAGTTTTCATATCTTCCCAGGGAGACAAACATGTATCAACTATGGGTCATGATGTACGTGGTTTTTTCTTACTTGGTTTAACGGGGTAACAAAAAGCTAATGTTACCTAATACATAAAAAGTTCTTAGATTGACAGACTGTATGAAAACCTGTGCTATTATTCTTGCAGTATAGAAGCACTAAGGGCAGGGGCACTGGTGTCTCTAGACAAATGCACTGAACATGAGAAATAGAAAAATGAACATGAAACATACAAAAATGAAGGGAAACACACGGTTAAGGATTTGAAAGCACACTAAGTGCAGCACTGTGCACCTCTGCTTGCTGGGTGTGATGGATATTAATGTTTTGTCTTCCTCCTGCCTCCCACAGGTCTGATCTGCAAGCAAGACATGGCAGCTTTCTCCAAAAATGCTTGGGAGGTGATGCTCAGGAAGGTTTTCTTCCTTTCAGCACTGCTTGTCTGCTAGTCAATCCCTGATGGACAAGAGGGACACCAAGATGCAAGTAGATTTCATCTCAAATTTAAGCTACTGCAATGAATTGGCTTTATGAAAGAGCCAACCAGCTGGCCACTCTATATAACCACAGCACTCACTAAACAAAAGAAAACAGCTTATTTGTGCTGTCAATCAGATTCTGACTTTTTAGTCAAAACTATGAAAATTGTTTGGTTTGGTGGCCTCCCACACCAGCTTCCAGGAACAGTTAAAATTTCCCAGGTTATAATGTATGGAGTTTCTCCATAACTCTCAGTAAGTCAGAAATGCCTCAGAATGCCAAGCTTTATTTCTCCTTACCTTTGAAAGGAAAAGCAATAACTTGAAAATATAAATTAGAAATTGCAACACTAAACAGGAACAACCCCAAGGCTTATTTCTTAAAAAAAATTGAGATTGACTTAAAATAATTTTTAATATCTCTTGCTCGTCATTTGTCATTCTTAAATTTCCCTGTGTTTTTTTTCCTACAGTTATGTGTTATGATTTCCTTAAGCTGGTTAGATTTAAACAAATGCTATTACTAATGTAATCCCCCAAATAACTAAAATATGTACCTGTTCATGTTATTAGATCTCCATAATTCCTTTATCTTTGAGGTATGTGTGTATACACACAAAAACATATTTGGTAAGGACATACATTGCTGCAAACAAAACATTGTTATTGATACAGAGTTGCACTGTCAAGTATTAAAAACACTGGAAGTTGCAGAATTCATTCAACTCACATTTTTTGGCTGGGTAGAATATCTGCCATACAATATAGTACATGACAAGACATATGTATGATGAATACTGCTTTTTTCCAATGGACTCTATCACTTTTAAGACAAATGTTATGTCAAATAATAGCTACTTAATGTCTTCTTTTATCCTCCTCCTTGGAGTGTGGTTTTAGTCCTACATAACAGATTCTACTAAAAGATCCTGTTCTGAAGAATTGCTTGTTTTCTCACAGGTAATTATAAAGCTACTAACATTACATTATATCATAGTGTTTCAAAGATATTAATGTGATTGCTTTCACAGCTTATTTATAAGGAAAGATGGAATCAATACACTATGTGACTGAACAGGAGAACCGAAACATTGGAAGTTTAGGGTCAGAAGTATTTGTTTGCTAATCTGAGGCTTCTAACACATGACAGCTCCTGGATTTCAAGTTAGAGAATTACTGTACATAGAATCATAGAATAGTTTGGGTTGGAAGGGACCTTAAAGATCATGGAGTTCCAACCCCCCTGCCATAGGCAGGGACACCTCCCACTAGACCAGGCTGCCCAGTGCCCTGTCCAGCCTAGTCTTGAACACCTCCAGAGAGGGGGCATCCACAACCTCCCTGGGCAACCTGTTCCAGTGTTTCACCACCCTCACATAGACTAGAATTTCTTCCTTATGTCTAGTCTAAATCTATCCCCCTCTAATTTATATCCATTGTTTCTAGTTCTCCCATCCGATATTATGTTAAAAATTCCTTCCCCTGCCTTTCTGTAGACCCCCTCAGGTACTGAGAAGTTACTATGAGGTCCCCTCTGAGCCTTCTCTTCTCCAGGCTGAACAACCCCAACTCCTTCAGCCTGTCTTCATAGGGCAGTTGCTCCAACCCTTTGATCATCTTCATGGCCCTTCTTTGGACCCTCTCCAATAGCTCAATATCCTTCCTGTGTTGAGGGCTCCAGAACTGGACACAATGAAACAGGATCTACATTCTTAAAGTCTGTTTATTAAAAAGCTTGTTTACACATCTTGCTTTTATTAGGATTACTAACTGTATCTGTTGCAGCCTGGGCACAGGCCGTAAAGGGTTAACAACTGCTCAGCTCAGGGCCTGAGGCAAATCCTATCAAGCCACCTGACAGCCTTGGAGCTTGTTTGTGCCTTCCATTGTTTTGGGAAAGAGTCCTCGATGCGGTGGGAAAGAAGAAGGAGTCAAGGATGAGCAGGATAACAACAACTTGTGTACAACTTCGTGTGTTGGCAGAAGAACTCTAAGAGGAGGGTCTGACATTAATGCAAGAATGTAACCTGTAACCAATCAGTATGTTAGTAGCATTGATAAGTAGCCATCACTGTATATAAGCTTGTCTCATGCTCACAATAAACGGATTCTGGCAGATCATATTGATCGTGGAGGTCAGCCCCTTCTTACACCAATCGTCCTATTACTTTATGTATCTATAAAAACAATTTTAAAAAATTCACTAAGAAGTGATATTTAAATTTACCATGCATCTCATCCCTCCTCTCTTACCCACCTTAAAGGAATGACTACCTCTGAAGCAGTCACCATCTCTGCATTGAGGGAAGGTATATGTGTAATTCTGTGTAGTAGGAAAAACTATCAAGCTTTCTTACACATTCTCTACAAGTGTTTCAAATATAGCAAGTTAAGAAACAAAATCTCAGCCCTTGTCCTCTTGAGTGTTAATAAAATTCCATCTGGTCACTTAGGAGCTGTGCCAACATTACCACACAAAGAGACTTTGAGCCTCTTGAATGTTCAAGAGTCATTTGACAGCTTTTTTATTTACCTTTTTTTTTTTTGTCAAATACCCACCTAATAGTGTACAGATGGCTAGGTTCTAACAAGTTTACTTGCATGTAAACTTGAAAACTAACCTTGAAAGTAAACTGCTGAGGTTTTGCTCTGGGTTGTTACTTACATTTATGTCTTTTTCTCTAACATTTAGGATTGTTCAATCTACTGCTACTCCTAGTTCCTAACAAGGCAAATACAAAGTGAAAACCTTTGTGCACAGTTGTTTGGAAAACTGCAAACAGAGTCAGAATCTGCTCAGCCTACTCAGGGGCAATGGAATGGAGGAGGTGTAGAGGGAGTTAAAGTCACAGCAAACAGCAAGTTGAGGACAAGTTTAATGATAAAAATCTTCCCAGGGGAAACAAATTTCAAGAACCCCTTTGAGGAAGGGAAGGGATTCAGCAACAGATGGGTACTATGCTCAGTATAGCATATTAAGTATGTACATTTTTTTGTGCCAAAATTCATTATGGATGTATTTGGTAGTCACTGAGATAAAATACATGTATTTAATAAAAAAAAAAAATTCCACATAGTAATTTACGTTCAGGTTTCCCTTAGAAAAACAAAATTGGTTTCACAAAAAAACCCCACACCCAATTAAAAACCCAAAACATTCTGAGCAACCTGATCTACCTTGGCACAGGAGGCTGTATTAGGTGACCTCTGATGACCGTAAGGACTTTTGTGTGATGCCTTGAGTCTTATCTGATAAGATTTTATACACCATAAAGACGTTAGCAGTGAATTGTTTGACCTGGTCTGTATCTTTCAGCACAAAACAGCTACTAAATCACAGTCATCAACAAATTATCCAGGAGGATTCACAACATTGCAAGACTGACAGAGGGAATCTAGATGATCTACTTCTGACTGATATCGAGTCAAAAGGGACAGGTAAGACAATACTGAACACTCCACCAGATTCTCAGCTAGAAGACTAATTGCCTGGGACATGAGAAATACACAGTGCAGCAAAATGCTATTTCAGTTGTAAGAAGTGCCTTAATAACACTCCTTCCTCATTCCTATCTCTCAGTACATTTTAACTGAATAAAGTGTAAAATCTGAAAATTAATGGGATTAATTTATATCTTAAATGCCTCTAGGATAAGCACTCAGAAGACAGATAAAGCTCTCATTCTGTCACTACTTATCTGCAAGTAACCTTTTCCTTCTTGCCGGAGTATTTTTTGTAAATACCCTTCCATGTCTGCATAAACACTTGGAGGTTCCAAAATGTAATGAGATACTGAAGAGAACACAACTGCAAAAAAGATAGGCTATTATTATTATTATTATTTCAATTAATTCATGAGCAATTCAACAAAATGGAGTTTTGGAAAGGATTTGAACAGAGAGATCTTTGCTTTGACGTTCTCTTTCAACTCTTGGCTGTGGATTTAATTAAAACTAGCTACTCCAATCTTCAAAGCCATAATGTAGAAGATTACAATCCAAAAAGCAATCTACTAAAGAAAATAAAATAGGTCTCAGCAATGAAAAAGTAGAGACTAATCTAGGAAAAGCTGTGAAGCCTTAAGGAAAAGCTATAGAAGACCTAATAATGGAGCATAATGATGTTTCCAATATGTTCTATAATTACTTACTTAAAGCTACATTTTTAAAGATATCTTGGCAGATTAAATGAAGTTCTCACTGATAAATAAAATTTAATGTAATCTACTTTGGTACTTCTGGTCTGAACTCTTGAATTTTTATGAGTTACTAAATTTTCCTTTCTTTCCTACAGTCTTTTTGCCTGCCAACCCATACTATTCTAGAAGAAAATCTGGACCTTGAGCATGCTTCTGAATGGTGAGCCCTTTAAAAGCTTCTAAAATACAGTGACTTGAGTTTCCTACTCCTTTTTCAAGCTAAGAAAATGCTTTATTGGCTGGTTCTTCAAGCATCTAGTTTTAAATTCAAGGTTGATCAGAGAACTCTTAGCAACTAATTTACCCCTGGCTCAGCTGTTGACTTGAGTTCCTCCATAGCACTTGCTAGCATGGTGTCCTATGCTGATATAGTTCCCTTAGAATGTTAGCTCTGTGAAAAATCTAGTGCCTGACACAGAATCCAACACTAGCACTACATATTTAAAGACTCACACAATGCTCTTCAACAAAACTTCAGCTAGGAGAGTAAATATTTACCCTAATATAATTGTAAAGGTCACCTTGTATTCTGTTCTTTTACATTGATGGAATATAATATATCAGTGCATCCATCACTGGTAAAATAAAGACTAAAAACAAATCCAAATTCCATTTTCCCTCTTGACAACTAGATACATATCCTAAATCAGCAAGGACTGCCCTTTACAGTAAACTTTTCATGGAGTCAGGCAATTTTTCCATAATTTTCTATCCCAGCACAAGGTTGAGAGTTTGCACTCTCTGTGTCTTATCAGATTGAAGAATTTCACAGTCATGTCCCAACACTCCTTAGATTTGAAGTCTTAATGGTGGTTTATGTTCTCCAGAGAAGTTCCAAAATTTGCTCTTAGTTATTTAATTGCCCACAAAATTCTAAAAAACCCCACTAATTTTAATTCAAGCTACATGATAATGATGAACTCTGCATGAAAACTTTCAGCCCTGAAAAATATACTTTTTTTACCTTGATGAGTGTGTGCAAATAAGTTCATAATGGAAGTGACCTGCCATTTGTGTTTTCAGTGAAAGATTGATACAAAGGTATAAGTTGTAAGTCCAATCCATTACTCTAAATTGCTTTATTTACAAATATCTTACAATTAAAAAACTCATGTAGTGGTAAATAATTGTTTTACTGTATTCTCTTACTGAATTCTCAGCAAGACATTTTTGTCACAAGGAAAAAAAAACAGAAGGAAAAGATTATTTATCACCTAAGAACTTGTTTTTCCTCTTCAAAATGTAATTATGATAAAACTTGTAATTCAAAAATTTCCTTCAACCATAGAAGGGCTGATGTAATGTGACATGCCTTGGAGAAAAAAGCCTTTTATTATTCTCTACTGTTAATGAAGGATATGAGGGAAATTAATGCAATCCTGGAAAGCTTTGCTTCTTTGCTGCTGAGATTCTCTGAAACCAGTAGTCCTTCGATTTAGTAGTTTAGCACAAATTACTAAAATGGCCCCAAATCAACAATAAGTACTTTGCAAGCAGATTGTGTTGCCCACATACTGTAAACTAAGACCAGGTTGGCATCTATACACTCTTAAATTTGTTTATAAAAGTATCCTATGCTGCCTTAATCCTAGTTTGCTAAGATTAGTAGACATCTGTGGTTAATTCCTGCAATGATAAATGTTTACCTATTGCAGAATCACAGAATGTGATTGGAAGGGACCACAAGAGATCATCTAGTCTTCCCCTGCTGGAGCAGGAACATCTAGATCAGGTCACAATACCTAGATCTGGCAGTTATTTGTTCTCACTTAAGAATGCAGCAAGAGTACCATCTCAGGTGGCCTCAAGGGAAATGGATTCAGCTGAGTTTTCATGTAAGACTGATATAAAACTGTCCATTCAAATGGCAAAATTAAAATGGTGCAGAAAATACTTAATACAACCCTATTTAAAATGAAGATTTTCAATAAACCCATCATATTCTGCATAACTGCTGCAGTTGCAAGTGGTCATTAACTCCTGCTCAGCATTTAAGAGCTTTATTTAGTGAAAAATTATACATCAGTGACAGTGCAGTAAACATGGTAGTGATGTTCTGAGGCAGGACATATCCACAGCTGGGCAAATCATATTCCAAATGTTATAGGCCTCAAGTATTACTTCAAATCATTACAATTGAGCATTTTAATGAGAAGTTGCAATATATTTCACTGAAAATATGGTTTTGGAGAGAGAAAAACTGACAGTGCAAATCAGGAAAGAAAAAAAAACTCCAAAAGAAAAGGCTTAAATCTCATGACTCTTAATAACTAAACTATTACTCCCTCATTCTGCAATCAGCTTTGTTCGGACCACATGCCAAAAACAAGTGAAATTCTCCTTAGTCACATGTATTTGTAGGTAGTTCAATAGAAAAGCCAATTTAGATTTTTTTTTTTTCACAAAAGAAACTTTTTCTTAAAAAAAATAAGAGATTCCTACAAAATGCCACTTATTAAACTAAACTGTGAGTTGTTTCTCCCACAAGCAGCATCTGAGTGTGTTGCAAACTGGAGGAGTACTTTGCTTTCACTGCTTAATAACCATCTCTCAGACTAAGTAAAGAGTCATATTGACAGAAACTGAGAGGAGTCAGGCTCTGCATACATCTGCAGGTCTCAAGAATGAAGGGCAGAGCTAATAGGGATGTGTTTCACAAGGGATAGAAAAGTTTGTGATAACCAGATACAGCTGCAAATGTTATAGAGGTCAAGAATGTCCATTGTATGCTCAAAGACATTTATCCCTCTGATGACCAAGCAGATCTTCACTGACTCTAAAATCACAGAGGAGGGAAAAAAAAAGTTTAATACACCTTGAGATGACTCTGGGAAGCCTACCTCCCATGATCACATTCACCTGTCAGAAAATTCTGATAAATTCAACCTTTTTGCCTTTGAAGTTACACTTAGATTCAGCTTAAGCCCAAATCTAGAACTTTCCTAGTTCTCTCAGTCATCTTAATAACCCAATTCATGTGCTTGCCTTATTGGGACTTCTAAGGGAGTGATCTCCTTGGTTCTTCTTCAATTGTGTGCAGTGCAATTAGGAAACAATAGGAATTCTTGGAGAAAGGCATCAGCATCCAATAGGAAAGTGTGAAAGTGCCTTTTGTGCATTAGCTTGAGCAAGGAAATAAGCCATATGTTATCCCCTACCTGAAAGAATTTATACAAAATTTCCCAGAAACATATTTAAATTTTATATTTTTCATTTGAGGACTGAAACACCTTCTACCTCTCCCGTTGAGATACATTTTATAGACATTACATAAGGCAAATGAACACTCACAGAAGAAAGTGCTGGAACTGAACATCTCCACCCTTTAAAAAACATGTTTTGATTGTTAGACTACAAATACATACCACTATTAGGCCTGGTTTTCTTGTCTATTTGAAGGCACAGCTTCAATTTCAAGAAGAGAAAAAGCCTGGACTGTTCTCTCTGCTGAGTAAACATGTGCCTCTTCCAAGGAAGGTGACAGTGGTCACCCAGTTGCACCTCTTCCTCCAATCACATTTGAAAAGATAGAGGAATAAAGCTTCAGACTTTCATAGAAAAGCCCAGACTCATGGGTTGAATGCAGAAATCGTGCTAATGATTAAGTAATAAGAAATTATGGGTGGCTTCCTACTGAGCTTGGTAATTGATCCTACTCTGACCTCTTCAGGCACTGTTTATTTAGAAAGACAAAACTCCTTGCACAGGTTTCTGACTGCCAACCTGGGAACCAATACCTGAAGTCCAGAGCAGTCTGTCCCTAACCACGCATCTACAGAGACATTTCCACTCAAGTAAGGATATTGAAGTTATTTATGCCACTTTCAGTCATTGTCTCTAGAGAATTGTATCACTGTTAACTGCACTTGTGCTGTTACACTTGTCTATAATGCCTGTAAACTACCCAACGTAGACTCTTAGAAGGACTGTGCTACTGATTGACTGTCAATCCTTTTGCCATTAGGGTTGAAGGATGCAGCAGTGCTTCAGAAGGCAGAGACCCAGAGAACAGAAGTCAAAACCTAGCATGACTTTCTAAGGCAATTCCTGGACCAGCTCCTGCATGTAAGGAAGGATGGTGCAGCCTTCGGAGTTAACTAAGTACCCTGAGAAGTTATTAATAGACTGCTTGACAGCAAAGAGACACTAAGAATCTTTGCAGCAGTCTGCCAATAGTCTTAAAAAAAAAATCTCAACAGTGTGCCCTAGCCCATTTGCCACTATGCATCTTGCACCAACATTAAGGAACAGCACAGTAGTCTGGATCACATGGCCATAGCATCTGCACAAGGAAAATTCCTCTTGGCCAGCATATGTGGGAGTCAGCAGCTCTCACAGATGCCAGCCACAAAAAGACCACGCTTGAGGAAAGAATCTTTGCTGTTAAATTTTCTGATTGCATTTCTGAAACTATATATTCTCAATTAGAATTGTTCCTCCCAAAGTGAAGGAAGGGGATGTGGAGAAAAGCAGTCACACATGGCAATGGGAAAGCTTAGAGATGGATTTAATGGAGTGTATATGTGGATTATGCTCAAACCAAAAGCTGCTGACAATTTGATGTACTGTTGATATGCTGAAGTTTTAAAGACTTGACATAAGAAAGAAATTCTTTGTGGATGCCCCCTCTCTGGAGGTGTTCAAGACCAGGCTGGACAAGGCACTGAGCAGCCTGATGTAGTAGGAGGTGTCCCTGCCTATGGCAAGGGGGTTGGAACTCAATGATCTTTAAGGTCCCTTCCAACCCAAACTACTCTATGATTCTAAAAGACCAGGATGTTTCTGTATCAGCAGGCATAGATCAGTGTGCTTTGATGCTGGCCACATTCCATTTACTTCCAGCAGCTGTGTTGTAAGAATAAAAATTTATAAAAAGTACTATCAGATTTAATATCCTCCCTCTCCATTTTATTAACACACAAGAGCTTCATATGCAATATTACTGAGGTGATATAAATTAATACAGTCAGTAGTTGATCCTCAAAGTAATATTTATCAGGAAAAATCAGTAAAGTTTCAGCTATAAGCCTAATAGAACAAGCAATCTCTCTCCATCCTCATGTCCCATTTAAAAAGGTAACTAAGGCAAAATGAGTAGTATTTTGGTAACTGTTTGTAATTTCAAATCCCTTCTAAATCTAGCAAATGACATGCATAGCTCCTTCTGTATCTCAGCAAGATGTTGAGCCTTAGACTGAGCCCTCTGTTATTCTATGTGTAATCAGAGTTGGAATGAAGGAAGGCCCACAGAGAGGGAAAGAACAAATCCTACTAGCACTGAAGATGCATTTCTGTGCATTGACAACCCCATTCAGTTTGTTTTCCCTGTGAGTGGGATCCACTGTGATAAACTCTTGAAAAACAGTGCAGTTATGTCCTGCAAGTGAAGTATTAAATTGCCTCTGTTAAAGGGGACTATTCTGATCCAGTTGAGCAGAAACTTTCATTGCCCTATTTCAGGTCTACACCATAGGAGCTCTAGAGGGACAAAAATAGTGGCACGTGCTACCAAATAACTGTTAGTACAGATTCATTTCTCTTGGAAAAGCTTCCTTTGGTCCAGACAGATAAACATGTATTACTGAACTTGAAAAAAAACCCCAAAACCCAAATCCACAAGTAAAAGCACAATATTGTAGAATAAGCAAATCTAATTTAGGTAAGGGCTTTTACCTCTGTAGTTTAGTTAGACAGAGGCCACAATAGACAGACTGTGGCTATAACTAAACTCATGAGAGTGTCTAAATATGCATTCTAGCTCATCATACCCCATGTAAGAGAAAGCTTAAGGAATGCCCTGTCCCCTGCTTAGCTGGAAAGGAAACTGGCATTTATACAAGGTGGGAGCTATGTCATGCTCTGTAAGGCTCTCATGAGAATAACTGGGAGATCTGGACTCAGTGCTTTCCATTAATCACTCCTGCAAGTCAGTCTCAATGCACTTCTCATCAGCTAGCAGTCAGGTACCACAGAAAAAGCTGAAATCCCATTTAGGCTACACCCGAGAACCCATATTTCATCATCAATATGATTCTGCAGAATTAGATCTGTTGGGAGTATACAAATTAAGGTTTGCACTGAATGATTGCCAGTAACTCATCTTCAATTGCAACTGCAAATCTAGTGTAAACAAATGCTCATAGACATTTTTTTGAGTATACAGACTTAATTTTTTTCTAGAGTAACAGATATGAAGTGCATATCATTGTTTTACTTAGTTACAACAAGTCTACATAGCCCTATATGGACTGGTAAAACTGCAGATTTTGAGTATGCAATTGGTGTTTGAAATCAGTAGAACCTGAAGGTAGATAGGCTTTGTAATCTTTCCCAGATTAAATTTGGGGGGAATGGCTGGTTTACCTTTCAGAAACTCATGGACTAGATCAGTAGAAGTGTCATCAAGTTCAATAAGGATAAGTGACAAATTCAGCAGCAAAGGCAGAATGACCCCAAGCATCATTGCAGGCTGGGAACAACTGCTGAAAAGACCCAGGGGTTAGAGCAGATGCCAAGGAAAGCATGAGGCAGCAGCATGCTCTCAAGGTAAATAAAGCAAACTGTATATTGGTTATATTAGGAGTGTGGCCAGCAGATCAAGGCTCTGCTTGATGCCTGGCAAGGATTTGTGCATCCCAAGATTCTTTGTCTGGTTCTGAGTGCCCCAGATTAAGAAGGACTCTGTAAAGTATGAAAAGAGTCTAAGATACAGCTACCAAGATATGCATGGGCCCATACCACGTGACATTTAAGGGGAGGTTGGGGGCTTCTTTAGTTTAGCAAAAAGAAGGCTAAGGGGGCACGCAGCTACCTGAAGGGACATTTAAAAGACTACAGAGGCATCAAGTAGCAGCTAGTTAAAGTTGACCTGGTTCTAGTGTTGGTAACAGTCCTGCTTCAAAATCTTTGCACACAACAATTCTGTACTTCTTTAAAGATTTGATGAATCTGTTCAAATTTCAGCTCCACACACCTTACAGGGCTTATAGTGCCTTCAAGTAGGACATGCTTCTTACAGATAAGTAAAATTACTAAAAATTAGCAGAACATAGATTGGAAAAATGGTGATCTGACTTCCTGCTCTCTAACTTTTACATAACAAATCTTTCCCTTCTCTTTCCAAACAGGGATGTACTCTTTTGTTCTACAAAATGCAGCAGTTCAGAGCTCAAGAGGAAAAATCCTAACATACAAGTAAGAGAGTAATCCTTAGAACCTATAAAATAATTTCCTTTCTTTTGCTAACATAGTGTAATTTTTTATCGTGAGATTCTTGTCCTACATTTACTCAACAGACTTATTAATTTCTATCTCTGAAGAGAAAAAAAAGCATTAGAAATGTGAATTGGGGTTAAAAAAATAATCTCAAAAAACTGTGACATGACAATGTAGGTGACAAAAATGGAACTTAAGTACCACAGAGGTGATTTTTTTCAAGTGTTTACTAGTAGAACTACAAGAATATATCACCTCTCTACTTTCCTATTAAAGCAAGTGGTTAGGAACTTTATATACTATTAATTGTTAGGAGCTGATGTACTTAGAGTATACTAAGTATCAAATTAGCCATAAACTTTGTATACTGTATTAATATAAACTATTAATTGTTAGGAGCTGAAGTACTTAGAGTATAATAAGTATCAAATTAATTTGAATAAATATGGAGCTGTGGTCTGAATACAGGCCTTTGAAAATACTGGTTTTAATTCTACCTCTCATGATGATACATTTTGCACCCTTACATCTTTTAATGATGTAGTGACATCAGGAAAGGAGCAAATATTGAATTAGTAGCTCTGTTGCAAAGCCCATTTTTCAATTGTTAGACTAGTTGTTTACTTTCACAATCTGGAGTTCAAGGTAAAAATCCATTTCCTTCTTATTTCCCATTTCCAAAACATTGACTTTAAATCCTGCATGAAAATGGGAGCAACTTTTCAGCTTTTTACTGTCTTGGTCTTGTCTTCACTTCTTAAAAAAAGTAGATTGGAGGGGTGGGTGGTGGGATTAAATTTGAATTTAGTTTCATTTCTCTGCTTTGCTTTTCACATAGTTGAACATAATATTATCTTCATGCTCTCACTTAAATGGCTGTTTAGATGAATTCATGTTTGTAGATCTCTCTGAAGACTTTTTTTAATGATACAACTCAGAGGTCTTGTATATTCAGTAACTGGTTGCCACCCATGAGCAGCATATCTGCCTTTTCTCTCCTGGTGCATGAGACTCAGATTTCTTCATCTGTGGCTGACATCATGATACACTGAATTGACTAGTCTTTTGAGAATGCAACTTCTAACTCCCCCATGCTGCATATTCTCTAGTGCACCAAACATCTGCAGCAGCATTTTTTGGCTTCCACAGCTGTGAGTCACTGCAGCCTAAAAGCTGTGTGCAGATTCTGAAGCCATCAATTCTACTGAACCACTGAAGACTATTTAAAAACAAGACTTTTTCAAGTCATCTCAAATATGAAGGCATCATTTTATTACCCATCACTTTATTATCCATTATCCCATGGTCATTTATGTCCAAGGCAGAATATAAAAACTACAATTTGGGCCCAATTACCATCTTAAATCAAATTTTGCTGTCACTTTATGCATAATACAGGGCAATGGGGAGCTAAGGATATTATCTGTCTACCAGGAAAGCTGGTTTCAACAGATTACCTTTTCCAAATGCTCTGCAACCAGGTCACTTAGAGCACTGCAATACAGCAGCATTTAAACCTACAACACATAGTAAATCATGTCATTCCAGTTTGCTGGATTCAATTTAAAGAAGTGGTTTTACCTCAGTTTCATTACATTAATGCCTCTTTACAAGCTCTGTGTTGAGCACACAGATTTTTCACGTCCAAGCAATCGGACCTTCTTATCTGCTGGTTTTATATTACCCTTAGTTTATACTGGATGTAGTAGCAGAAATCTCTAGAATGAAAAGATTCAAATTATGTGGTGAATCCTGAGAGCAAATTAGCTCCAGAAATAAAGAGCAGAATGGGATGCTCATGTGTAAGCAAGCAGAATTTGGCTTCCAAACTTGTGATGACTCTCTAGAGGTGTTGGAAAAAATCACACCGAAATCCAAGACATCCTACATGATCAAAGAACAAGAATTACAGAATCTATTACATGAATGAACATACTGGCCATCAAAACCCTATTCTGATTGTTCTTTGAGAGGCTGACAATCAGTGCTTAATCAAAAATTGTTAAAATATTGTTATTCCAAAGTGTGAGCAAAATCAGAAAAGGCCTGTTTTGTTACAATTACTGCTTTTGCAGGAGTTAGCTGAGTGCAGATAGAAAAAGGAAAACAATCAGGAGCTTTCCTGAGTTTTCAAGTGTGATATCTAATCATTGATCTCAGAGTTACATTTCTGCCTGCTTAAACAGAGTTTAATCTGCACACAGTCTCCTCAGCATGTTTCTGATTGGCAGAAATAAATTTCTGCTAATGGGAAAAAAAGATTTAATAGGCTCTGCTATGAAAAGGGTCAAATAGAAAAGCCAGTATTTCAAAAAAAAAGCTGCCAAACACTAAGTAATTTTGTAAAATGTGCCCATTAACCAGCTTTCAAAAAATCCAGCAAGTTCTTTATGTACAGCCAAAAATGCTGTCTTGTTGATGACCGTTTCTGATTTTAGAAAAGCAAGCAGTTTAGTTGAAATAGTTGCTAAGTATACTGGCTTCCAAGTGACATCTTGTTGCTGTGATCACTAAAGAACAGAAAACTATTCAGAACTGGAAAACCTAAGGAGGCGAAAAACTATCCATGTTCATTTTTTGGGAGGATCAGAAAGCATCAACAGCCATCATCTAGTGGCTACAAGGTAAGCTTCTGAAACAAGATTTCTGAAAACATAAATTTTTCTTTTACCCTGTGCTGCTACAAGATAGAACAAAGGTCACTGTATGTATTTTAATAACTTATGACACCATGCTTACTATTCCTTTTACACAGGGTTGTTCCAGTAGCATGATCTCCATGTTAAATTGGTTTCTTCTTTGATATAACAAATTACATAAACTGTGCAATTCCATTAACTTTTAAGAAAAATTAAGTCCTCAAGATCAGCAAATAATTTTTTTTGTAATTCCAGAATACGGGTCTTCATTTGGCAAGTGCCTTCAAGTGCGATGTCATAGAATCATAGAATAGTTTGGGTTGGAAGGGACCTTAAAGATCATCTAGTTTCAACCCCCCTGCCATAGGCAGGGACACCTCCCAATAGTTCAGGATGCCCAGTGCCTTGTCCAGCCTGGTCTTGAATACCTCCAGAGAGGGGCATCCACAACCTCTCTGGGCAACCTCTTCCAGTGTTTCACCACCCTCACTGTGAAGAATTTCTTTCTTATGTCTACCCCCTTCCAATTTGCATCCATTGTTTCTAGTCCTGCCATCCAATATCATATTAAAAAGTCCTTCCCTGTGTTAGTATAGCATCATAAATATGAATAAAAGACATTATAATAGTGCTTCTGATGAGCAAAATAAGTCCAATGTCTGCCACTTTCCCCAAGTGTATAAATTGGAAGATATGTCTTGAAATGATGGGGCAATCCATAACATTTTATATGATTTCACTGAAAGAAAACAAAGTTTAAGCTCTACTACAATCCAATAAGGAAGGCAGAATCCCAGTGACTTCAGTGGTACTCGGTGTGGGCTTTGTGTGGGTATAAGAATGCTGTATAAATAGCATTTCCCTGAATAGGGCCCAATTCTGTATGATTTCTTTCCTATGTTCTCACTTATTTTCCATTAGGCAAAACTGAAACATGGTTTTAAACTGGTTGTAAATAACTGATACGTAATTAAAGAGAAAAAAAAAAAATCCCATCAGCTCTTGAAATTAGAAAGTGGAGCACCAGTTTTTCATTTCTTTCCCTAACAATTATAGAGGAAAGGATGTATAATTAAATATCTGACAGCTTCTTCCATTAATAAAGACAGAATCAGAGAGGGAGAGGAAGTGGGAGATGGGAAGAAAGGCAGAAAAAAACTGAAGGAGGTAGAGAGGAGAAACACTTTGTAGAAACTGGGCAATGAAATAAAGAAGCCTGAAGGACTGGAATGGTTGTGGAAGGGAACATGAAGAGTAAGAAAGGATTCTTAAGTAAAAAAGACTTGAAAAAAAGTAAGTGCACTGTAACATCACATGGAGAAGTGTGGGTTTTGCCTGGAAAGTGCACATTTATTTTGTGCAGTGCTGCACAGAGATGTATTGATTAGTACCATTGATTGGACTGAAGCACTACCTTGCTGTAAATGGATAATATAATTTTTATTGCAAAGGTTTAAAAGTTAAAAAAAACAACACACCAAAAAAACCCTAAGAACCTACATGGTTTTTGTCACTAATCATTTATGCAAATATTCTATCTCCTTATTCCTTCCATTGGCAACATTTCCTTGCTTTTCTGCTAATTCTATCTGGCAGGAGCCAGCATGACTGTACGTTTTCCCTAAGCTTCATGGAGAGCTAGGTAAGAAGGGGAGTATCCAAGAGGTTTTACAGGATGAAAGCAATTGTGTTTGTATAAAATGTATTAATGGCTTTCTACATTCACTTAATTACTCATACATTTTAAAAACAAAAGTGTTCCTAGAGCTTCATTCTATCGTGGTTGGCATTTATTTCCCCTTCCCATAGAACAAGATCCTGATTCTAAAATCAATTCAACACTGAAGTATGGGAGAGGAAGGAAGAAAAATGGGTGCTAGCTAGAGGAACAAGGATAAAAAGAAAGACAGAAAGGTGAGGAAATATATCATAACTGTTCACTGCTGCTGACACTCCTCCTTTATGGTCATGTTTACACACATTTCTTCTTAAATTGTTTACTGAAGTTCTCCTCTTTTATGGTCATGTTTACTCACTGAATTTCTTCTTAAATTGCTTAGTGAAGTTCAGAAGTGTCTTAGGCATTTGTACAACAGGGTCCTTACATGACCAGCAATCCAGTCACTTGCAACATGCACAAGGAAGGAAGTAGTCAGAGGTATGAAGACGCTCTTCACCAGGTACACTGGACTCAGAAAACTGACTTCAGTCAGTTCCTCCAAAGGCACAGGAGAGGTAAGTTAAACACTCTGTAGGCAAGGAAGATTTAGATATGAAAGATTTGTACAATCCTGTTTTAGTTTTAAAACTCTCTTCTCTTTCCATGCTTTGTTCCTGCTTTCAAGATACAACAGCATTTTGATTTAAGGAAGTCATTCCAAAGCCTTCATGTAGCACAAGCAGCTATTTGATAAGTAGGGAATTCAAGTGATGCCTGCAGGGTACCAGCTGCTCTCAACTGAAGCACCATGGGATTTCTCCATAGAGAATGGGATGCAAGGAATGAATTTAGCAAGGCTATGGAAGGGAACAGATGTGTTAGTGGCCCTGTAAATAGTGACATGTATTTGTAAGGTCATGTTTAAGACCAGAAATGTTACAATATTCCAACTAATTTAAGTCACTGGACTATCACATCCAACATTAAAGACAGGAAGCATTTCTAAATGCAGTCCTAAGAGGAGTTTTCTAGCTTCCAGAAAGCAGGCCACTGTCAGCAACATGCAAATCTCAGACAAGCACTTCACTCACCCTGGAGACCATAACAGCTTGCATGTGGTCACATTTTATGGTTTTTGATGCTTACATTAAATTGGCAGGTTAGCAGAACTTTCAGCTTCCATCCACAAAACATTGTCATAAGATTAATCCATACAGCACAATGCAATTTTAGAGCTAGGTATGATAGAGTTCTCTTCCAACTGCAGACCACTACTGTATGCAAAATAGGATGAGAGAAAGATGAGTATTCTGGTTGGAGATGTGGTGGGGATGGGTGTATTCTACAGATAAAGACATCTACTGAAAGGTAAAGAACATGATGAGGATAGGGTTTTCAACTGCAGGCTTTGTGCCCTCATGATCCCATATTAGTGTACCAGGAAGGCCACAAGAAAGTAGAAATACAGCAGAAATACATACTGAAGACTATAAGGAGATGTTGAGCTGTCACCTCTCCAGGTCTCCCATACACAGACCAGCTCCCTGTAGTCTCACTGGCAGCCCTCATAAATTTCTTCAAGATTTTTTTTTTTAATCCTCTTATTGTCATTCATCCTATAATGGTTAACTGCTGTATCCTCAAATTTTAATCATCTCCCTCAGTCTCCATTTCTGTTGAGCCTTAATTCAAGTGTATTTGCAGAGCACAGACATTATTAAGCCTGAAAGGAAGGCTGCAACTCACCATGTGAATTTAAGCACCTACTTAACTGGATTTAATCAGATACTGAAATGACTTGTCAAATCTGATTCAACTGATAGGAAAGGTCAAGAACAACAAAAAAATTATAGACTAATTTTGCATGTTTCTTTAAAATTGTGTCCATCAACAGATGGAACCAACTAATGAACTTAAACACCTTTCATCAATCTCCCTGAGCTATCACTAATGCAACAAATAGCTCAATGTTTTAATAAAAACTCAGAATTTACTTATGCCTCAGATGCTCCTATAACACATAACAAGTGATAAGAGCTGTGAAATACGACTAAAATGGGGCCTAATATTGAAATGATCACTTAAATATTTCCTTTGCAAAGGCATAAATGGAATTTTTATAATAAGAGCTTTGTGTCTAATCTAGAAATGGAAAGCATGAAATGAAAAGTACTTCATTTAACACAACTCTGTACAGGCATCTACATTGTCTCAATTTATGCATATTTTGCATTCCAAATACTTCATCAACCCTTGCACATTTATTCCCTAGCGCTTCTTATCAGAATTTGTGAAGATGTATCTGAAAGTGCTTCACTTCAGAGATATTTCTAAGACACATGCCTTGCCAGTGCATACTTGTAGAGTTAAGGCATGCTGTATTTATCTGCAGGTCCCAAAAGCATCCTGCTCTAAATTATGTCCTCTATCTGGAGTCAAGCGAGCAGTAGTTATCTGGTTTATAGATTTGACAGATTTTTCTGGATACCTGCCAACTATGTGATCTATTTGAACTACAGCTTAAGCATGGGATGATATCACCAGGGTTTCTGTGCAACTTCAAAGCTCCCCGAGCTAGAACTGTGCAACTCTCAGGCTTTCTGCACAGCTCTGAGACTCCCTGAGACACAGCCATTTGTTTCAGAGGTTTAAAAAATTCTATTAGGGCTATCTGGAATGCATCTAACTTGTAATACACATCAGCTATTTTTTTTTTTTTTGGCACTAAAAGGAAGTTAAACATTCAGAAGTCCACATTTTTGAACTATCATTTTTGCTCTAGTGAAACAGATTTTGTTTGGCTACTGTTAAATTAAAATTTGTGAATATAAATTATTTTCTAGAACATACTTAACTTAAAGAGGCCCTGGGAGATTGTCCTCACAGTGAAAGCTCCTTCTTATAAAATCCCTTACTAGGAAAAGCTCCTTACCTAATTAAAATTCAAACTGTCATTAAAAAATATCTCCATTAGCTGCAAAGCACACATCAACATTTTCAGACTCCTAATTTCCAGAAGTTTAATTGTAGTTAATAATCTATTTTAATCTAGAAACAAGTTGGAATCTTCAACATAATGTGTCGAAAGGTATCAAGGCAGCATGCATGCTCCTTTTCTTGAACACAAGGCATATGAACAGATGCAGGTGGACTAGTCAACAGTGTAAAGTGAATTTTCTCTTACATGAGTATCTGGGTCACTGTTTAATGTCCTTTTGTCATTCTAAGACATTATGCAACAGCTAAGAAGGGATAACAACCAACTCAGAATCATAGAATAGTTTGGGTTGGAAGGGACCTTAAAGATCATTGAGTTCCAACGCCATCTTCCTTGACCAATGTCATAGATGAATCTCCCTAGCTTTCTTTCCTCTCAAATCCTAGTAACATTATCCCTTTTATTGAGTGAATGATGGTTTATGTTAATCCTTATCATCATAACTAGTCTTCCCAAGAAACAGGAGCAGCAGCCAAATGATACTACAAAAAAAGAAGGTAAAAATTATTCTGATTTTTATTTACATTTATACCCTAATTTTTTTTTGGAGTGAAGGAGGAATGAAGGTAAGAAGGAAGGGAGTGCAGAGTACTTTCTACTATTTCTGTACCCTGTTGCATTCATCCATTTCTTATCCCTGTCTTTCTTTCCTCTGCTTCTAGTATTTCTCTCTCTCCACATATCTCCCTTAAGGGATTTTTGTTCCCTTCTATTCTTGTCTCTTGTTTTGGTAGCTGTCTCACTTCCATTATTACTGCTTTGTTTCCTTCAGGTTTCAGCTGTTCTTTTGCCCTTTCTGCTTTGATTTTGATGCTACAGAAAGCCAGATGTTCCTCCTCACAGACTTCTGAAACTACCTTGGAATATGCTGTTCTCAGGAAACACATTTGTGAATGAAGTCTTTAACCTAAAGCTAAAGACAAAATTGATTGGTTTCAGACTCACCTAATAACAAAAGATTACAAATATTGGCCTGAACACAGGATTAGTTATTCATTAAGGAAGGTCAGTCAGAACTAATCTAACCTCTGTGGCTGCTTCAGAAGCACACTTTGAGGAACATTACTGAAGCAAAACAGATGCATTCTAAAAGCAGTTTCCTCCATGTCTGTTTTAAAGGCATGACTTTTCAGAAAACCAGTCATATTTTAGGAAATCCTAATAGAACATTTTTATTGCCTTAAATAGGTGTATTCTAGCTGTCTGGAACTAACATGCTGGTATTGTTATAAGTCTAATTATTTTAGCAAAAATGTAAACATTATTTTAAATTCTCTTTTATGCAAATGATATATCTCCTCTGCAAGTCATTGATTAGCCTGAATTGTATCTCTTGCAAGAAAACTAGCAAAAGTAGCTCTTCAGAAGGAAGACATTTTTTCACTGGGTTTCATCCTGCTCACGTCTGAGGCTCTTGTTTAACTTTTCATAAAAAGGGGGCAGATTTATCCCAATCTTCCCAAAAGCCATACAGCACACAGCAATGCCTGAAGCTTCACACCCTCATGCCTCCTTCTATGTGAAGCTGACAGGACAGTGGTTACATTCTAACTTTGTGTTTCAGTTTAGATTTGGTGCCTGAAACCGCCTGGATGATGACCCCAAAACTTGACACAGAGTTGCACATGGTAATTCTTCAAGCAAAGTGGGAGAGAAAGTTGTGTATACTGGGAGGAGAGAGGAAATCTAAATATTTGTTATGACAACAATGTAGCTAAGCAGTCAGTACTTCAATCCATCTATATTACAGCTTCTGTCGCTGTCACTGTGCTATTACTGCTAGGCATTGTAAAAAGAGTATGAAATTCCTTGGTCTCATTGTGCAACCCATCAGGGTCCTACAGAAAGGCAGGGGAAGGAATTTTTAATATGATATCAGATGGAAACAATGGATGGAAATTGGAAGGAGGTAGATTTAGACTTGACATAAGAAAGAAATTCTTTCCAGTGAGGGTGGTGAAGCACTGGAACAGGTTGCCCAGAGAGGTTGTGGATGCCCCCTCTCTGGAGGCGTTCAAGGCCAGGCTGGACAAGGCACTGAGCAGCCTGATGTAGTGGGAGGTGTCCCTGCCTATGGCAGGGGGGTTGGAACTCGATGATCTTTAAGGTCCCTTCCAACCCAAACTATTCTATGATTCTATGATTCCCTGCTAGCAAAACCAGTACTCTCAAAATGGAAGAGTATTTTTCTGAGCTTTCCCTATTAATCTTCAAAAAAACCCAATATATGCCATAACAAAACAGTCTGTGACCTGTATTCTGCCTACATGTGGTGTTTCTCCATCTTTTGGGGTCATTGTTCTACTGCTGAGGGGTCAACATGTAACAAAGTTGCTGATTTTTATGTTAATGTATGAGCATGGGATAACTGCAGACTTCTTACAGTAACAGACCACTGCTCTAAAATGGAAAGCTTTTCTAGGCTATGGTGTGTGTGCATAAGGGTGCAAGTGGTGTTTTTCAAGGTTACAAATAAGAAAGCTGACTGAGGAAAGAAGCCATTCACTATGAAATGGAAGCATTATATTAGTAACTGAAAGTAAAAAACCTGTAATTGCTCTCATAAAAACAAAAGTCAATTATTAGTGATACACACATCACCTCAAGCTTTCAAAGTGCTCTGCTGCTAGGAGCACTTAATCATCATTGGGTTGGAAGGGACCTTAAAAGATCATCGAGTTCCAACCCCCCTGCCATAGGCAGGGACACCTCCCACTACGCAGGGAAACATCGTGCCCTGTCCAGCCTGGTCTTGAACACCTCCAGAGAGGGGGCATCCACAACCTCTCTGGGCAACCTCTTCCAGTGCTTCACCACCCTCACTGTAAAGAATTTCTTATGTCAAGTCTAAATCTACCCTCTTCCAATTTACATCCATTGTTTCTAGTCCTCCCATCCGATATTAAGGCAACTTGAAGCCAAAATTTTAATATTGTTTCAACTTCAAATTCCACAAACAAGAGCAACAGAAGAAATCATTTTAGAAAGAACTGATACTAATGAGAGGAAATCACTCTCCTCCAGGAGGAAATAACTGCCATGAGAATGTCGTCAGATGAACGGGCACTTGAAATTAGAGTGCCATCAAAGATATTTCTATGGAGTAAAAATAATGCAGACACAGTGACTGAAATATTTTGATCTGAGTTAGGATATATCTGTCTGTATTTCCATATTGTGTATCCTTACTATGCAAACCAGCTAATACTTATCCAACCTTCACAAATGTAGACTAAACCAAATTTTTAACCAGAAGACATTTTTAATGGCTCTTCTGCAAACACAATTTATGGCATGATATACAAGCTATAGAAAAGATAAATTCATCCTTCACTTAATTCTAAGGATTTTCAGCTTTTATACAAAGTGTCACTAAAAGGAACACTGAAAGCTGAAGGAGGGAAGCTAGTGCACTCAGATAAGCTTAAACATAGATCTTAAACATGTAAAGTCATTATTAATTGCTAGCTCAGAAGAAACTGATTTCAGTTTTTGCTGTTCTTTGGAGAAACAAGACCTGCTACTTTGAGTTTGCCTTTATTTTTTAATGGCAGTAGAGTGAGGCCCTGCTATGTGAAGTAATAAGGGGGAGGAGGTTCTTCTGTATTTTCACATTCTCAAGCTATTTACAAACTTATCTGCAAATGAAGAGTGTTCTCCCCTAAAAAGCAATGCTGAGCTCATTCTGCACCAGCTTTTCAGAAAAGCTTTTACTTGGTGCCCTGAAGTTTTTTATTTTTGGAAACTAAAACCAAGTTAGCTACAGCTAGACTTTGACCAGAATGATGGGATTAATAGTCCTGCTGAAAGGAGACATCAAACACATACAAACTAAACCCTGGTGTCTTGTCTTTTTTCCACTCACCTAATAGGAGATACCTTCACTACATTGTTAAAGTTTTACCCAATTCTGATTAAATCTGGTATGATGTTATGCTTCATGTCTGACCCTGGCAACTCCTAATTTGTACCATTCTCCAAAGGTTCAAGTATTTAATCCACAACCGAGGCACTGCAACTGCTTCTTGCCATGGAAACTTCTAGTTAAAAGTGAAAGATGCGTGAGATCGGCAAAGAAACTACTGATTTGCCTAAGGCCACAGGAAGTGCTGATGTCAAACCCTTCAGCAGAATCCAGGAACTGCCACCTCCTAACCCTAGCTGCAAACCACAACTCCGTGCCCTCCAGCTCTACATCCCACCATCACATCGGGCAGGACAGTTGGGTTTTTGATGGGCACTCCTTACCCGTCTCTGGAATGCAGATCACTGCCAGATTTCTGGGAAATCTGGGGTTTTTTTAGTGGCTGTTTAATACTAAGAGAACTCTAGTTTGTGCAAGAGGAAAAAAAAAGCAAGAGAAATTCACCAAGCACTTTGCAAAGAAAAATCAAATAGGAAATTCACCAAGCACTTTGCAAAGAAAAATCAAATAGCGTACTCCCTCATTCACATGGCATTTCTTGGGAGCTCCTTGCAAGTGGTGACCGGTGTGAAACTACTTCATTTACAATCTTAAAATAAAAAAAAAAGGCAGAGGTAATATGGCTGCATTTACAAGCATGAGTAATGCTCTTTTTAAAAAGCTGAAGAAACATCCTTGTGTCTTACACCAGCAATGAACGGAGATTATTTTATAATCTCCTAAACGTATTACCCCAACTGTCCCCATTATGCAAACAGTCCTGGGGTGCCTTATATAACTCCTTGCTCCGAATCCCCCCTTCGCACTCTGGGGAATTTATCGTTTCCTCTGACCCGCTGGAATTCAGGCGGAGGGCGGCGGGTGGGTGCGGGGAGCAGCGCGGAGCAGAGCCGCGGGGGCCGGGGCAGAGCTGCGGTAGCCAGGCTGGGGCAGAGCCGGCAGAGGCGGAACCGGGCCGGGGCAGAGTCGTGGGGAACGGGGCCGGGGCAGAGCCGGGCTGGGGTAGAGACAGGCAGGGGCAGAGCCGGCAGAGGCGGGGCCGGCTGCGCAGGAGCCGCGGAAACTTTGCGCCGCAGGAGCCGGGCAGGGGCCACGACAGCTCCGAGTCGGGGGTGAACGGCAGAGCCCCAGCGGCCGCCCCGACCACCCTCCTCCCAGGCTAAGGCAGGCGGCTGACAAGGAAGTTGCACCGGTCGCCGCCCGCTAGAGAAGAGCGGGCAGCGGCCTCCGGGGGCAGAGGGGCGGCGGCAGAGAGTTGCAGGGCGCGGAGCTGGCAGTGACTTACCCATGGTGGTGGCGGTGCCGCCGCGGCCTCGTCCTCTTGGCTCTCCTCCTGCTGCTGCCAGCGGCACCTCTCCGCCGGCGCGGGAGGCGTGTGTGCGGAGCGGGGCGGGCGCGGCGCGGAGCCTGCGTGCGGCGGGGCTATCAGTCAGGGTAGCACATCCGGGCAAGGCTGCCTAGGAGAGACACCCCGCCCGCCCGGCAGCACCCCGCCGCCGCCCGCTGCCGCCGCCAGGGGAGGGCGGGCAGGCAGGCAGGCACGGAAGGAGAAGGAGGCGGTGCGGGGCCGGCGGCAGCGCCCTCAGCTGGGGAGGAGGCAGCTGAGAAGGGGGGCGGGTCCCCTCAGAGAGCGGCGCTTCCCTCCCATCACCGCCGCCTCGGGTCTCCTTTGTTAGAGGGGCTGGGGCGGGGCACGGCGCTGAGAGAGTGAGGGGCGCTCGTACAGCCGCTAGTCACCCGTACGGCTGCTGCGGGAGCCCTGTCCCTC
>VZTY01008932.1:160584-172265 GCA_013400935.1 Turnix velox
GGGCAGGGGCGGGGGGAGCCGGGCGGGGGCAGAGCCGGGCTGGGGTAGAGACGGGCAGGGGCAGAGCCGGCAGAGGCGGGGCCGGCTGCGCAGGAGCCGCGGAAACTTTGCGCCGCAGGAGCCGGGCAGGGGCCACGACAGCTCCGAGTCGGGGGTGAACGGCAGAGCCCCAGCGGCCGCCCCGACCACCCTCCTCCCAGGCTAAGGCAGGCGGCTGACAAGGAAGTTGCACCGGTCGCCGCCCGCTAGAGAAGAGCGGGCAGCGGCCTCCGGGGGCAGAGGGGCGGCGGCAGAGAGTTGCAGGGCGCGGAGCTGGCAGTGACTTACCCATGGTGGTGGCGGTGCCGCCGCGGCCTCGTCCTCTTGGCTCTCCTCCTGCTGCTGCCAGCGGCACCTCTCCGCCGGCGCGGGAGGCGTGTGTGCGGAGCGGGGCGGGCGCGGCGCGGAGCCTGCGTGCGGCGGGGCTATCAGTCAGGGTAGCACATCCGGGCAAGGCTGCCTAGGAGAGACACCCCGCCCGCCCGGCAGCACCCCGCCGCCGCCCGCTGCCGCCGCCAGGGGAGGGCGGGCAGGCAGGCAGGCACGGAAGGAGAAGGAGGCGGTGCGGGGCCGGCGGCAGCGCCCTCAGCTGGGGAGGAGGCAGCTGAGAAGGGGGGCGGGTCCCCTCAGAGAGCGGCGCTTCCCTCCCGTCACCGCCGCTTCGGGTCTCCTTTGTTAGAGGGGCTGGGGCGGGGCACGGCGCTGAGAGAGTGAGGGGCGCTCGTACAGCCGCTAGTCACCCGTACGGCTGCTGCGGGAGCCCTGTCCCTCACTGCGGGAACTTGAGGCCATTTCCTTGTTTCCCCGCTACCCCAGGTGCTTGCGGGGGGAAGGAGCTGCGGTTGTACGAGCCCTGTCCCTTACGCTGCGGGCGTTTGAGACAGTCTCCTCGTTTCCCCGCTGCCCCAGGTCCTGCGCGGGGAAGGGGCCGCGGTTGAAGATCCCCATCCCTCACGCTGCGGGCACTTGAGGCCGTTTCCTTGTTTCCCCGCTACCCCGGGTCCTGCCGTGGGAAGGGGCTGCGGTTGTAACGGGCGGTGCGGGAGCGCTGTCCCTCACGCTGTGGGCGTTTGAGGCCGGGTCCTGCGGGGGGAAGGGGCTGCCGTTGTAGCCGTGGGGCAGCGGGAGGGGGTTTGCTGCCGCGCCGCTCGGCTGCAGCTTGCGGCCGGGGCTGCCGCTCTGGAGGTGCGGGTGCGGCGGCGAGAGGTCCGCTCCGTGGTTGAGGAGAAAGGGCCGAGAGGGCGGCACTCGCTTTTCCCCGCTTCCCTCCGAGGCCCGAGAGCTACCAAAGATCTCTCCCCGCTTCCTTCCGAGGCCCGAGAGCTACCAAAGATCCCTCCCCGTCGCCGGAGGGCGGCTTAAAAATGGGGAAGGTTTGGCAAGCAGGATGGATGAGAGTGGAGCGAAGTGAAGTGCCATTGATGTGCATTTTGCTGAGCCAGCACTGCGAGTTTTAAAGCCCAAAGTGGAAGGTGTGTGCGTGAGGTAAAGTTATACGTGGAAGGAATTTTTAAGGTTGAGGCGAACCTCTGTTTTCCGCCTTCCCCTTTCCTTTCTGCCTTTCTATAACGCAGGAACAACGAGGAGCTATTTGCTGATACAGTCCTTCCATTATAAAATCACAGAATCATAGAATAGTTTGGGTGGGAAGGGACCTCAAAAGATCGAGTTCCAGCCCACCTGCCATAGGCAGGTCATTGTGGTCATTTCAGAGCAGGATGGAAAATATTTCTGTAGCTCTTGTTGTATTTTAGCTTCCTCCGAATCTTTTTATGTGCTCACAGGTTCACCCAAGTAAATCAAGCACAACTAAATAGTGTAGCACCAAAGAGGGTCCTCTTTGGAATGGGTAAGCCAGAGAGCATTCAGATGAGGGATGCAAAAGTGGGTGTGGATGAGTCAGCTCACACGGTGCCTTCAGAAATGATCCTAGAAGTCTCCTTCAACCAGCAGTCAGCAGCTGACAGGAGTTCCCCCTCTGGAAGAGGTCTGAGGATCACCTATGGCAATTGAATAATTCACCCATCCTTCTGCAGAATCCATCCTGGGGTTTGTCCATTTATTGTGGTGATTCACCAGCTCCTTCCTCAAGACATCAGCAGAATTTTGTGGTTGACTTGAGCAGGGTTAACCACTGTGGAACATGACACTGAAGATATGTCATTTTATAATCAGCTCATACTGAAAATTTATATGTTTTCACAGTGGCTAGACAACTGAAACACTTTAGTTACTGTTTTCCTTGCACTGCAACTGCAGATAATTCAAAGCAGAGCGTTTTGGGTTTTTTAACTGTCTGAAGTTAATTGTCTAGTTCAATATGTAATTGAATTGAAGGGTTTCTTAAATGGTTAATTTTTTCTTCTTTTCTTCTTCCTTCTATTTTAAAATTTTGCCTTCTATTTTTCAAATTTTCTGCCATCTTTGTCCTATGGTTTTGCCTCCTGATAGATTTTGCTCTGCACTGCGGTTTGCTTTGGCTTTATAACTGTGTCCCAAATGTTTCTTCTACTAGTCTGGGGAAAAAAGCAGTGAATTTTGGCTCTTAATTGTCTGTCTCTGAGGGATCACGGAGGAGATGTTCCACATATTATTCCATATTCCTACTTGGATACCTGCAATAAATCAGAGCAATCTGTGAAATGCATGAGTTTCATAAATTTAGTTGCATGTCCTACTTGAAATGCACACATATGTCTTTGCAAGACCCAGAAAGTTGTCTACTCCAAAAGAGGATTTTGAGGACAGTGACTTCTAAGGAGTTTGCTTTGAAAAAAAACAAAACAAGGAAAGAAACCAACCAACCAAAAAAAGAAAAAAACCAAACCCAAAAAGCCACAAGGAGGGCTGGCACTGCAGAATGTCACTGAGTATAAAATTGATTTCGGTTGATACAGAACAACTGTGCAAAACTAGGGAGACTCTTCAATATTTTAACTGAATAACAACTTTGTAGGAGATATGGACAGTAGGATTGAGTGCACCCTCAGCAAGTTTGCAGATGACACCAAGCTGTGTGGTGCAGTTGATTCACCTGAAGGAAGGGATGGCATCCAGAGGTACCTTGACAGGCTTGAGAGGTGGGCCCAAGCCAACCTCAGCAAGTTCAACAAGGCCAAGTGCAAGGTCCTGCACCTGGGTGGAAGCAATCCCAAGCACAGACACAGGCTGGGTGGAGAGTGGCTTGAGTGCAGCTCTGAAGAGAAAGACTTGGGGGTGTCAGTTGATGACAAACTCAACATGAGCCAGCAGTGTGCACTCGCAGCCAAGAAGGCACCAACCAAATCCTGGGTTGCATCAAGAGGAGTGTGACCAGCAGGTCCAGAGAGGGGATTTTACCCCTCTACTGGGCTCTGGTGAGACCCCACCTGGAGTTACTGTGTCCAGTTCTGGAGCCCTCAACACAGGAAGGACATTGAGCTGTTGGAGAGGGTCCAGAGAAGGGCCACGAAGATGATCAAAGGGTTGGAGCAACTGCCCTATGAGGACAGGCTGAAGGAGTTGGGGTTGTTCAGCCTGGAGAAGGCTCAGGGGGGACCTCAGAGTAACTTCTCAGTACCTGAGGGGGTCCTACAGAAAGGCAGGGGAAGGACTTTTTAATATGATGTTGGATGGGAGGACTAGAAATAATGGATGTAGATTGGAAGGGGGTAGATTTAGACTGGATATAAGAAAGAAATTCTTTACAGTGAGGGTGGTGAAACAATGGTAGAGGTTGCCCAGAGAGGTTGTGGATGCCCCCTCTCTGGAGGTGCTCAAGACCAGGCTGGACAAGGCACTGAGCAGCCTGATGTAGTGGGAGGTGTCCCTGCCTATGGCAGGGGGGTTGGAACTCGATGATCTTTGAGGTCCCTTCCAACCCAAACTATTCTATGATTCTATTTTTGCAGCTGAGTGTGAGATCCTGCTTGTCTGGCTATTTATTGCAAAGTGGGAGAGGGACAGGAGTCTTCATGAGGGGAATTTCCATCTCCAAGAGACTGAACGGAAGAGCACTGGTCCACTGTATTTAGATAGTGTATCTAAAGAAAAGAATATGCAAAATTAGCACACTGGGTTTTTTTTTTAAAGTGATTACCACCTGTGAAGTGTGATACAGTGATGCTTGTGAGAATCTCACTCAAAGCAATGAAATGGCAATGTTCTTAATGTATTCATCAAGGAAGAAAATTAATGGAGTACCAAGTTTTTGAGGAGAACTGAGAACTAGAAGCAGTTTTTACTAAGTTACCAGTGAGGGAAGAAATGTGAGCAAGCACATTCTGAGGAGTTCAGGGGATGTTTAATTTCAGCAGCGGGTAAGAGAATTAAAGATTCTTTCTTAAAAATATCCTTCAGAATGGCTTATGAGATTCCTGCTTGTTTCTGTACTTGTAATGCAGCTGTAAAAATGGAGTTGTTGACTACAGAAATTATGAGGTTATTAGCAAGTGCTGTCTCTGCACTCCCAAACACTGCCTGCCTGATGTACTGCAAGAAAATAGAAAATCAGGTCAAAGTGACCTTCCACTTAATGAATTTTCTTTTTCTTGCCTTGCATTGGTTTCAAATTCTCAGCACATCTTAGCACAACTCCTTGAAAATCTTCTCATGCACAAAGGTGCATGTAAGAAATATATCTTTAATTGCTTCCTTACTGATCTTTGAAACCCACATGAGCAATAGGAGGATGTTTGGATGCTTGAACACATAAGGAAATATGACATGGTACTGTAATTTGGGTTATCTGATGGGAATAGGCTGACACTACTTGTTCCATTAGAGAGGAAGGGCAAAAAAAGCAGAATGTGAGTAACTCTCCAGTTTTTGATTCCTGTTCAAGGCACAGACAAACCTAGGAGTCCTGGCACCTTGAGAAATTTAAGTTCTTTTAAAACTAGAGGTAGAAATTGTGCAGGGCTACTTGTGAACTTGGAAAACAGGACAAGATGCTTCTTGAGATCTTCCTGTGATATGGGGAGACAACAAAGTGTGCACAGGGATGTAGAGTTGCCAGGGATGATTTGTTTTTCTCTCTGAGAGTAAGCTGCCTCACGTTTCCATGTATGATAGCAGGTATTAATATGGAAGTGAACACATGGCCTGTTCTCATATCCACTGTGTATCTAAAGGGGGTAGATTCAAGCTGGATATAAGAAATTCTTTATAGTGAGGGTGGTGGAACACTGGGACAGGTTGCGCAGAGAGGTTGTGGATGTCCCCTCAGTCCCTGGAGGTGTTTAAGACCAGGCTGGACAAGGCACTGAGCAGCCTGATGTAGTGGGAGGTGCCCACAGGCAGGGGGGTTGGAACTCGATGATCTTTAAGGTCCCTTCCAAACCGAACTATTCTATGATTCTGTGATAAAGCCTTTCTGGTAAGTGCTGTAAGTTGAAATTAGAAAACTTCAGCCTTGATGTAAAGTACAACCTTTTTGCTGTGAGTGGAATTTGGGTACCAGAATGGCTCACTTGGGAAAGTGAAAGCTGAGAAACTTAAAGGATTTTTTGTCTCTCTCTCAATCCCAAACTTTCAAAAAGCAAAGCTTTAATTAAGCTGAGGGAAAAAAAAAAAAAATCTTTGTTATGTGTGAGTGTGTATGCATTGTGTGCCATGCTAGAAGACTCCAGTAACCCTTTCTGGCCTGAAAATTTGTGACTTTCTGAATGACCAGTATCTCCTGCTTTCTTCCTGGGTATATAGTAAAAATTGCATATGATGCTTGGTGTGTTCACAGCACATGAAGCACATGAAGAAGAGAAAAGAGCCTGCACTTTAGAGCTGAAGGAATTTTCCTGCATAGTAAGGAAGAAATTTCTTATATCTTCCCCTTAAATGTAACAAAGCAGTTGTATTAATTTTTGTTTGCTTGCTAGGGCTTTGTATTTATTTTTCCTACAGCTTTCAAGAAGAGAAAGGAGAGCAACTAAGGGGAAAAATTGCTCTAAGGTGTGTATAAAATCTACATGAATGACCTAGTTCAAGATCTGGGTTTGGGAAAGACTTTGCTTCCAGGTGAGGTTGATGGGAACCTTTGTCTTCACTATGGGAAGTGGTTTGCCAGCTGGACTCAGATTTCTCCTAACCAGTATTCAGTCCTGCAGCTGTCTTGGGTATGAGAATTTGATGGTTGACATTCCTCATTAGAGGCACACAGCTGAGTTTGACTAAATCCCATTAGGGTTTAGGTGAGTAAAGCCAGACTATTATATGGAACACCTGAGATATATTTATTGGCCTATGACACCCAGTTAACCTACCTGCCACTGCTTGCATTATGCTAAAGGAGGTGATTCAAGACAGCTGGGAAAAAAAAAAAAAAGAGAAAAGAGTTAATTAGCTTTCTGGTTTGTGTAGTATAAAAGCCAGTGAGGACTCCATTTTTTTTGTCACTGTAGGTACCATCAGATCACTGAGAAGTTTTGTCTGCAGACATCTCGAGTTGTGCTGTGAGTATATTCTTCCTAGTATTGGTTAGCTATTTCAGTCTTTTTTTCCTGCTTAAATTAGAAACTTGTGAAATAAATGGGGAAACCCCCCCCTTATTATAGATTCTTACCACTATTTCTGAGTAAGTGCTAATAGACAATCATGTTCTTTACTTAAGTTTTATATTTGAGTTGTTAAATGTGCAAAGCCATTATAAAGTGCTCTTTATTTTGGTTCTGTGTCCTTAGTGTATTTTCATTTGTGTAAATCACATGTTTTTAGACTTACCCCAGTGAAGTCCAGGCATCTGTGGCAGTGTTTACTACAGTGTGTTTTATTAAAGTGTTACAAAATATTTTATTCATAATTGCTATATCCTGTTACTACATAAGAAATACTATTCCATTAGTTGCTCTGTTTTGGTGCAAATAAAATGAAATACCTTCTCATTTGTAAAAAACAGCTTTTGACTTGATAACACTAATGGGGAGAATTTGAATTCTACCTAAGCAATAATAACTGTGAGAGCAAAGCTGTAGTTAGTTAAGGTCACTGTTTTCAACTATTAGTGATGTGTAAATCAAAATACTATTTTACAAGGGAAAGGACAATTTAGTGTGGAGTTACAAAGAAGTCTGTTTCAAAATCCTATCTTTTATAGCTTTTTGGTGTTAAAAACGAGTTACTCCGATTTGTGATTTAATACCTGTGGTAATAGTTTTTCAACAACTGGTGGATGAGGATTGATCTGTGGTTCATTGTTTGTATTCAGAACCAGCTTCAATACTGTAGTGCTTTATTAACATCAGTAAGCTCTCTGAATTTGTATCAGACACCTGTACATCAGTCTCTCTTATTCAAATCTTTCTACTCTTTTGAGCTTAAGCTTGAGCTTAACCCCAATACTCTTTTATTCTTCATTTTGCTTCCATTTGCTACCTCTCTATCAGGAAACAATTCTGCCCCACTTGATGACTGACATAATTCTGACTAAAGTTAAGAAATTAATAACATATTAGGCAAAGGAGTTTGCAGCTATGTTGCAATGCCTTGTCACCTGCAACATGCTAGTGTTATGCCAGTCTGAAAAATTCTCTAGTGTGTGTATATCGGGACCCTGAAAGTTTTGTGTTTCCATGACAGTAAAACCCCTCCTCTGGACCCACTCTCACAGCTCAATGTCCTTCTTATGTTGAGGACTCCAGACTTACCTCTTCACAAACCAAATTAATGATGTAACAACTAGCAGAAGGCTAAAAACTAATATAAATTTCACAAGCTGATATGATTAAAATGGGTGTCAGCTCTCCTGCTTGCTTCAATACATTTCCCCTTCATGTATCTTTACAGACTGTTTCATTGTGGGATGTTTTGTGAGCTCCTGTGAATGTTATCCTAAACAGAGCCCCCAGTGAGAATGCTACTTAGTGAAAGCCCATTTCTCTACTTTATTGATGATGTTTCTCTTGCATCTTTCAGAACTCTTAGCCAGGAAGTCAGGGCTTCCTGGCAATTTCTTTCCTGTAGATAATATCTTTGCTATTGCACCAAGGAATTGGGCCTGTGACTACACCTTTGTATTAATGTAAATAAATTTGAAAGTTTAATTCCCGTGGACTGTGAAGTAAATCCAAACCTATATGTTTTGTAGCTACAAACTGCACAAATATGTAGGTCAAAAAATCTGAAAACACAGAATTCAAAACACTTGCTTAAAAGTGTACAACTAGAGCTATTCCTGTATCAGTATGCAGAGACACAATCTTTTTAAGGTGGTGGATTTCTTTTGTTTGATTGAGTTTTTTTCCCCCCATGTTGTTGTCTATATAACGTACTTTTCCTGGCTAACTTTCATCACTAAGATTCTGTTAGCTCAGTGTTTTGTGAGGAAGCCTCTTCCCCTTTTTCTGTGCACTTGTCTAACTCCAGATGACCTTTGCTTCTCCCCTTGGAGACTAACAATGAGATTCAGGAATTAATCTAAACGGCTGCTCGTTCTGACAACATCAATGCACCCCAAGGTCTAAGCTGAGCCTCTGTATGGGCTAATACCTCTGGGACTTACTTTGTTCAAAATTCAGCATTGCAAATAGCTGTTCTACATAAAATATCTGGCAGAGAGAGCAAACAATATTGAGTGGACTGTTCAGAAGGGAAAACATGCCTGGACATATTCCTGTGCAACTTGCTGTAGGGATTGGGCTTGATGATCATGGGTGATTTTGCAGGAGAGAATGAATGTAAAAACTTTCAGTCTTCAACAGCTTTAATTTCTGCTTCAGTGTTCAGCGGCAGTATTTGATCTAATTTCCCAAGGTATCTTGCTCTACTAAATTAGTAGCATTATTAAGATGGGTGATATTTGCTTGTCAGGGAGAAGGCCTGAAAATAAGGGTCTGATGCACTGTGATTCCTCATAGGTTTTTGGTCTCAGGTTTTTATTCTTAGAGTGAAAAATTCTGTTGTTCTTCAGGCTTGTTGTTTTTAATGGAAATTCTGTGTTGCACAGGGCAGCTAGGATACAATCACTTCAGAGTGAACAGAAAGTAAAAGAATCACAATATTTAGCTGAAATTACACATTTTCAAAGCTTCAGACTTTGGGGAGCTGGGGTGCCTTTACAACAGCACAAATGTCTTCCTAAGGGTCAGGCTTCTGTTACAAAGGAAAAAATAAAAAAGATGAGTCAAGCCCTGCTAACTGGTTTTATAAAATTCTGAGCTCTAGGAATTCTGCTGTCGTGGACATTTTTACAGAGCTTTTTATTTCCCAGGGAAAAGCTCATTTGCATTGTGGCATTGTTATGTGTCTTCTTTTGATCTCCTACTTTGGCTGTCTAAGAGTGCCTGTTTTTTTTTTTTTTTTAAACTTCTGAATTTGCATAACCCCAGGATAGGAGAGGATTGTTTGAACTCATTTAATTGGTCAGTGATGTGAAAAATGATAATTTTCTACATAGGGAATTAGTGAAGTAACCCTTTTTTACCCTGCTATATTTTCCATGTCTTTCTACTGACGTGAGGTTATCTTGTCTGCAATCAAAAGAAACATTTCTAATCATTCTCTGGTTTGCAGACATTGATTTCTGGGCTTGAAAGACATCACCATAAAACTAGAGAAAATCCCAAGATAATTTGGCATCCTCTTAATAGTTCTTACTTTAGTGAAAATGATGCAACTCAAAATCAGGGGAGATAATAGGTAAGGAATACCTAAGAATACAGCCGAGTGTGCTCTTTCCAAGCTACTTTATTCATCCTAGCTTACCTTTTAGTTACAAAGAAGTTATGTTTTGGGGTGGTTTTAAATCAGTGGAAAGTAGTTGGTTTTTTATCCTTCAAAGAACTAATTGCAAGAATCTAACAGCAGTACAGAAAATTATCTTAAAAAAAGCTTTATTAAAATATTTTTACTACCATTTGCAACATGTTACATTTGTAATTAAGGATGATACAGATTTGCTGTTGGATTTCATGTAGAAGCACTTAAAACTTGGAGACTTAAAATTTTAAATGCTATGTGATGGGGCCCTTATAACAAAGCATGCAGTAACATGTACAATCACTGTCCTGTTCTTTGCAATTACTTTGCCTTTCAACTGGCATTTTTTTTTCTTGAAAATCATAATTTACTACTTAGTCTGTGTAATTGTTGTATTGTGGCTGTTTCATCTGTATAAACTGTTCAATAAGAAATGTGCCACTTTTCATCATGTAGCCTTAAGTTTCTGGAGGGCATATTAGCTACAGGAGAAAGTCACGAATAAAAGTGAGGAAGAAGTTTGAGGAGAAGAAATTATTCTCAGTCACTGAAATCTGCAGAGAACTTTTTAGATTTTACTCTATAGGGTGGGAACAAGGATGGGCAGTTGATCATTCTAAATTTTGCCTTCAATGACTTATGAAAGTCATTTATCTTGTGTGTATTTGTGTAGCTCTACCAATCTTGGTGGTCCTGAGTGTAAAACCCCTTGCAAGGGATGGTTATTGCCTGGTTGGCATGTGAAGGGATGCATCAAAGTTGTTAATTTAGAGGGGGTAACATAGTTCTGCAAACTGTAAAGCAGACATTCTGTACAATGGAACTAGCTTGTTGCGCTTGGGCTTTCCAAAGTGAAATTCCAGATGGAAACTGAGACTGTCATTTGCACCATATCACAGATAGTGCAAGAAAATAATCACAAAAAAACCACCCAGACAGATTGCATTCCAGGCATTCTGTCTGCTTCTATTTTAGGGGGAACATACACCATAGGTAGAAGTTTACAGGCTGCTTCCATCTAATTTCCTTAAACCTATAGGCTCAGGTTACCAAATCTTTATCTTTCACATTTCTTAGAGTTTAATGAGTAAGAAATACTCCAGAAAACAAACACAAGATTTCTTTTCTTCTATGAAGTATTTTTGGAACTATCTAAACCAAATGGTTGTAGACTATGTTTAAGAGGCTAGTCTGCAAGCTGTCTCAGGGATGCTCTCCTTCCTTGTGAGCTCTCCTCTGTATCCAGAAACAGATTCAGCAAACCTTTTATATGAAAAGAAAGAAAAAGTAATAAAAGAAAATCTCAATCTTGGATTTCAGTAATTGATTTACTGAGTTCCATATTTGTGTGGTAAAACCTCAAAAGCAGTTTGTAGGTAATGTGTGTTTGCAATCAAACAGATGTGCTTGTGTTGTCACTTCTGTTAGTGTTTGCACCTATTGAGTCTTCTAATGACTCGGATGGTATGATTTTTGCCTTTTCTTTTTATGCAAGTATCACATAAAGGATCTCCCAGAGAATGAAGGTTGGGTGTAAGCAAGGTCATGGAATCGTAGAATAGTTTGGGTTGGAAGGTACCTCAAAGATCATCTAGTTTCAACCCCCCTGCCATAGGCAGGGACACCTCCCACTACATCAGGCTGCTCAGTGCCTTGTCCAGCCTGGTCTTGAACACCTCCAGAGAGGGGGCATCCACAACCTCTCTGGGCAACCTCTTCCAGTGTTTCACCACCCTCACTGGAAAGAATTTCTTATGTCAAGTCTAAATGTACCACCTTCCAATTTACATCCATTGTTTCTAGTCCTCCCATCCAATATTGTATTAAAAAGTCCCTTCCCTGCCTTTCTGTAGGACCCCCTCAGGTACTGAGAAGTTACTATGAGGTGTCCCCTGAGCCTTCTCCAGGCTGAACAACCCCAACTCCTTCAGCCTGTCCTCATAGGGCAGTTGCTCCAGCCCTTTGATCATCTT
>VZTY01008933.1:0-25361 GCA_013400935.1 Turnix velox
GATCTCCAGAGTTCTCTTCCAACTTCAGCCATCTTTTGATTCTGTGAATAACTTGACAACCTGAATTGACATCCTTAATAAAAAAATACGTTGCTAAAATCCACTTCCATGTTTATACAGGTACTTTATCACTGTCTAGACTTCCTTTTGCTCAACAGAAGCTCTATGCATACTTAGGAAATTCATCATGCTTATGTTACTTATTCTAGATGGAAAGGAGTGATGAGTGGTGTCCCTCAGAGATCTGTACTTGGACAGGTCCTGTTTAATAGCTTCACAGGTAATATAGACAGTGTATTTCAGTGCACTTCAAACTAGTCTACAGATGACACCAAGCTGAGTGGTGTGGTAGCAGCAGGAATGGGATGTCATCCGGGCAGAATCTTGAAATAGTCAACTCAATTGCAAAATATATTAATCTTTTAAAAAGAGAGAGATCTATATGGTTGGAGCCAATTACTTGTAAATATTCCAGCTGATATTTTCATGCCTTACATTAGCATTTTATTTTCACCTCAATGGAAGAAATATCTCACTATGTATGACAGGGAAAGCAGAAGCAAAGAGTCCAGGGAGAATCAGAAGGAAGTGGCATTTTGAGTGCAGCATTTTAATGGTTTCAACTAGAAGGCAAAGATGAGAGAGAGCAGAGTGCAGTAAAAGTTGCTAGTAAACAGAGAGCTGAATGGAGCTGCAAGCAAGGATGGCATATATGATGTTGAAAGGAAGCAGAGAAGAAAGTTTGCAAGAAGCAAGGAATAGTTGTAAGCCTTTGATAAGTAAAAATGATTGAGCATAGGAGGTGCACAGCAATGTGGGGCTCTGAAGTCACTACACTGCACATTTCCCTCAAAACTCTGAAGTCAACTTTTGTTTCCTTTTGTCAGACTCTTTTACAAGGGAGGATCTGTTCAAGAGCCATCAGAGAACACTTCAGCTTCAGGGTATTAAGTTCTCTCATCACCACCTGAATGCAAAATAACTGCTTAAACTCCTTATATTCTTACTCTCTTCCTGCATGTATAACTTTCTATCAGGATAATTTGAAATAACAATGAACAAATAATGTGGGTTTATACATTAATTATTATTGTTTCTGATACTGCTGCTACACACTGTATTTTCTTTACCTAAGTCACAGTTAATTAAAAATAACCTGGAACAAATATGTTTCTTGATATACTATATTTAGAGACCAAAAATATCAGTATTTTCTATTCTTTCTGTCTTTGATACTTTTGTCCTTCAAGGACTGCTTGAATGGTTTGATAAATTCCAACAAAATGTGTACATGCTATGCATGTGGCAACAAGTAAATGCTCAATAGCTTTTCTTTTGTATACTTTTAACTGACATGTACTTTCAGTCATTTAGAAAGTTTCTCATTAGGAAAAAAGAAGGATGAATTTGCAGTTCTAAAAATGATGAATCCTTTTCACAGTTCATAACATATCTACAGTTAGTCTTCTGCACTAGATATTTAGTTTATTATTCATTATTTGTGTTTATAATTAATTTTAACTCATTATAAATGAGAGAGACAGTGCAGGAAATGAGGGGTGAGCAAGTAAGTGGAAAAGAGCTTAACTGGGGCTCTTAACACTATCATCTAATCACAGGATATGAAATATTTCAAGAAACAAAAGGAAATTATTTCCACACTTCTTTCCTGTATTCCAGGAGTTCTCTCTTGTAAAGGAAATTACTTTCAAGTACGAAAATGAGTAAAAGAACAAAACAAAACCAGAGGTAAACTGAAGTAAGTCATAACTCCTGTCTTTTTCGTGCCACTGAAACCAAACTGAAATAAAACCCCAGAAAATGACAAAACCTCTATATAAGTAAATCTTTCATAATCCAAAATATTAAGATGTTGCAATCCTTTGTTGGAGATTAGGAGGAACTATGTGCTATGAATAAGTTTGCAAAGTCTCTTTCATGCTGTGGCTTTATAGTCTGGCTTATAGACATTCGTCATATTTGAGAAGTTGTGGCAGTCCAGTAAAGCCCCCACTGACTGGTAAAAAGGGAACCATAAACCCAATTTTTAAGAAGGAAAAAAAAAAGTCACCACTGAGAACTGGTGACTTGTCAATCACCACCGTGCCTGTCAAAATAGTGTTGCAGATCCTCCTGCAAAATCTGCTCAGGCACATGAAAAATAAGGTGATTGGTCACAGCCAACATAGTTTCACTAAGGGTAAATTATACCAAACAAATATGATGGCCTTCTACAATGGAGTTACAGAACTGGTGGACAAGGGGAGAACAACAATCATCTACCTGGACTTCTCCAATTCATTTGACACTGTCTGCAAAACATCCTTACTCTAAATTGGTAATATATTGATTTGATGAATGGACCACTCAGTAGCTCTGCATCCAAAGTGGAGATCTAAAGCTGGTACTGGGAGCAGTTTGCTGATGACACAGACAGTGGTATTGGGTGCACCCTCAGCAAGTTTGCCCATGACATCAAGCTGTGTAATATGGTTGAGAAGCTACAGGGATGAGATGTCACACAGAGGGATCTAGACAAACTTGAGATGTGGGCCTGTGCAAACCTTATGAAGTTTAATGAAGCCAATCGCAAGCAAAAATACAGGTTAACTGGAGAGTGGGGAACAATGCTGAGGAGAACGATTTGGAGGGTTTAGTGTGTGAGAAGTACAACACAACCCACCAATGTGTGCTTGCAAACCAGAAAGCCAAATGCATCCTGGATTTTTTTTTCACAAAAGAGTTTTGTATAAAAAAGTCTACTTGCAGTTTGAAAAGGGCAGTGCTCTTCTGTGTGTCTGTGTGCCTATGTCTGTATGTGTCTTTCTCTAAAAGTAATAGAGATTCCTTCCTATATCTGAAATAACTCCTGTTGAAAAGGTCAGCAAAATCAATAAACCTTTGCAATGTTTCAGGCTTTGGTGAAATGTATATTTTGATGAAAATGTTCCATCCAATTCTAGCATTAATATCTTTGTTTTGCTGCTAGTAGATTCTCTGAAAACTTCCAGTGCCACTGGAGAGTTGTTAGTAATGCTCAAAGTTACTTTCGTTAAAAAGTTGGTAGGTAGTTGTCTGACTCTTTTTGCTTTACTTTACTCCCATACTGTTTCTGGCCTGAAGGTGCATAGAATGTAAGACTTTATTTTTAATAAATAATTGCCACAAAAATTTTGCAATATCTCCAACTTCTAAATTGACTATGTGAATATTTATTTTCCTGGTAACCTATGTTGAACAGTCAGTGTTAATTTTCATTAGCCGTGTGCTTTGTGTACTGACAGAAATTTTGCTGCAACACAAAATGTAGGACATTGCCTTATTTCTTTTACAGACTCAGAGATTACTGATTTGATAGCTGTCTTTTCTCAATTTTTAGAGTAGTCAGAGCCTTTCCAGGACATGTCTAAAGCTGTAGTATGCTCAGTCAGGGTATCCAATATATTTCTTCAGTTTTTTAATTCTAGTGAAAGTTGACCTCTTGGGAGAGATTGGAAGAAGAAATATCAGATGATGTGTGCTAGTTGAATCACTTAATGTGACATGCACAGATATCATGAGGTCACAGGTCACAGTATCCTGCACAGATGAGATATAGATTCTTAAATTAAAAAAAAAAGCTTAAAAATTGCTGCATGTTGGCTTATGTTTCCAAATATGTTTTTTCACTAAGAAAACAGCTGGAAGATATTTTTAGAATAAAAATTAATATCCACCCTGACATTTCTAGGTCTTCTATAGCTTGAGCCTGAAGGCTGTTTCTAGTGTGGTTAATTCACACAAGCAGTTTTGGTCATTGGTATGGTACTCCTAGAGCATCTTTGACAGACTCTGACAAGTTCCTACATACTGTATTCTTTTGTTCTTCTCATAGCATCCTCTGTATCTTTTTCCATTATCTAGAATTTCACACACACAATTCCATTTTACTTTCTTGTTTGCAAATTTAAGGGTTAAAAAGACAATTTTAACATCTTCTATATAATTTTAAACAGTTGGTGGTGCCTAGACCTCTAATGGTCACATACTTCCTTTGCCTAATTTTCTTTCTCCACACTTTCTTCCCCACCCTGATTCCCACTGTTTGTGAAGATGGTTTTTCAGCTTGTGGAATTATTTCCACCTTCCATATAGAAGTTAGAGAATCTCAGTAAAGGTTAATACTAAATCGGACATTTCCATGTATAGCTGTCCATCTCTTTGTGACTCCCATTAAGTTTACAAGTAGATATATTTAAAGGAGGGGAAAGTACCAGAAGGGACTTATTGACAAAATTATGTTGTTGGAGTTTTTTATTTATGGATAATAAACTCCTGATTATTTTAAGTTCTTTTTCCTTAATAAGTAGAAAACTATTGTAAGATCATTTTTCTTTATTTTTCTTTTGTTTTCTATATTTGTCATTAGTTTTAACACAGATAAAAACAGCATAAATGCTGGACGGTCTCTCCAGAGCAATAACAAGTATGTTGACAGCTAAGTAGAAATAGGCTTCCATTTCAAATTATAACAATCTTCTTTCAAGTCCATAGAATGAAACATGTTTGAACAACAGCTCTGGATCTTTTTTAAAGCAAAGTTTGCAGTTTTAACAAATACAAGCCCAGAAAAAGCATTTGAAATGCACAATTACTTCTTCCTTTTCCATTAATAGGGTATTTCTAGCAAAATTATCAAAGCTGTGTGGTCTGTTGGCCTCATAAGCAGCCTGTGGAACCAGCTAAATCAAGGATACATGGTTCCGTTTCTGGCATGACTAATGCAATTGGGAAATATGCCGAGCATCAGGCTCTTGAGAGAGGAGGGAAGAAGAGGAAGCTAGAAAGAGCCTAACAGGGGAAGATCCAACTAAATAAATGCCACCAAGCCAGCAGGCTTCACCGGAACACCATTTGACATTTGCAGGGCTGTAATGTTAGGAAGCCTGCAGCAAAAGTGAAGCCTTGCAGCTTTAAGGGGTATCACTACTGGAAAGCAAGCAATGAACCTCATGGGAAAGAGGCTGAAACATGGACATGAAAATGAGCAAGTGTAATGCCACATCATCCTTTATATGGCACAGGGATGTAAAGCAAAGCAGGAATGGAAAGCCTTTTGAGGGATGTTTATTTTCCTGTAAAGAAAATGCAGTCAGTTTCAGCTTACAGTAAAAGCAGCTAGCCTTTTGTTATAAGAAGCAAAATACCAGCCCTGCAAATTTAATTCTGAAGCATCAATTAATGCACAGGAACAGCTGCCAACAGTTAGTACTCCAAGTCTGGCCCCTTGATAACCTGGCAAAATAAGGTCATCTTTTTTGCTAGAAAGATGTCATGTAATTTCTCTGTCTAAATTACCTTGAAGCATATCAAATATAATTCTCCTCTTCAATGGAATGATAATTCATATCAAGCTGCCAGCCTCAATGTCAAAAAGGTTAGGCTGGTGATTGCCCAATTTGAACTATCATTGTTTGCTTCATCTCTTTCTTTCTTCCCTCCTTTGTATCTGCTCCTGAAATGCTGCCTACCTTGGGAAAACAGATCTTTATTTATAGCGCTGCAGAGATATTAAGACTGTTAAACTGAGTGAGTTCTTTAAGGTTCATGGCCAAAAAAGCTGACAAAGCTCTCCATATTTTCTTCCCGTAGAGGGAAAGAAAAAACCAACAAAAAAATACCACCAAAATCCCAAGCCCGTATCTTTTGTTCTAGAAGATGATAAAAACTGCAGTACTGAGCACTGACAGTAATTGTCTGTCTCCAGTGTACTGCATGAGAAATGAATTATGTGATCCTATGACAACTGGCTTTATGCATGGCTGGGAGGTAGCACTAAATGCTGTAGGATTTCAGGAGTTTAACAGTTGCCTAGCTGCAATGCAGGTAATTTTAATGAATTATTCTGCTTTCAATACACAGCGTGTAGGCATGCTCCTTCATATGAACTGGTCAAGGTTATAGTGTCATACAATAAATTATTTCATAATCCAAATCTGTTACAGGAAACGCTGACTGAATGTAATTTGCATCGTGCAGAGTTTTTTCAGGAGCTCAAGCCGATTGCAATTGCCAAGATATTTTGTTCTTCCCTTATCAAAGTATTTCCACATTCTACACAACAGGTTCCTCTTCATGTTCAGCCAGTCCATGTGGATTTTCACTCACACGTCTGGCCTGTGCATAGAAATAAACATGATGAATGCACATGTATGCTATATATAGTATGGTACTTTTGCATAGTTTTAAATTTTCATATGATGGGACATAGTTTTCAGACCTTACCACTTTTCACAAGGACACCTATTATTAAAATGTCTTCTCCTCTAAGTCTCCACAGATGTGCAATGTAATGCTCTCTACAATAAACATTATAGCTCATTTGGATGTATTCCACTTTACAGGACAAATATGTTATTACCCAGAGACTAAAGGCAGTGATTAATAAAATTAAATCACTAAATATTAACATTGAAGGTATTAGCCTGTTCTCAGAAAATGTGAAGGAAAAAGTTGGGAGTGTTAAAACCAGTAGGTTATTACAGAAAAAGAAAATCATTAGCATCAGTGTCATTACTTGTTAAGTAAAATAATGTTGTAGTGAAAAATAAAAATAATTATTCCTCTCTTAAAAAGTTCTGTGTAGTTTTATTGTCTTTAACCTCAGTTTCATTAGGCTCATAGTTATACTAATGCTGTGTAAGGAACTGAGCTACTAAAGGAAATAATTTCAAAACTTGTATTTTTTTCTGTATTGGTGACATTTCAAAATCCTACTGAGATTGACCTTCAGTAAAAGGAATTGCTCTGCAGTAATTTCCACAAAAGGAAGGGTCTCCTCCAAAATTTGTCTTGTGAGGGTTACATTCCTATAAAGGCACTTCACCTCATAGTCTCTTTATTAAGCTAATCAATGAACTGAAGTTAGTATGAGAAATACCCTGCCTACCTTCTTGTTATTCAAATATTACTGATAACAGAGACCGACAAGGAAGTTTTTTCCAAAGCTTGGTATATGGGGGAAATATGTTTTTCTTCTCCTAAAGTCTATGGCCAGAAGCCTGAAAATTTTGAAAAGAATGCAAACTCTCTTCTGGTCACCTATTACAGTGGGGGATGTGAGGTGTCACACCCAGTTGCATCAGTCATGTCAAGAGAAGAGACTGTCACGTAACTGAATGAAACAGCAAGACAGAACAAATTACAGAAAAGCAAATGATGAACGTTGATCTGCCTTGGAAAGACACCTCAGGCTATAACAAAAATAGACTTTGTTGTGTGCCACTGGCAATGAATACTGGAGTATTCATTGTTTGTGGAAAGGATTTTGCTGATGATAAAACTGAACTGAACACTGAGATCTCTCTGCAGAGCCTTAGAGGCAGTTTAGTCAACTTTGCTGGAATAGTCCACAGTCAAAAAAAGAGGACAAGATGTATCTATGAGCAATATCCAGTTAAGAAGCAGTCCTTAAACTAATGGTTTTCTCACCATTACCATCACTTTAACCTTGACTAATTATAGCATGAATGGAAATACCAGAAAATGTATTCTTTAACATTATTGCTGTAATAAATTCTACTCTAACCCAGAGTATGTCTGCATAACATAGGGATGCTGTTGCCAGTGAGTTGTCATATTCACAACAGTACACTAAATGGAATCTGTAGTAGTCATAGGGATGTTGTAACCACTTCTTTAAGTTGTGGTTTTTGTTGTTTGTAATTACTGACCAAGAAGCATACTTGGAATTTATCCTGGTCTCACATACTGTCTTCAGTGGTAATTAATATAGCATGGCTGGAGGAAACAGCAAGCTTTACACACACACAAAAAAAAAATTAATTAACACCCGATACATATTATTAGGTTTTGTCTAATGACTATGGATTGGTTAAATATGGACTATCAGTTCACCTCCAAGTTTTTTTCAACAAGTGTATCCAAAATCTGGAAATTCTTTTTTTCAGATAAACATCTAGATCCTTGCAGAAATAATGTACATTTCTGGCTTCTACAGCTTGCTACAGCAATATGTTACACTATCTGATCCAGCACATTTTGTGCCAGCATCTTTTACTTTAGTTTTTGATTGCTATCTGACAGGTTTTCAGAACAGAAAAACTGCACATGTAACCAAGTGGATAAATATCTTTGAACTGCATGAAAAATCTGATGTCTTAGTCTTTAGATTATGATATTTAATACATGCAGCTGGTGGTGTTAGAATATTAAAAATTACCAAATAGTGACATGGGGGATATGTTGGCTGCTTGTCAGTCATAAAAAAATCCAGAAAAACTATGTGTTTGTACAGATGTTTTCTTACGATGTTGCTGGAGCGCTTAAATGTATTCTCCAAAGGACATTACTGTCCTTCAGTTAGAATTTAAGGTTTCTAAGCTCTCACACTAAAGGTGATTTGTAAAAATCTAAGTTACTTTCAAAAAAAGGGGTATCAGACCTAAAATCCTGAATTACAATTTTGATCATCCGCCAGGCCACAAAAGAAGTGTTTGCAGGTTTTTGTAACATATCAGTAAAGACTGTACATTCCCTTCTCTGTGGCACTGCATAAGAAATTAAGAAAGTGCTGAAGTTTGCAAAGCCTGCAAAGCCTACAAAGGTTCTTATTCAAAGATTTCTTACAACAGACAAGAATGCAGCCACTTTTGCTGCCTCATTCTTCCTGCTATTTATAAGTCACTGTAGTAAATTATCTTCAAATCTTGCTTGTCATCTCAAACACACCTAGCTGATTTTCTCCAAAAAGCATCTGAGAAGCAAGATAAACACTAGCATTTATGCAAGTTATCTAGTTCAGTCCAGGAGAATAGTTTTTGACATAACTTTCATGTAAAGCATACTCAAAGGAGGAATGATCTTTAGATTTTTCTCACCTCTAAAGGGAATTGAACACATTCAATACTGGAAACACATACTCATCTGCAAAAATTCTGCATAGCACACAGTTCATATCCTTTGATCTATTTCTATCTTTGACAGTATTATGTGATGTTTTAGTTTTTCGTTCTTATGAACAATTTAGAAACAATTTTAAGAAAATGAAGAAAAAAAGAGTGCTACCATTTTCACTTGTGTGATCCATCATGTGAACTGATCTATACATTCTATCATGTGAAATCAATGATGTCTACAAGATATTTCTAAATGGTGAACTGAAGGCTTTCTTCTCTCCTTTTTGTCTTTTTTTTTCTTTCTCTTTAATATAAGGTGGAATTACTGTTATTTAACTCAATTTTGTATAGAAAGATCAAATGCCATGTTCAAATAAATTTTAGAATCTACTTCTGTCCTAACATGAGCATTGAGTGTTTAAGGTAACATCTCCCCTAGGCTTAATCAAAGAAGCTAGATTTAGTCCAAAGGGGCACCAGTGAACATCTGTCCTGATTTGAGGCAAAATAGGATGATTCAGTAGTCTTACATTTCAGCTAAGCCTTTTGTGACTAAATTATCTGAATTTAGCAGTATACTATGGAGACATTGTTCTCTCTCAAAGTGTTAAGACCTGACTATTTATAATTTTGTCAAGGATTCATACACAAAAGCTTTTGCTTCTACTTATTGCTCCAACAGTCAAGGTCAGCTAACATTGTTGTCAGCACCATTGGAGGTCTGGAAGCAGAAAAGTTCAAAGGTGTCACACCTGCAGAGAGGAGCTAGTGAGACAGTTGACTCTAGCCGATAGGGTACTCCATCTCGTCTGCTATGCTCAATATAAAAGTTAAAGGATCAGATAGGTCAGATTCCTTCTTCAGTGGCTGGTGTTTGAGGAGGGCTCTGGCTGTTTATCTGCATTTGATTCTAATCCACGTAATTCAAATTAAAATCTGGATTCCGGTTCCTTTCCATTGCTGAGTAAAGTCTGAGACTTTCCTTGTGTCTGCAGACAATATGATTGTCACCTTGGGATCTTGATCAGGTGTTGTATAGATTTTATAGTTTAATTAATGTTTTCATTGAAATAGTTTAGATTTCTTCTGAACTCTTGAGTCTTGGGAGAGCTCTTAAGAGAGAGTATCTCTTGTTTGTTTCAGTGTCTAGTTAAGTCCTATGACATTATCCCAAAATAAGTTTTTGTAAATATCCTCATATGTGTATGTATCCTCATATGTGGTTGCACAAAAAAGTTTCTGAAATAATTTTAAATTTATGCACTCCTTTGGCTCAAATATTAATACTATTAAATTGATAGTATAACTTTTCTACTTAGAAAACCAGAAAGTGAGGAAAAAATGGGTAAGTTATTAGAAACCTAGTATAAGGCAACAATGTGAATATTTGACTTACTCTTTCACATTCTAAGAAACATGTAGATTTACATGTTTACAAAAGCCTTTGGAGTCCTGTTTCACAAAGCTACTCATCAGTAATCTGCAAATGAGTACTTGTTTGTTTCAGATTGAAAATTGTTGTCATAAGATAGTATTCTCTTCACTGATCCATGAATTCTATAATTGAGTTTACTTTTATGCTAAATGCTTACAAGAAACATTTTTATTATTTCAAAGCACACTTTATCATTTACAAATTATTTTATATTTTTTTCCAGTGAAGCATGCAACATGTCACGCATGAAAAATAGAGTTCATGTTTGCATTAACAGTGCTATTTTAATCACAGTACCTAGAAAGATCTGCTAGTATCACATAATATGAAGGATTGGAAGGGACCTCAAGAGATCATCTACTCCAATTCCCCGGCTGGAGCAGGAACACTTAGACCAGGTCACACATGAAGGTGTGTAGATGGGATTTGAATGTCTCCAGAGAAGGAGACTCCTGAATTTCTCTGGGCAGCCTGTGCCAGTGTTCTGTCATCCTCACTGTGGAAAAGTTTTTTCTCAGGTTTCTGTGGAACCTCCAGTGTTCCAGTTTGAACCCTTTGCCCCAAGTCCTATCACTGGAGGTCACTGAGAAGAGCCTGGCTCTATCCTCCTGGCACTCTCCCTTTCCATATTCATAAACATTAAGGAGGTCATCCCTTAGTCTCCTTCTCCAAGCTAAAGAGATCCAGTTCACTCAGCCATTCCTCATAAGGGAGATGCTCCAATCCCTTCATCATCTTCGTGGCTCTGCTCTGGACTTGCTCAAGCAGTTTCCTGTCCTTGAACTGAGGGCCCCAGAACTGGACACAATACTCCAGATGTGGTCTCAGCAGGGCAGAGTAGAGGGGGAGGAGAACCTCCCTTGACCTACTGGCTACACCGCTTCTAATACACCCCAGTCTCTTTCCCATTCACTGCTCTCTAACAGGTCAGACCCCACCTGATAAATGGGTTTCTTCTTCCCCATATGTAACAATTGGCCTTGTTATATTTCATTAAATTTCTCTCTGCCCAACTCTCCAGCCTGTCCAGGCCTCACTAGATGGCAGCACAGCCTTCTGGTATGTTGATCATTCCTCCCAGTTTCTTGACATCAGCATACTTGCTGATAGTGCACTCTGGTCCCTCATCCAAGTCATTGATTAATATATTGAACAGCACTGGTCCCAGTACTGATCCTTGAGAGACTCCACTAGACACAGGTCTCTAACTAGACTCTGTCCCATTGACCACAATTCTCTGGCTTCTTTCTTTCAACCAGTTTACAGTCCACCTCAATACCTGATTATCCAGACCATATTTCCTCAGTTTAGCTGTGAGGATTATAGAAGTGACAATATCAAATGGTTTACTGAATATAGACCACATCCACTGCTTTACCATCATCTACCCACTTGGTTACACATTCATAGAAGGTTATCAGGTTGATCAAATATGACTTCTCTTTGGTGAATCCATGTTGACTACCCTTAATGACCTGGTTATCCTTGATGTACCTAGAAACAGCACCAGGGATAAGCTGCTCCATCACCTTTCTAATGATGGAGGTGAGGTTGACCGGTCTGTACTTTCCTGTGTTCTCCTTGTTGCCCTTTTTGAAGACTGGAGTGACATTTGCTTTCCTCCAATCCTCAGGCACCTCTCCTGTTCCTAATCCAGGCCAGGGCATCCATCACCATCAATACTGGACTCATTAAAATCGCCTCTGTGAATGTCCAGATTGCTCAATAGGTCCTCATCAACAAAGGCACCCTCTTCCTTAACTTTTATTTCAGGGCACTTGCTTACTAGTGGAAGCCTTGCTGCAGCCCCATCCTCATTAGTATGTTTGCTAATAACTTGTCTGATCTTTGTGAAACCAGCAGTTTTCATGAATGTTAAGGATACTGATTTTTTCCTTGGGGGTTTTCATCACTAATTTTAAGAAGCTTCAATTTATCAATATAAAAATACATTACTTATATTACTTATAATGTATAATGAAGAAATATGAAATCTACACAGTCTCATGCCTAATAGCCTAAAACCCGGTATAACACAAGACAACCAAGAGCTTATATTTTCTCTAACATTGTTATTGGGCTTGAAAATTCTGTTTTCAGTAGTTTACTTTTATTTGCAGTTTGAGCTATAGTAAGTATGTGGTTCATTTGATTATGCTACATCTGCATTCCATTCGTTTTAAGGATCTGCATTAAAGAATTAGTCAAATAATCATAACACATTCCAGGAAAAAAATAGCTCCTGGGAAAAAATGCAAGAATTACATATGCAGAGACAAAAGGCATGAGGCCTGTTTAACTAAATAGATGAGACGGGTGAAAAAAATAGTTAAATTTAGAATTTGAGTAAGCAATTAACTACAAATGAGAGAAATAAATTAACATGGCAGCAGGGTAACTTTGTCTTAACATCAAAGTTGCACAAGTAGATCACACTTCTTTGAGCTTTATAATCTGTACTACCTTTTTCCTTATTGCACTGTCTTTAACTTTGACAATGTAAATGGAAAAAAGTAAGTAAAAGACAGAAACAGGTCAGCAGCATTGTTCATTGTGCTCTGAAGACTCCCTGTTATCTCCTATGCATCACAGATACTCTAGCACCCTGTCAAATCCTCCTTTCCTCCTATTTTCTTATCCTGTTCTGACTGGAGCATTTGATGTCATGGTTCCAACTGATGGATAATTTGATTCAACCAAACACTGCCTCAGACACCATTATCTAATGTTACCAGACAGATGCTGCCAACTGTAGGATGCTGAAGTTTCTTTTGCGAGCTTCTGAAGGTGATGAAGGCAGGTGATGGTTTTCTGTCATCCAGAAAACCATTAAATTCAAGCAATCTCTGTTGAAATTATTTTTATACCCAATGAGCATTAAGCAGAATTTGAGTTTCATAGCATATAGTTTTTATATATAATATTTTTTCTCTATTATTTACCATTACTTGCTTTGTCTGTTCTAGCTGTAAGCACCTCAGATGATCTCTTCTCTGTTACAGTATCCCGAGAATACAGAGCCCTATATATATAGACTGTACTCACAGCAGTACTGAATGCATGTAATAAATACTTTTAAATGAATATAAATGGTTATATTAAAAATTGAATTCTAAAAACACACTGACACTTTTAGGAAGCAACTCCATGGTTATAAAACAGTTAACCTATTTTCTCACAGAGCTGTTCTAGTGGTTCAGTATCTGGAATATCCAAGCCTTTAATTTTAACAGTGAATCTCCAAATTCAAAATTATTAATTCATGTTTGTAGCTTATTTTTTATAACTAACTCTGATAAGCAACCTTATCCACTTATTCCACCACAAATAATTCTCAAAAATTAGTCTAAAAGCTGCAGTACTAATCAAAAATAAGCTCAAATCTCCAGTACTAACCAAAAATAATCTCAGACTCCTGAAAGTGAGATGTAAAACTTAACATAAGAGTTATGAGATATTGCTTATGGATTAAAGAGAAGGAGAAATAGAATATATCCTTATGTTTCTGTAATCAGAAACTGAGATTAGAAGGTGACCTTGTTCTAAATTTGAGGGAGTACTTGATCAGTCCCAAAACCACTGGTGTAGATTCTTCTAAAGCATTATCTTCTACAGGTTTTATTCCAACTATGATTCAAAATAGTCTTAATGAGTACCTAGTCATGCATAGAGTAGGCTTCAAACATTTATTGGGCTCTTTTGATTTTCAATTTACCTTACGGTGATAAAAGAGAAAGATAAATGCAAACTAACAGATAGATACAGTAGCATGTATAATATGTATGTGTATTACAAAAGTGAATATCTGTAATACATTAGTAACTACTCATAAGTAACATCTTTACATCTAAGTATGGTAGCATAAGTGGAGAAACAGGGAGTTGGAACAGCTAAACCCTGAAAAGGGGGGAAGAATTGAAAAGTTAGATGCTGAAGCTGCAGATGTTCTTTAACATTAGTTAAAGAATCACAGAATATCAGGGATTGGAAGGGACCTCAGGACATCATCCAGTCCAGCCCCCCAACCATGGCAGGAACACCTCAATCAGGTCACACAGGAAGAGTTGGTATGTAAATACTGCTTAGCTTTGTTGAGGAACAAAAATATAGAAAATCTAGCCAGCTAGTAGATAAAGAGGAAAGCAGACCTTGGAGACAGCTTGAACCAGACCAAGACTGTTTTCTCTGACAATGATAATGACAATGAGTTCAAAAGTTCAGGCTGAAGAAGAGACTACATAACAAGAAGACCCTCAAAGACAACCACCAGAGGGCAATGAGCGTGCACTAAGAGTAGGAGACCTGAGAAATTGGACTCATGAATATTCTTGAATAAGATGGAGATTTTTCTAAGATAACTAATGAATATGTATGTTAGAGGCGTCTAAATTTCACAAACTGTTTTTTGTGTGTGCAAATGGCTGGAGAAATCCCCTGCACATCCTCTGCTGAAATAACAAATATCCGCTTAATAGTCTTCAATTAAGTCCTCTTTCCTATCTTCAGTGGCAGCTACTAGAATTTATTTGATGCTCTTCAGCCTGCATTCTCAGATTCATTAGGTGAACCATAAGTTGCAATGGACAAGCAGGATCAGGATTAAAGTGGAGGAAACCACAGAAACTGGATTTACTGCAAACTATGTCTCTAAAGACAGAGTAAGCAGAGGATAAACAAGTGTAGGAAAGTAAAGCCAGAGAAGGAACTAGAGATTGGGGATGAGCAAATACATGTCAAGAGAAGAATAAAAATGAATGATTGCAACCACATCCAAATTGCAGACTGAGCAGTCAGGAATAGAATTCTCTTGATCAGGCCGTAGTAATAACACCAATCAGTCTCAGAAAGCAGGCTATGGCTGCCTGAGAGATGGATGGCCTGAGCAGGTTGGGTGCAGACAGATCACACAGCTGAGACAGGAAGGAGACCATAACTTCTGTGTTCACATTTTTTAGTCAGTCTATACCTTCCACATATGTCCTAGATGTTAACCACATATGTGCTAAATGTAAATCACAAAAATCAAGGCTACTCTTCTTTGGTGTGTTAGAAAGTGTTAACACCAAGACATTGTTTCTCACATCTCTAGTATTTGTATAAATTTTCTCTTTTCTACCAAACAGAAATGGGTAGGATTTTAATTATCTTTGAGTTCTTATCTCTCCATGAGATGTGTTTGAAAGCAGGCAACAAGTTTTGAAAGAAAAATAATTGGAGAGTGAAATGAAGAAAAACATTCTATGATTATAAAAGCCTTTTTTCCTTGTAATAATAAGGATAAAGTTAAGGATGTAGAAAATATCCTTTGTTCCATAGCTTTAAAGTGTTAAATTGCACTGTGCCCTCTTGACCATGTGTCATTAGAAGCTGAGAATAATTTTGATATGCAGCCTGAACACCAAGGTAAGTTATAATGTTTTTCAGTTTCACAGATTTTTTTTTCTGAGTCAAAAAAGAATTTATTAGAATGTGATCAAGTGTTTAAATAATTAAGATTTATGTTAGGATTTGGTAGCAGTTAAGTGATGAGGAAAACCCTTGGAACTGAACAAATACATAAAGATAAGTCTAAAATAACTATATATAAACAACTATGCTGTGTGTGCATATGCACATAAAATTTCTACATTGGTAGGAAAAAACTTTCTAACCAATGAAGTGACTATTAATATTTACAAAATCTCTTATGACATGCTATCTTTATAATCTAGTGTTTATTTAACGGATGTTGGTGACAATCTTAAAATATCTTCCAACATGGATTGACCAATTAATCAAATAAATGCAAATTAAAAAAAGGGAAGAAACATTTAAAACATATAAATTAATCAAAATATTTAAGTAGGCTCCAAGTTCTTCACCTTTTCTTACAAAAATACTGGAAGGATATTTGTTCTCTATATTGAAGTGGTCTTGGTTAGACTACTGTACATTGAGGAGATAGATGTTATTCCCCATAACAAACTGACCCAAGTCCAAGCACATACTGTGGCACAACATACTGCACATTTCATTTGGTCTTCAGGACTGTGCTGCATCCTTTCTTTTACAAAAGATATGCTGAGGTGGACATTCATAACAGAAGATTTGGAGGCAGCACCCAGCTGCCATCAGCAGTGGTACCAATGGCATCTCTTTGACTTTATCTTGAGGCAACGTTATTTCCTCCTATGCTACAAAATACTAAAAAATCTTAAAAGAATCTTTAAAGACAACAGTTCTAGTGAACCACACCACATCATGTGTAGAAGATGCTGTGACATGAATGAAGGTGTCTCCTGGTGTTCCCAGCCTCAGAAAAGAGGGAGGATTTAAAAAATAAAGTGTACCTCTTCATGTGCAAGAAATCTGCCCTGAGTGACAAAAATTTCCCAAATCACAACTCTGTCAGCCATCTGATTTTCCCATTCATTTTTAACAAATACATTTGTCAAGCACATCCATTCATTGTTTTGTGGAGGTTCTGGCTTGTTACAGTCCTGGTAGGAAAGACATTCAGATTCTGTGTCTCAGTACAAGACACAGAGGACACTCGGTGAGAAGGTGGGAAGACCTCTCCTATGATGAAGTGCTGAGGGAGCTGGATTTTGTCAGTATGAATAAGAGAAGGCTGCAGGGAAACCTGCAACCTTTCAGTACTAGAAGGAGATCAAGAGGAAAGATGGGGACAAACATTATAGAAGAACCTGTAACTAGAGGACAAAGGACAATGGTTTTGAAAAGAATCTTTAGATTCAATATAAGGAAGAAGTTTTTTCACAAGGAATGCAATAAAACACTCAAAAAGGTGGTAGATGCTCCATGATTCAACATCAGGTTGGATATGTCTCTGAGAAACCTGACCTGGTTGAGGATTATCCATCCTGCTCATTGCAGGGAGATTGGACTAGGTCACCTTACAGGTTACTTTCAACCCAAATTGGTTGCCTTCAATCTGTGGGGTTTTTTTTAATATTTCTCACATCTTCATTTGGGTCAAAGTGTTTCCTGTAAAACCAGATGTTTCAAGAAAAGAAAATACTATTTTTCTATAAACTCCACTGATAATGTAGTTTGTACTGATTTCATCTGAAGATGCTGTTCAGCAAAAATGACATTTTGCTTTTAAAATCAGAAAATCAATTTAGAAAAATTATGTAAGCTTGAAAATTTTAACTACTGATTTGAAGCACCAAATTTGTTTCTTTTCAAATATTTCATTCTTAAAACAGTTCTAAGTAGTATGTGAACCATTACTGAAGCAAAATTATATTTCAAAGTCGTACACAGTGATCTAGCTGCTCAGCTGTCTCTGGCATTAATAAGACTTGCACAGCTTAAGTCCCTGTGCACTACTTTGAAAGTTTATTGTCATGTGTCTCCATTACTCACATCACAGAGGGAACGTCCCACATCAGATGTTTTTATTAAAATTGCACAGCTCCATTTATATATTTTATCTTTATCTATGAGTCACTGTACAGGAATCCTCCCTCAAGCAATTATTTACTATGAAATTTCATATTTATTCATATTAGCTATGCCCTTTCTCTTAGTGGAAAGCCCAAGGTAAAACTGTAATGTCATCTGGGACAGTGGAGGTAAATGTAGCTATCTTATGATTTATTAGTTTTATAGTAACTGCCATCTGCAGCCTATTTATTTGCTTTTGCAATTCATCTAGTTAAGCGAAGTTGGATTTCTGTGTATGATAACAATGTTTGCAAGGAGTGTACAAAGCATCTCTATTCTGTGGATAGTGAGGATACTCCAGAGAGAAATGTATGTTGATGACAAAGTGAAGAGAGAGTACTTCAGGTACCCCTTTGGCCCATAATGTTTTCGGATTCTTTCACTTCACTTACAGACAGCAGGGAAACAATGAATCCAAGTGTATTAAAAGAAATCTGAAAGCTGGTGAGATCCCATTATTACTTCAAGTACTCAAAAATAGCTCAGGCATGTAGGCAACAGTAAATATCACCTGTGAAAAAAAAACACCACCAAGTCTGCCTTTCTTTCTTTTTAATTTTTTCTCATTGTTTCTGATGGAAAGACCAACAAAAAAATCTACAGTAAACCAGTGGACAAATAGAAAATACAACTTTCCTTAGGGAAATTCATGTTCAGCAGTTGAATATTTTTGCATCTCTACAAACCATTAGTAATTTAATATCTTGTAAATCACATATCTTCTTCTAAAGGTATTCTAGAATGTTCCCTTCCTCAGTGCTAGCTAAGCATATATATATTATTGCCAGTTTATAGCACAATAAACTGTGTGGTTGTCCTTAATCGCCAAGATAAATGTTTTGAATTACAGCAGCACAGATAAGTGTGTGCTTTATATAATTCTGTAGATTTTGACAACTACCCACATATTTTGCTACTGTTATTTAGCATCTGTAAACAACATTTTCAAAACAAGCTTTGCCAAAACTGACTTTCTGAATGATTGATTGATTGAGACAGGGTTACTCCTTTACAAACTTAAAAATATATCTCTCTTCTTAGAAAAAGGCTTCAAAATGCTTTCTAGATGGATATGGCTACTGAATGAAAAATGGTTCAACATAGGTTCAGACATTACTCATACAATAAAACATAAAGAAATACAGTGTTTGCAGCAATTCAGAAGAGAAAAAAATTAAATATTAGAAATAGTTGTATTGATTTGTTTTGGTGTTAGATCAGATACCAGTCAGTGATACTGTAGGAGTATGCCCTTGTGGGTAGAGTACTTAAATCAATATTAAATCAATATTTTGTTTCATAAGTGTAGGTCTATTTCTTCAAAATATTTGTATTCTGAGGGCCTTTGAATCAATATTTACCCTACAGATCATTTGCTCCTCCACTTGACACTTGCCAAATGATAATTTTCTCATTTGTCTAGGAGAAAAGTTTCAGAAACATATGTAAATGAGTTATTTTCTACATGTAAAAATACCTGAGAAACAGATGGAATTGAGAGCTGAGGCAATGGAAGAAAATTTCAAACCTAATTATGGTAGGAACTTTACTTTTTTTTTTTTCATTCATATAACTCACATATCATTTCAGCAAAAGTACTACTCATTTAAATCAAATCCATAGAAAATATGTATTGGAAGAGAGAATACAAGCAATAAAATATAATTGCTGGATAAAAACTTCAATGCAAAAGGTAATATGTATGTTTCACATATGTTCAGTAATATATTTCATAATCTTGTTAAATCTTGAGATTTGGTTTTTTTACAAATAAGTAGAGATTACACAAATAGGAAATTAACTTCTATGAATTATAAAATGGACAAAAAGGAATTACAGCATGCCTGCACTTTCTTTGCTCTTGTATATTTTTTCTGATTTTGTGCACTAAGAGAAAATAGGTTTATTTAGGTCACTCCCTTGCTTTAGAGCAAAGAACAAATTTAATGTTCATATGAAGAAAACAGAATTGGTTTTTATGTATTTAAGTTCTTCCATTAGTAAAAATAGAAAAAATGGTTTGATTGTTGCTGCTTTTTTCTCACAGATTACAAGTACTTTGCTTCAGCCAGGAATTTGTTTAATGAACAAAGCTACAATGCAATTACTCCTTGCTTTCAGAAGTTATTAGTTGAACTGATTCCTTTTAGTTGGAGGAAATGTGTTTCTTGCCCCCTCTCCTACTTGTTATGGTGATAGAACATCTTATGCCTTAATTAGAAGAGAAATGTTAAGAAACGATAATAGAGTAAAAGATCATTAAGTTTTCCAATCACAATTCTTCTTCCTATACTGTGGTTAAAATAAATTAAACCTTTGAGTTTTTTCCTGGCTTTTAGGTCAAGTGGAGGGTTTTAAGAGTATTTATTATTGTCAGATTTTCTATAAACTTTATTTAAGTAAGACAACACTATGAAACAATATCACCTTGTAAGAGACTTCTCAATTTAGAACCACAAATCTGTGTTGTAAAGAGAATCTGAACCATCCTCAAGGCTGGGACAATGCAGTAATGCTAAATATGCCATTTATATAATTATTTTACCCTTACTAACTATGGTTCATAGGGTAGTCTTTCTAGTCAATAGAAAAGTATAAAGTATTGAGGTTGACTAAACAGACAAGAAACAGTTACAGAAGTTTAAGCAAGCTGATATGTTCAGTGCTTTCAAAGCTCTGATACCATAGTTTAACCTCAAATAGCAGATGCTTACTCATTCCCTGCTCCCTCCTCATGAAATGAGAAGACCATCCAAGGAAAAGATAACATTTGTGTTTTGAGATTAAGGCAGTTTATGAGAACGGTGAAGGGAAGAGGAAATCAACAGCCCTGATAGAGGAATATACAAAAGATCCCAATATAAAGTTTGGGTGATCCCCAGCCTATTCCTGAGAACAAGTTTCTCCCCTATCCCTGCCATCTATTGGGAAAGACGCCACATGATATCAAAAACCAGTTTTATCAGATCTCTGCCTGTGATCTCAACTCATAGTGAAACTTTACCCAAGTCCTAGTAGAACTAGGACACCTCCACATAAGGAGGAATGATATCTGAAAGAAAGTACAATTTCAGATTAATGTTATGAAAATAAAATTATGGGACAATACCTTGTATTGTATAGCAGGAATTAAGATTTGAAAAACACTGTTTGGAAATAGAATATGATCTCTCTACTGTTATCTTTGATCATCAATTTTTTCATAATTATAGGGGATACAGGAACTCTTGTATACTTGAAGAAAGGAAAACATAGGAGTTTCTACTAACAGGGCAGAAAGAATATCACAAAGAATTATGAAAGACTCAGTGTAACTTCATCCTCTGCTTCAGTTCTGAGAAAACATATTTAAAATCTACTTCTAAATATCTAGAAGAGGTGTAATCAGATCCTAGAATGGATTTTTTTTTTTAGCAAATGTATCTTGTTAAATAGAAGACACAGAACCTTTTAAGAGAATAAAAAGTATCTGTATAAAGAGAATGTTAAGTACCTCTGGGTACTGTTCTCACAATTTTTTCATCATCACCAAGGTTGGAAGGGATCTTTCATACCTAGTCCAACCACCAACTCAACTCTCACAACCCTTGTATTTGGACAGGGAGTTGAACTCTTGACCCTGATTTGGCATAAGAGTCTGATGCTCTCCCAGCTGAGCTACACACCCAGGTCAAAAAGCTTATCTCGGATCTTATTTCTTCTCAATGTCTACATTATAGACTTACATAGGATAGTGGATAATAATTTTAAAGTGCAAGTAAGGTATATTAAATTGCAAGGGAAAATTACTGGAATTCAAACAATCTGGAAGAAAATGTCATAATCATAAAATTGATCCTAACAGTTTTAAATCAAGAAAATAGAATTTGGTTGGAATTGTCCACTTGACAGCACCAGAAATGTTAGAAGTTTAGGAGAAGGAAAAACACTACTAAAACCCAAATCAAAAGACAAACACCAACATAACATGAGAGAAATGCTAGAAGAATTGTGAAGTTATATAAAGATAAAAATGGGAATGATATCTAGCAACTCTCATCACTTACACTGTTTACTTGCCCAGTGGCATTTAATATTCATGTTATACAGATACTTGTTATTAAAGAGATAATATCTCTTTGACAAGATGCATTTACGAAAAAAATTCCATTCTAGGATCTGATTATACCTCTTCTAGGCTTTTTTGTACTCTTGTAATTGCTTTTCTACACATAAAAACATGCCAGGTAGTTATTAAGCCTAACCTGATATGGCCATTCTTACATAAAAAAGACAGTTGTCTGGGTATAATGATCAAATAGGCCTCAATTCTAGGGGCAGTTATGTTCAAGAAATTTATCAATTATCTCAATGCAGGAGCATTAGTAAGCTTGCTGATGATACTAGATTTGGAGATTCTGTTGATTCTCTCTCCAGACCTTGCAGTGTGTCCTAGATAGACTGGGGTATTGGGGAATTATTGATTGAATGAATTTTAAGAAGCTGAAACGTTGGATTCCACCTAGGATAGAGTCAGTTGGGATAAGGAGCAGCTCTGTTGAAAGGGGTCTGGAGAAGCTGGCTAATAGCAGGAACAGTAAGAGTCTGTAATGTACCCTGGCAGCCAGGAAAGCAAAATGCATCCTGGAGTTCATCAAAGCCAGCATAACCAGCCAGTCCAAAGAAGTGATAATCCCACTGCATTCTGCAGCTTCATCTTGAGTAGGTACACTTAAAGATGTCTTGAAGTCAGCTAAAAGTGTAATTAATCCCTATTTTGATATGCATTCCTTGTTTATATTCATTGTAAAGGGATCCTGGACACAATTTGCACAATAAGCCTCTTCATATATGTATAATGAGGCCAGTTTCCTAGCCCTGCTTTGCGTTGCCTCCCTTGCATGTACTCTTTTTTCTTCATTCCTTTTTAATCAGGTTTTGGATTTTATAGCTGCCTTTTGCTGTTTGAGTTTTAGCTGTGTTTTCACTGTTGCATGCATGGCAGAAGGCTAACAGGTCTTCTGTCTATACTATGATGAAAGGTGATCATTACTAAAAAGTGAAATGAATACACAAGTTGACTTGTGTGTTGTTAGTGCATATGAATTACTCCAGTAACCAATTTATAAACAAATGTACAAACAAATGGCTATAACGGCATTTAAATTAATTCATTAAATGAAGCTTCATTGTTTACCAAAATAAGTTAATCTAGAGTTCTTTTTCACCTTGTAATGTACAGATGAGATATTTGTCTTGTTTAGATGAAGGCTCATTGTGTGATCAGTAACAATAAATATTAAGGAAATTGAAAAGTTAATAGTGCAAACATGTTATATTNTGGTGCCTCCCTTGCAAGTACTCTTTTTTCTTCATTCTTTTTTAATCAGGTTTTGGGTTTTATAGCTAGCTGCCTTTTGCTGTTTGAGTTTTAGCTGTGTTTTCGCTGTTGCATGCATGGCAGAAGGCTAACAGGTCTTCTGTCTATACTATGATGAAAGGTGATCATTACTAAAAAGTGAAATGAATACACAAGTTGACTTGTGTGTTGTTAGTGCATATGAATTACTCCAGTAACCAATTTATAAACAAATGTACAAACAAATGGCTATAACGGCATTTAAATTAATTCATTAAATGAAGCTTCATTGTTTACCAAAATAAGTTAATCTAGAGTTCTTTTTCACCTTGTAATGTACAGATGAGATATTTGTCTTGTTTAGATGAAGGCTCATTGTGTGATCAGTAACAATAAATATTAAGGAAATTGAAAAGTTAATAGTGCAAACATGTTATATTAAAAGAAGGAATGAGTTTGCATGCTTATTCCCTCATTCATGTTTATTCCTTTATGCATATGACTGATACTACCCTGGTGAGCTCAGAGATATGAACATCAAACTCTCAGGAAGCAAAGTATAAAACTAACAAATGTGAAGAAGAGGAAATTTCAGATACCTACTGACAGTGAGAATGAGTTCCAGATTGATCACCTAAGTATAGGTGTGTATACATAAACTATCTGTGAGCTCAGTGATTTCAAGATTATGTCTGAGTTAGGATGAGGCCTCTGAAGGTCATCCAGTCCAGTCCCCCTGCTCATGCAGACTCAGGTAGAGCTCATCATCCGAATGAGTATCGTCAAGAATGGACATTCCACAGTAACCTGTGCTAGTGCTGGATTGCTCTCACAGTGGGAAAGTGTTTCACAGGGAACCTCCCATGTTTCAATTTATACCCTTTACCTCCTGTGGTGACATGGGGAAGAAATCTAATGAGCTTGGGGTTGTTCAGCCTGGAGAAGAGAAGGCTCAGGGGAGACCTTATAGTAACTTATCAGTACCTGAGGGGGTCATACAGAAAGGCAGGGGAAGGAATTTTTTTATATGATATCGAATGGGAGGACTAGAAACAATGGATGTAAATTGGAAGGGGATAGATTTAGACTTGACATAAGAAAGAAATTCTTTACAGTGAGGGTGGTGAAGCACTGGAACAGGTTGCCCAGAGAGGTTGTGGNATGTGTATACATACTATTTTATATTGTTATTCATTAATGACATAGGCAGTGGGATCAAGTGCACCCTTAGCAAGACTGTAGATGGTGATGCAGAATGAGTGCACCAAGATGGGTGGTGCAAGTTACACGTTACAGGGAACAGGACCTTGACAAGAAAAATCACATAACGTTGGAAAAATAGTATATAAGTAAGTCATGGTTTAATATTATATTCTGTAAAAAGCCCACATATTGGAACTTAAATGCCCTCTAAAATTATTCTATATTATAAATTCTACCATTAGATAAATAAAATTCCAACAATGTGAATAAAACTTTGTTACATACCTATCCCTTTTTTTCTCCAGCACATAGGGTGAATTCATGTAAGGGTCCAACTTTTTCAGCTGTTGTATATAAAAATGCTTACTCTCTGAATACTAATTACTTTGAGAAATAACATTTAACTGACTTTTACGTGCATATTAAAATTGTCTTCTTGTTTAGCCATGACTTATAGTTAAGTATGTGTCCTTATTTCAGAATGGGTTTGATTTTTGCTGGGAAAAGAATTAGAGAGCCCTGCTCTAGTAGTCTTGGATGGTCATCCCAGTAATCTTATCTCTCATGATTCTGCAGGAATAAGGCCTGTCGGTATGACCTTGGTGCTGAGCAGTATTATGGAGCAGATCATCTTGAGTGAAGTCATGTGGCACATAGAGGATAACAAGTCAATCCAGCCCAGCCAGCATGGATTTATGAAAGCCAATTGCTGCTTGATTAACCTGATCTTTTATTATGATAAATGACATGGCTAGTGAACAGAGAAAACACTGCGGATGTTGTCTAACTAGACAAAGCATTTAACACCATTTACCACACAATTTTCTATGAGAAACTGGCTGGACAGGCATACTCTTCACTGTTAAAAAGTAGCTGGATTGCTGTGCTCAAAGAATTGTATTGAATGGGTTGAAATTTAGATGGTGACCTGATACAAGTATTGCTCCCTGGGGCTCAGTATTGGTGCCTGTTCTGTTTTATCAATAATCTGGATAAAGGGAGTGAATATGCCCTCAGTAAATTTGTGAAGGGTGTT
>VZTY01008933.1:28062-131758 GCA_013400935.1 Turnix velox
GTGCCTGGTGACACCTGTGATGTCACAGCCCTGTCACCCCACATCACTGGGACCATGGCGATGGCCAAGGCGGGCAGGGCTGGGGATGTGTGGGGTGTGCTGTGTCATCTCTTTAACAAAGTTAGAAATCTGAGTTGGGGGCTTCATTTTGCTGTCTTTGTCCTGTTCCCAGGGACTTTTTAATAGGGTCCAGGATGGCAGGACTAGGAGTAATTGATGCAAATGGGAAGAGGTGAGATTTAGGTTGCCCAGAGAGGTTGTGGACGCCCCCTCTCTGGAGGTGTTCAAGACCAGGCTGGACCTGGCACTGGGCAGCCTGATCTAGTGGGAGGTGTCCATGCCTATGGCAGGGAGGTTGGAACTTGATGATCTTTAAGGTCCCTTCCCACCCAAACTATTCTATGATTCTATGATTCTATGATTCTATGTGTCAATGTCAATTACACAGAATAAGAAAAGCTTCTTCAGTTTTGAGACTGCACTGAAGAAACATGGTATTTTCATGCTGAAAAGACTCCCCTGAGGACCTGCAGCTGAGGGCAAGACACAAAAGGTGTACAACATAGCTGCATGTGGGTCACAGGAAAGAGAGGTATTTATCAAAGTGGTTTTTTAATTATTCTTTTTCTCAGTATCTGAATCAAAGGTCATAAGTTTGTGGTAACTGGGAATAAATTAAATTAAGTAAAAATTCCCCAATTCAAAGCTACTTTGCCCATGGCAGTGAAATATGTTTATCAGTAAATATTTTACAAATAGTACTGGAATAAAATTATCTGTTAATGCAATTAAGAGTTAATATTTCATTAAGTTATCTTTGAAGTTTGATATAATCAGCACAAAATAGAAATAATATTTAAGAGAAAGACTTATCTGGGGATATATCAAATCATCACAATTATTAATATTTTACAAACATAATTGGAACTATCTAAATGCTAGAGATTAGAATAAGGTTGCATCCCTTGCAGAAAGTGATCCACAATATCTTGCAAGAAAACACATCTTATGTAATGTGTCAATGAAACTTTTCACAAAGGAAAAGTGGCTTCAAGATTTGTATTTAACCTTCACTAATTTTAGTTACTAAATTAATTCTTGTCTATTTGAAAGTCTTCTCTTAGAGTAATCTACAGATTAACAGTGATTTATAATAAATATCTAAGGCATTAGGAAAAATCTTAGAATGCAATAATTTTCTGTTACAAGACTATAAATACCTACAGATAGGAATTTTGGCCTTGGGCATATTTGTACATTAACCAGAATGTTTGCCCCAATGCTGTCTGAATGGGTGTACTAATTTGTTTAGTTTTTCTGATCTTTTCCTTCTCTGGGAAGGCTGGAAGTGTGATTGAATAAGCTGGGAACTGTGCTAGATGTGCTTGAAGGACATTTCAGAGTTCTTATAATGATATAAAACTATTGCTTATTAATTATTTGAACTAAGCCATGCTAACCAACAACCTTACACAAATGAGACTTCACTGGCTTGTATCTTTGACTTCCGATTGACCCACAAGCAAACCACATTTCACATTTCTGCCTTGCTTCTCTGACTCTGAGTCCTGCACTTGGAAGAATCAAGAGATATTCTTCAACACTGAAAATATGCTTTAATTCAGAATTATTACAGCTCAAGACACTTAAGATTTGGAGGTACTCTGGGAATTTTTATAAGTATTAGAGTTTGAAAGGAAGTAGAATTCTGGGCTCACAAAGTGATTTAAAATTATAGGATCACTTTTCCTAATTTGAGAGACTGGGAAATAGGGAGTTCCCCAATTCAGAATGTGGGGGATTTTATTAATGCATAATGAACTATGAATGGTAGTTTAAATGTTTGATCAACCAAGACTGGGTGTAGTGTAGATCTCTTCAGTAGTCTAAAGAAACTAACTGTGCTAATGAGAATATAGCAATGGACTATTAACCTGCTTTTTCTTCTGATTCTTGCTACTGTGATGTATATATCCAGGTCTTTGATCTCACTTTTCTTATTTATGACCCTTTAATGACATAGAAGTGCCAAAATTTTTTTTCTGATTGTTCTGTTTTGGGAGGTTTTTTTTATTCCTACCTCTTTATCAGAAACTCTAATTTGCATGAGCATGAAGAACTTGTTATTTTGAAATTACATGCCACAGTACATTGCAAAGAGTGAAAAAAACAACAGGATGACATGTCAGTTTCATGGTCTAATATTGCCGATGCTCCTGGCAAAGAACAGCAGAAATGCATTTCTCTCAATTCACCTGGCTTTCTCTATCTCCACCAGAAGTTAAAGACCAAAATTGCTGCTGCATGGATAGACAAACACAATCTTTAAATGCTTCATAGAATACCTGAAGAAGATGGACAAAATATCATTGTAGAATATTTTTTTTTACTAATAGTATTCATAGTGGTTTTTGTTTGGGTTTTTTTCATGGTTTTTTGTGGTTTTACTTGTTTACTTTCTGTTTTGTCTGGTCTGGTTTCTTTCCAGAATCTAGATTCTATTTGTAGTTTCTTCTGGTAATTCCTAGGGATTTCTACAGCAAATAATTTCTGCTGTTTCCTGAACAGACATCTTGATTAAAAAGGGATGTCAGCAGCAGTCTGTAACAGAGACCTGAAGGGGAATATAATTTTCCTGCTCATCTGCTTTGGGAATCACTTGATTAACTGATACACAGAAGTGCAGTTAAAACAGACAGCAGCTGTCACCAGGATAGGGGATGTGAAGGTGGCCAGAAATTCTTCTCCAGACAGTCAGGGAATCAGTGACCAAGGTGATGATGTGCTGTGGAGAAAGCATTCATAGCAAAATGGAGACTGTGATGCAGGTGGAGCTGCAGAGTGCACCTGATGCCCCTCCGACTCTGGGTTGACAGCATGAGGTATAGGAGGAAGAAGTGAGAAGACCACATAACATCAGGATTCACAAACACTTTGCAGAGGCAAAAGTGATGCAAGGAAGGGGGAACAGCTTACTGGCAGATCAAGACGCCAAAGATGGGACAAACTATAAGCTTGTGCCAACAAGAAAAAAACTTCTTCACCACACCCAGGATCAGTGCAACAGCTTATTCATCAAGGAAGGGGAACAAGCCCAACTAAGGCATGCCTCCAAGCCACCTTGCATGAACTGACCAATCAGTACTAAAAGGAAGTAGTGGGTGAAAATGGTTGGAGATTCTCTTCTACAAGGCTTGGAGGTATTAATGGTTTAGGCAGACTGCACTGGAGATCTAGTGCTTGCAGAGAGGCAAATTTCATGTTGTTGCTGTTGACTTATCTGGTCTTTGGAGCTGACCCTGTTAATCCCCATGAACAGCAACACTGTCAAGGGAGAGCTAGAAGAAATAGAAAATGGAGACAGACTCATGCCTGGGGACAAAAGTGATGGGCAGGAAAGCCTGGGAGGTCTTGATCTTGTAGGCAGGTGTTTTTCAGAGGAGGATACATCCTGAAAGTTATTAACTGGCTGCTGCTAGTGCTAAAGGCAGGAATTTGGCTATTTTTACAGTACTGTCATATTTGAAGAAAAACAACTGCTAACAATACGCAGGGCTTGGTTAACAAATAAAAGCAAGAGCACTTTTCTAATCTTGTAAGGAAAGCTTTGAAATGGGTATGTCAGGGAATGGTGATAACAACTTGCAGATAAGTCAGGGAACAGGTGGTAAGTCCTTGGGGCAGTGTGATGGGAGTAAAATTTGCAAATCATTAATGTGATCCTAAAGCACAAACCAAAAGGCTTGCATACAATTCCAGCAGCCTAGGAATACAGTTTCATATACAGATGTAAAGATACAGGACATTTCAGAAAGGCAAAAGTAGAAAAGGATGAGGTACAATTTCCTTTGCATTAAGAGTGGCAGAGGTGTTTGGTTGTTTGTGGAGTGAGTGATAGACTGGAAGTCTTGTGTGACAAGATGAGAGTAGTACAGTCTATGGTGGGTGTCTGTAACAGACCATCCAACAAATACATAGCCAAACCAGAAGCCTGTGACAACTGCAGATTGCAAGTACACTAGACACCATAAAAGCCATATTAGTTGTCTTTAAACTAAGTGTAGTACAGGGGGGTTATATTTTCAGTTACATCCATTGTTAGAGTAGTACTTTTTGTGAAAAGTAATTTACTCTTTAAGTTGTTTCATGCAAGGGTCCTTTCTCCTTCTCATTTTAAAAAAGCCCCAACAGATTGACATCAGAAGAAGAGGTTTATGGGAACAAAGATATATAGAAAGTTATGGCAAACAAGTGAAGGCTATAATGTATTTTCTATACCCTGATATTTTTATGGGCCACATTAAACCTCCTATTTGATCACTGCTAAACTGAGAGATGCTTCCTTAAGGTTATATCTTACCAGATGTCTTGTGGACTGACTTGCCTTCAAGTTTCACTAATCTCCATCTCAAGATGAAGTCCCCCCATTATCTGTTTTATCTTACTTTACCCTGAAAGTGAAAAAGAAATTGAATAGTTTATGTTATTCTCTAAAATTTTAGAAATCCTTTGCAGTATTTTATGTGCCATAGTTACAATACGCTGGATATTCCATTTTGTAAGCCACTAAACTAACATTCAGCAATAGCACTTGCTAACATAATTTTACCAAGGAGATCAATTGAGTTCTAAGTAATGGAATACTGAAGAGAATTTAAAAAAAAAAATAATATTTACAGTGTGTTAGCATTCATAGGAAAATAATAGACTTTACTGTCAATACTTTTTTCCTGAAGTGGGATTGATATGATTATTTTTTCATTCCATTGTTCTCTTCAAACTTTTGCTCTTAACAGAAGTACAGATTTCATCCCAAAGAAGACCAAGGACATTGAAACTCCATTTTGCAGAGTTCAAGGTAGTTTGTGCACAGAGGTACTGAAGGAGAAGTCTCCTATAGTCATTTAGGGAAAGCTGGCATGTAAGGATGTGAGAGATAAAGAAATTAATTCACAAATACTAATGTTCACAAAAATTGGATTCTGAAATTCAGCTAGCTCAGAAGGATGCATACTTTGCCCATATAAGCATGTAAGAATTAATTTAATTTTCAATGCTAAATAATATGGCTGTAACATTTATTTTATGATATAAGTAGATTCTCTGGTTCTTACCACAACAGTTTCATTTTGCTTTGATTTATTAATTAAAAAACCACAAAATAAAACATGCTTATATGGTTATTTATAACCATATTTTATTTTTTAAAATGTAAAGAAAAAAGTTATTCAAGATTATTGAGGATGAATTATTAGAGAAACTGACACAAATGCAGAGCTACCAGCCATTGAGAATTCTGTTTCATTTCAGTAAAAAAAATAATTTTTTGAGATACATACTATACATTAAACTATGGTTAGATACTTTGAAAATTTTTTTTGTATTTTTATATTAGCATAAAATCAAACTTCTGAAAACTGCAATCTGAGATTTCATTGATGGTTTATTTTTCTCTTTTCAAGCAACGAATACATTATCTCCAATAGATTCTAGAGTTACAGTTGCAATTATTTCCTTCTTCAGCCTGTGGGAAGCAGACTGAAGCTTAGATTTTATTACTCAGCTCTGTATCCTCTATCATTTAGATTCTACCCATAGTTGAAAAGGGAATTGGTCCTTCCAGAACTGTTTCTTCAGAATCTAGTTGAAAGACTGAGGTTTGCCTTTACCTATAGTTCCACCACACACTGTATATATGTTTTTGTGCAGATATAACAGAAATATTTATATGTAGATGTTTTTGCTTTGCTTTGGTTTTTAACAGAACTACATATCACTATGTATCACCTATTTCAGACTCATGGCAAGAAGATCCCACAGACTGAAGTTCTCCTCTAACTTTAGTGGGACAACAGACTTTCATTCCCTTTGTTCTTTCTGCCTCTGCTTCAACATACAATACTATTGTCATCTATTGAAGGCACATATAATCTCATTTAGATTTGAGAATTGCCTATAGGCAAATTTTAATGTCGTTCTGTTCTACTTTTTTGTTTCATTCTGCTTACTATTCCTTAATCTATATAACAAAGGAATCTCTTTGGTTTAATATCTTTGACATGTCTGGCAATGTATGGCTTCTAATAAATTTCACCTAGGTCTTTATCTTGAACTCCTAAATAGCTTCCTTTATGACTAATGTCTATTTTCATTTCTTATAAGCTCTCTAATTAATAATTGCTGAGATTCAAGTTATTATTCCACTCTTAATTAAACTATCTATGAAAGCATCAGGGTTTTTTTGTCTCAGTTTTTAGGAGAGAATACAAATTTCACATAATTTGCAAGTTTGTGACTTAAAGAAATCCAAGCTACATCTTTGTTCAACTTCTTAAAAATTTCCTTTTAATTCACATAACCCTTTCTGAAAGCAAGATTTTTTGTATGTTTCATTTAGTTGAAATTAAATAAACTTTCCATTTTTGGTGTGTTCTTACCATTCATCAAAATTAAAATAAACTGAAATTACATCACATCTTAATATCTCTACAACTGATTAATCTATAATTTTTCATATATAGAAAAAAAATTAAGCCTGCCATTATCAATCATATTTTTTATCTAGAAAGCATTTTCAAATTTAAAATATCTTTCACAATTTTTTTATTTTTTGTTCCTCTGGAAAAGCAGGTACTCATTTCTAACTTCAGTCATTTGGGAATATAACATATTTGCAGCTCTGCTTGCATATGATTTCTTTTATCATGTTACTTGGCATTAATATTTGGACCAAACTGTATTTTATTTTCATTACCATAGTTATTTTGGATATGTAACATGTAATTATTCCTCTTGCACTTGAAACCTGTCCTGTGCGTATTAGCTGAGCTTTCTACCATTCCCAAGCACCACAACTCTTGAAAGATGGTGAAGACCCAGAAAAGATAATGTAGTACCTCACAAAGTTCAGTAATATTCAGACTTGATCTTATTTAACAAAATCAGGATAGTACCTATTTACTCAGATCAAACAATCTAGCTCACGACCTATTAAATTGTTCTTGAAGCATGATTTCAACAGATTTTCTATGATTGTCCTTATTTGTAATGGATGAATTTACATTACTTCTTCCTCTTTTCTTCATGAGCAATGACTGGCTTCTTGATGTCTTTTAACGCCTAAGATAGCAGTGCACTCTTCTAATGATCTGAGCAGCCTTTTACTGTCCTTCTTCTGTTCTTGCATATCATCTCATTGCTCAAAGCAACGAAAAGCTTGTTTTGTTCTAGTTGATTGCCTAAGTGTATTACATGACATTTACATTTAGTGAAATGTTGTATTTCTTGAATTACAAGCATAGAGCATTAGGAAATAAAAAAAAACAATTAACTCACAACAATGACAGACAACCATTATCTAAGCAGCTAGTACATCCAAATAGCATTTGTGTCCAAGCCTTCAACTGAACTAGAATTGAGGTAACAAAATTGAGAAGTATAAAAATTATAGAGCTTCACTGATTTTAGTATTTGAGAACCACAAGAAAACATGAAGATTAAAAATATCTATTAGGTATATTTAGAAATCCTACACCTTATCCAAGCATCTAAGTCACCTTCAAAATCTCTTGTTAACTCTCTCTCTGGGTGCAGATCTCCTGCATTCTTAGATTATTTTCTAGATTAAAACAGTTATTCAAAAATATATTTGTGTTGACTTTAAATTAAATTTTCCCACCTCTGGACAAGTCTATTTTAAATAAAATTCACTGTGTATACAGTGAATATAAATACATCAAGGGTATACATGACAATGTCCATGTCTATGTTATCTTTCATAAATTTTGGCCATTTTTTATATTAAATCTAGATCTACCTTTATACTAAATCCAATGTATGTAGTAGCATATCACTGTTTTCTAAATAAAAGTCTAAGAAGCTGAAATGAGTTATAACCATTCACAATACATCTAATATGGATGTCTGTACTTAGAGTGAACATTCACATTAGATCCCAGAAAATATCTATTTATAAAGTGTTATGCAGATATATCTTCAAATATTAAAACTTGTGGGAGGAGGTCCATAGTCTTAATCTTTGAAACAGCAGTCTTTCCTGCACAAAACTCTACAAAGACTCATCATTTAATTGTAATTATATAGAAGCAGCATATAAAATATTTCTTTTTTGTGTTTGAAATACTACATCTGGTCTCACTTATACTTGGATAAATTTTCTAAATTATACTTTTTCTTTTTGACTGAAAATCTGTGTGCTTATCTGCCAGCAGAAGCACCCTCACCAAACCGTAATTTGGTTGTTCTTTTTTCTGTATTTGCAATTTGAGTTCAGTTTATCCAAGGCTCAATTATTTTGGTTTTAATTATTAGAAAGCACTGCTTGATACAAGTAGTTATGAAGGCTAACCAAAAATGACAGAGGAAGCTACAGAAACACCTACATAGATTTCCATAGTAACACACATCCAGAATGGATAAACAAACATCTAGGACACTCTTAGCACAAAAATTAAAGCACAAAGGCAATTAGCATGCCACATGCTACATATTAAAAGTCAGATCAAAATTATTTTCCTTTTTACATGCAATTGGTAATCATTGATAATCATTTAGCAGGTTTTGGTTTACAGTTTTTCTCACCCACCAAAAAACCCAAAATGTTAAAATGTGGAAAAAAAACCCAAAAACAAAAAACCCAAACCAAACAAAACAAAACAAAAAACAAAAAAAAACCCCACCAGTTTTATCTTTGGGTAAGCCATAGTATAATTGTACAAGCCTGTTGCAGATGAGTTCACTTTATTTTCTCTAGTGAATTTTAACTCTTGTGCTCAGAGGAACAGATGCCTGCATCTGTTCTGCCCTTATAGGGCTTCCCCTTCTGAGATCTGAGTGCGTGTCAGACAGATGCTCTTGCTCTCACAGAAAGGAATCTGCTTCCATTCAACTGCCTGTTCTTCAACCTGCTTACAGCATTTCGCTTCTGCTTTAATGACAGGGATCAGCTCACCCTATCTCACATTTGCCTTTGTGGTAAATCAGCTGATCTGCTGCGCTCTCGAAACAGTGCCTGACTCACATTATGCGGAACTCCATGACACTACGTATAATTTCATTAGGGCATGCATTGCTACAGGATATTATAAAAGCTGATAATATAAATTGGTTTGAAAAGCTCTTAGACCAATTCATGGAAGAACAGGCCACTGAGGCCACTGTCAAGTATGCCAACTGTAGAAGAGAAAGTCATAAAACATAGAAACTGAGTGGGTACTTTCATCATGTATTTCTAGTGATCTTAATTTCTATATTCTCTTGGTTAAGTTTTGAGGCACAAAGTAAGAACAGTCTTTCCAGTGATGATTGGATAGTGATGCTTAAATTCCTGCAGATATGATTAGTTTTGTTCTGTTCTGTTTTGTTTTGTTTCATTTACATAATTCAAGCCAAGTAAAAATTTTCAAAACTTATAATTCACACGCATTTTTAATACCATAATCTAACACTAGATTACAGTAATCACTGCTATGTTTAGTTCAGCTATCGATTCAACCCAGTTTCCACTGATAAACTAAAAAAAAAAAGGAGAAGTAAAAGCAGGTTGACCATAAAAGCAGGTTGGACAAATCTTTGTTGTTATGTGCCTGAATGATGTGCAGAAATGTATAATCTCATATGCAATAATATAGTATAACATCAAGTGACACTATCTAGGAAAAAACAAATCACAATATTATAAATTACTTGGTCATACAGCAGGTCCTTTTTAGAACCCTTTAAGGTTCTAAAATGGTGCCCCAAGGCAACTGCTGTCTCTTTTGTAGTGCAACAAATCAAGCCATACTGACAAGAGCGGAGCAGGGTCCAAATAAGAATTAATCCTCCAGAGGTAAAGCCTGAGTGTAGACTTATTGTTTAGGATGTAAAGATGGAGTATTCACTTTCTTATCACTGACTACATGCTTAGCCTTTTCTGTGATAACTAAAAGTGTCATGAAAAGCTGTCATCTGGCAGTAGCTGTCTCCTAATGTTGTACTGAAACTCAGCTGGGGTATGCATGGGATTGTAAGAAAGAGCCTGAAAATGCTCTTGTGTTTCCTAATTACAGACACTATCCAGTGTAAAAGCTTGTGTTTCTCACATGAAGCTTTTAAATCACATCCGTAACAAGATAGTGTTTTCTATTCATTGTCATCATGAAACAATTTCCAGGTGTCTTTATATGGTACAAAAGCTTCAGGACTCTTGCTGAGAATGACACATGAATAATAAAAAATCCAAGTATCAAACCATGTTTGAGCTACCTCCTCCTATTTTATAATTTACTTCTACGATATAGTTCAATTTATATGGTTACAAATTCATCTCTCATTCTGCCTCTAACATGTTTTCTTGGAGCTTCATGTACAATATGATTCAAACAATTAAGACTTAACAGTTGATAGATAAGAGGGATGGTACCTTAATTTAACTTAATGGTATTCTTATGAAGCAATCCTTTTATGTCTCAACAAAATGATAAAAGTAATGATGATTACTTACAGATTTATAACCATTGTTGTGTTGCTGTATAGTATCTGGCATCTTGGTAGGGAAAACTGACAGTAACTAAAACTGTGCAGCCAAAATTTCATAATGTTTTGGGGAAACAAAAGAAAAATTTGCTTATTTATAGACCGAAAAAAGCTTTAGCAATTAAAGGCTTCCTGTTATTACATTAATTTACCTGGTGAATTGAATGAAAAATTGTCTTGTAACACTTATCATTTAGAATGATGAGTCCAATAACCAAATAAATTTAGTTTCTATCCTAATCTAGCTTAATGTTTCTAACATCTGTTTCAATTTAGCATTATGTTCCAAGGCTTTTGTTCTAGAATTGAGCTAGAAATGAGAGAAAGGGTGTTATGGGTTTAGGTGAGATGAGGATGAACCAGTGCAGTGCTTTTTCTCTATCTCAGTAACAAATATCTTAAGACGATAACTGCTTCAAGAGGATAGAATAAGAAAGGGAAGACAGGTATTGACTCTGTCCTGCATCCCATCAGATACTGGACACCTGTGCTTATTCAGCATTGGACACAGCTGGTTCCAATTGGAAGGTGACTTGTAGGCTTCTGGGTCATAGTGAGCTGGCTGAGCTCATCCTGTGGCCAAGCAATGTGAGCAGCAGAGCACAGGCCCAAGAGACCTCTCTGGATGTACAGCACAAGATTGTGCCTTCTCAGGTTAGCTGCAATGTGGGTCACTGACTCCTAAATATGCAATAGTTTTCCAGTCAGAATCAATGCATTCCACCTCTCACTACAGTTTACCTTTACCAAAGATACATTAAGCTACAGATTGTATTAATTGCCTACAGATTTTTCAAGACCTAAGTAGGACCCTCAGCAGATCAGACATGGCCTCTCCAAGTTCTTGAATATGATGTCTTCCCTAAGTCCTCCACTACAGGCTGGTGGTCTGAAGAGTCGCATTTCAGTGGAATTCACAGTACATATTTTCTGAGGAAAAAGAAAAGGTAATGTCAGCAGTTTCAACCACTCAACCAGTTTCTGATTTTATAAACAAGAATAAATTGTGCTTACACTAAAATAGTCTATTCAAATTTGTAGAAACCCTCCATTTTTTAATATATAAAGAGAACTTCCTGCATCATAAATGTTGAAACTGACTGTTTATAGTCATTATAAGCACAAGCTGAAGAATATAAACTCACTGTACAAAGCATTAGTCTTGATCTTCCTTTATTCAATGTTCATCACATTGCCAATGTGCAGAAACAACTTCATGATAACGTGCCCTTATATAGAATTCAGGTTTTAAAAGTCACATATAAAGGTCTGAGGAAAAAGATACAATTATTTACTTTGTTACTACAAATTTTGAATTTTTGAAGTATGGAACTCCTGAAGACAAAACAGGTTCCCTACCTCCCAGTCTGTAGAAAGCTCCATTGAAACTTTTAGAAGCTAATAGAAAGACTCATATTTTATCCAATGCTTTATTCCATCAGAAAATTACCTGACTTAATTGAAATGCTGTTTTGGACACCACATGTCATAAACTAGATAAAACAAAGGGCAATTATTCCAGCCACCTGCAGAAGGAGAAAGAAATTGATGACCTGTGCACTAGATGTAGTAACATAATTACTTTTCTCCAAAGAATGATGTTTCCAGTTTTAGCTGCCACTTTAGTTAAACCATAGCCTCTAGAAGCAGGACCAAAGGCAATGGTTTTAAACTGAAAGAGCAAATTTAGACTGGACACAAGGCAGACATTTTTTAAGGTAAAAGTGGTGAGACACTGGAACAGGTTGCGTAGTAAAGTTGTGGATGCCCTTGGAAGCGTTCAGAGTCATGTTGTATGACACTTTGAGCAACCTCATCTAGCAAAATATATCTCTGCCCATGGCAGGGGAGTTGAGCTAAATGAATTTTGAAGATAATTTCCAACCAAAACCATTCTAAGATCCTATGATTTTTTTTCTTTGAGAAAGTAGTAGCATGTATACTTTTTAATCTAAATATCTGGGGTGTTTTTCCTAATTACTTAATAGAATGAGTATGGCGAAATCTGTTGAAATAAAATCTATCTCTTTCTTATCTTGCTACCCCTTTTGTCTTTTCTATGATTTCTAGTGAATGAGCAGTTCAATTACCTTTTATCAGGTATTCCACTTTGATTCATGACTCAGGATTTAATCACCAGCTCTTTGGTAGTTGTGATTTGTTTTAAGGCTGGCTCAGGTAAGGTGTTGGTCATCTCTGCTGCCAACATGAAAACTGAATAAAAATAAGGATATTATGGTAACCTCCATCTGATTAATCATCTTTATAAAATCAAAGGATACAAACTATCCAGTAATTAAGAGGTAAAGATCTTTACTACTGTAATATATAATAAAGAAATTTTAAAATATTGATGACTTCTTTTTATTTTTCAGGCCAGTATAGATCTTCACAAACGGAGTAATTTTTTCTCTTAATTAATTTTTTTTTTTTGCTTTCACTCCATTTGTTATATGCTGATTAAGATAAAATAGATAGACAATGAATTAATAAAAGAACTAAGTTAACTGTGAAATCCCCTAATTAAATCAGTTCCACTATATTTTCTTCTAATTCAATCCTAATAGCTTGGCAGAAATGCTTACAAAATTCAGGGTACATAATACATAAAGAAGTATTATAAATAATATGATAGTGGTATCTCCAAAATTTCTGTGTCCTATTTGGAAATAGACTGAGATCCAAGTGAGACACTAAAACAAGCAGAAGTCAGGATGTAGTGAGAACTGAAGGACTGAAGTCAGGAAACAGGCAGATCTTCCTTCTTCCTATTAATTTATTGTAATAAAAATAATTACAGTTCGAATATTTAATTGAATTTTAATCATTCATTTCTGTCATTGCTTCATTGTCAAATCTGGCAATTAAATCAAAGGCCTAACATAGTCAGAATTAATCTGTATAGAATACTGTGGACTTGTATAACAAAGGCAGACTCAGCTTAAGCACAAGCCTTTCTAGAGAATATAACATTAACCTGATTCATGCAATTGACAATGATGACTAAGCCTATAGCAAAAAGATAAAAAATTTTTAAAAATAAAATTTAAGTAGACACCGCAGTGGCCTCCTTTTGTGTGCCAGCTTGGCAACAAATATGGCTATCACAAACCTGAAGCAAGAAATATGTGTATGGTGTCTGGCATGTGATGCTTCAGTGACATCTTGAGACAGCTTTCTTATTCTGAACAAAGTCTTGCACCCATGAACAAACCCAAGAATAAAATCATTATCTTGTAATAAATCTCAGTCCCTTGACATCACTGCCATGATTTACCAAACCCTTATTTCCTTAGAACAGGGAAATCTCAGGGGATGTTTTGCAATATGGGCTGAATATGCCATTTCATGTTTCCTCCAGCACTATATCTACGTTTAATACCTAAGAACATGGAGTTCTATGCAGAGAAATTTGGAGCAGACACTCAGCAAGAGCTACCATCACTATATTTTCAGAGTCTCTTGCCACCGTTCCCCTTCCAAACTAGTATCTGTGTCCTTCAAATAATGTTACTCAGCATTTTCCAAGAGCCTTCCTTGACTTTATTTTTTCATGAGCCACCACATGACATATAGTATGGGTCATCAGGTGTTGACAAGGTATGCTTGTGCTGGCCACAATACTGTCATGTAATTTTTTTCACTGTAATGAATCTCTGCAGTGTGGGGAGGTCAAGCTTCCTTCTTTTGAGAACTAAATGCAGGAGGTGTGAAAGAGATTTACGGTGAAAGAAAAAAAAAAACAAAACCAAAAACAAAAACCAGAAAGATTACTCCCATTTTTTGAGGAACAGCTGCAATGGACTTTTAATCCCATTTTCTTCATCCCATCACCTTTCCTCCACAATGCTGTTTAAAGCTGTAGGCATGCAAATGTCTAGATGTTAGCTTCCATAGTAAATAGTGGTGTGCTATTTATAATCATGTCTAGACAGCTGTTCATCTGTTTAAACATCTGTTTAAAACTTTTCAAGATGAAGAGAAAATTTCTTACTTTGTGCTCACTGTTTTTTGTTGGGTACAACTCTCATTTAGACATCTAAACTTAGATGTCCATATTTTATCAAGAAATTATTCCCTTATTACAAAAAACAATGGGTTTCATAGAAATTAATAAAGTACACATTCTGTGAGGGAATGATTTAAAAGTATTATAGCTGAGAACACTACTTTCAAAGAAGATGAGCAAAAACTCTTTGGGAGAAATTATTTTAACATTGAAAGTAAAATCAGATGTGTGTACCTCCCTTCAGCAAATTCTGTAAGGGCTGAGCTATCATCTCTGCTAACTCTTAAACTTAATCTGTCTTTATTTCAGAAAAAATAACCCAATTTTACAAAATGTATGAAGATTGTATTTGTATGTATGAAGATTGTATTTGTATGCATGAAGACTGTATTTGTTTTACCCTGAAATAATTTAAACCATCTATGGAAAACAATGTAAGGCAGACAAAATTTGTTCAGTTACATGCAATGAGCTGCCACTCTGTGATAATCAAATAAAAGCTGAGAGTCAGGTTTTCTTTCTCAACTAGATTTTAAGACAATAAATAGCTCCTGCTATTTCCCCCTAAGATTAAGGAAAATGTATCACAAAAGTAAAACATTTTCTATAACATTTTCTCCTTTTTTCCCCCCCTTTTTTGCATTGTTAGAATACTCAATAATTACTTTCCTTTCCTTCTATTATTCTGGGACTACTAGTGAAATTTTTTTTAAAGATTGCAGTAAGCTAAATCACTCAGACTGCATGGCATTGCACATATGAAGAAGAGAAGCTACTGAAGAAACATATACCATATATCCCTAAATATAAAACTACGTGAAAACAGGGAAGTCATTAAGATTAAATGAATATTTTCTTTTTGTCACAGTCCCAAACAGTTCCCAAAGGCCTTGATGCATGGTGTGAATTATCCTGCTTAACAGCACTTCTGAGTACTGTACATGCCTTCTTATATTTGTCTTCTCCTCTGCAGCATCTGCTTCCAGTTGAAAACAACTGAGGTGAAAAAAGCCCTACTTCACAGTGGAGATCTACATTATACACCACTAGAGGTTTCTGCCATTGCCAGCGTGTTAGATAGAGTAGCTGAAAATGAGAACATCTATCTATCCAAGGTTATACTTCAGCACCACATAATGTAATGTCAGGGGAACCTGACAACGAAAAAAGGGGGAAAAAAAACAATCTCCACTTTTATTCTTAGATTCTAATTACTAAAGTTCAGGATGTACTTAAAGAACCAAGAAGAAAGTAAGACTTAAATAAAAGCAATAGTTCTATAAGCTTCCTTTCACTGATGCAACTAACATAAATTTTTGCCCCCTCATAGCTTTTCCTGTTTTAAGAAGACTGACACTGGAAAGAGTGTTATGATAAAAGGTCAAGAAATCAGAAATTAGACTAATTTTAAAACATTCCATTCCATGTGTCATGGTGCTCAGAGGATTTTTACACATGGGCTATATTCACCTAGTCAAACTGGTTTGGCAGTGAATTAACTTTCAACAGAAACAGAAAGCACCTAAACCAGAATTTTGCAATTTTTGCCTTTAGATTCTACTTCCTACTGTATTATGCATCCATTTGCATCATGCTACATACACATACATATCTTTCTTTAAAACCATGCAATAGTCAGTGATGACTTTTTTGACCCAAACTTTATTAATTTCTATTCATTACACACCCAGTCAAGACTCATGTAAAGCACTACTCATCTCCACTGATTCACTGATTAATTTTGCATGTATTTGGACACATACAAGTTAAACACTCTTTCAATCCTCATTGTCTTTGCCAAATTTTCATTAAACTGCCAAAATAGAGTTGTAAAGGATATGTAGGATAATTTTTTAAACATCCTTTCCTAAATAGGCAATTTTTGAAAGAAACAGTCAGCTTTCTTAGGAAATTACTATAAGAATACTATTTATTTTGCTTCACTAGTAATTGTTATTCTATGATGTATTTTGTGGGTTTTGGAAGCTTTAAGTTTTCCCTTGACTTCAAAGGCAGTTTGAGGAGTTCAACATATTCTGAAAAACAGACCTAACTCATATATCAATATGCACAAGTACTATTTTTTAACTGGAAATCCATTTGGATGAAAAGCCAACAAAGTGTGAGCCCCCAAACAGAGTTTAATTTCTAGACTGGACTTAGTGATAAGTGAGAAGTGGAACATACTGTAACAAAGGCAGAGGAGGTGGTGGGATTCTTCTCAGGCATTAGTCACTGAAGAGAACCATTGAAGAAACAGTCCTGGGACAGGAGCCCTTTGGAGAAGCAGTAAAAGTTGTACGTATCACATATGTCATGTACCCTGCATTATGTGGAGCACAATTTAATGTCTTTGTGTATGAAAGTGACAAGAACAACTCTACTGAGAGTGAAAGGCTATAACTAAATTTAAGCTCACAAATGTGATAGAAGATATTAAATTGGGGGACCACACACAACAAAAGGCTGAGTAAAATAAAATTAGAGAGAAACTTTATTTGAGAAAACATACAAAATCTTCCTAAAAGATCCTAAATAAATTAAACATCTTAATATCAAAATACCTTCTCATTCTAAACAAGTGAGTAATCCATTTCTCCAGGAAGAGAAAGTTATGTCTTGAAAACACTGAAATAAAGGAGGTAACAAAGAACAGCCTGTGTATTAATACATTCAACATGGAGCTCAATACCTAAAGCATTATCAATGACAGAGCTGAAGGAAAGATTAGCACCTCTGATATCACTGGAAGAAATCATTCTCAAAAAAAATCTATGTTTACCTTTAATCAGAAAAGGATCCCAACTTTGGCATATATTACTTACAAATATAAGAAGAAATCAAAAGTAAAAAGAATTTTTTTTTATTAAATACATAAGTCATATGTATAGAAAAATTAAACTCATAACTCATAACTAGGCATTCTGGTTTTCTGTGATTCTGCAATCTGGCAATGATGAAAAGATTAAAATATTTAGGAACAGAATTCAGGAGAAAATCCATCATGAGCTATAATCTCCTCTTTTTAATCTGCTAAAAGCAAATGGACACAAATCCAGTGAAACACATGAAATATTTTCCATGATGCTATTTAAAGTGTCAACGAATAGAAGTTCTTAGATTAGGTTTAAGAATTTGTATTATAATGTGTGAACACTATGTTTCTATTGCCCTGCACTCTAAACCTATCCTAGCAGGGGGCACTGATGATACACTACAATGCATTCAGAGCAGTTAAAGAGGTCAGATGTGATGCCAGCTCTCTAATCTATCACAATTATCTAATTTCAAATCCTCTTGGCACCAAGTGAAGGAAAATTATTTTTCTATTTACCATTAATTTTCCCACTGAGCATAGCTTGTTGATAATGAAAGCAAACAAAAAAACAGTTTAAATGGCTAATAACCTGGCACTATTGATCTAGTTCTGAAGGTTAATTAACCATACAATTGCCTTCAAGAAACTGTTACATTACAAAGAAGCTTATCTCTTGCTATTAGCTGGGTCCTTACCCCTCAGCACCCACATACAAGGCACAGATTTTACCTTCAAAACTCCTTAGAAACTCAGATTAAGAGGATACATAATATCTACAGGTCAATTCAAATACTTATCCTTGGGTATCCTGTACTTCTCATAGTGCTGACCAGAATAGCTGTAGTAAGTTGGAACACATGCGGAAACTCTTTCCGCAGTACACTGCAGCAGGGGGGAGATGAAAGACTGCTATGGAGGATGGGGGAATAATGACTCCCATTTCAGTTGCAATAAATCAGTGAAATGAGAATTAATTATTTCTATCCATAATGCCGCTCCAGAATTTTCTGCTGACATCACAAAGTAGAAAAGGCTCATAGCAGATTGAGTCAAGTTAATTGTAGTCATGCATTGTTATTTGTTCTAAAAAGTACATTTATTAGTTAAATGCAAATGGGTCACGTATCTCTATATCTCAAGTATACTGATAGTGTTGACCTTCTATGCCACAGTCAAATAAAGACAATAGAATATTTTTATCATTTTATTTGACAGACATACAAAATAATCAAGTTTCCATTAAAAGGCATCCTAGAACCTGGACCTAATTTAGGAACATATCCTACAGCTTACACACTCTTCCCAGAGCTTTTTTGGATCAATTAAAAGCATATAGCTTTTCAATAACTCCTCCTCAACTAGGATTGTAAAATATTTATATTTAATAACTATTTATAAAACTATTTCTTCATACTTCACTCTAGATTTTACTTTTCCCCCATGCATATAGCACAGGGACATGGCTTTAAAGATTCTTTGACACAAAATTGTTTGATGCTTTTTTTTAATCATTCTCAACGGAAATTCTTTGGTAGCTCTATATAATCTAGTACTCTTCAGTTACATGCCTACAGAAGCACACAGTAAATTGTTTTGACTGCATTTACCACATATAGCCCTTTCCCCCCTCTTTTAGAGAATTAAGTCAGCCATTCTTGTTCACAAGTCAAGACTTAATAACCTTTTATTTTTTTAAACTGTATTCTTGCTGAATAAAAATAAAAAAAAGCCATTTCTGTTAGTGTCATTTCACCTCAGCACCTTCTAATTCTTTCAGTATGATGTAGATGTATGATGTACCACCAATCTACCTAGAATATTCCTGTTCCCTCTATTGCATGGTGATGAGGAGCCCTGACCCTACTAGATGCTGTTTATTCAGCTTGCAGCCTCTTTCAGATTTAATAGGTAATCCTTCATCCTAAAGTGAACAGCCTTTAAATGGCCTCAGATAGATCTGCAAAGTGTTTGTTGTCAGCATTGCTGCATTCCATTTCATTTATGACCTTTTGCAGTGAAAAACTGACTTCATATTCTTCTAAATGCTTGAGCAATAATGGGTGGAAAAGCTAGACTCAAGATCCCTTGCCACAGTAAAGTGCATTTACACATAAGTAAAGGACATTTAAAACTTTTTTTTCCTGCAAAATTATATTTAAACTAGAGAGACAAAAGTCAAGCAAAATTATTATGTATAAACCCAATTTATTCATCATCAAATCTAGTTTAGGTACAAACAGAGTTCTTTGTCACATTAGAAATATAGAACTACGTTTACTCTATGTTTATTAATATGTTTATAGTAATAATCTAGGGGATATAACATCTAAAATAGCAACAACAACAGGGGAAAGTATTTGTATATGTATTTGATACATAATAAACTCATTTTCTCATCAAAATTGCAAATCATTATAGCTGTGATATCTCTGATTTTGCCAATTGGTCAAAATTAGGGTTATGATTTGTTTTCACCACTGTCTTAACTCTCATGCTTTTAGATTAAAGCTGATTTTAATGAAGGAGAATGTTTCAAACATTCTTCAGTCATATTATGATTAATTTTTTCAATATTAAATATTATATTCTTGTCCTATTACAGAAAAAGACACTTATTTGAAAATTGTAGTGCATCAGGAAATATAATTTGTAGCACAATATTTAATTAAAGCAAATATTAACTCATTAAATTTTGCATTAAGTATACGTAGAGCACACAGAAGTCTCTTGGAAGTTCATCTACAGATTCCTTTTTAAACAGAATTTTATGGAATGTACTAAGCAGTAAGCTGTTTCAGTTCTGCTGTCTGCATTAGAAGTTGTGGTGTGAATTGTCTCCTTTATACTGCAATACAACAGTGCTGCCCAAAACTCTAACTACTCAACTTAACTTTACAGGCAGTAGGGCTTAAGTGTAGGGATGTAGCCTTACAGAGGAAAAATGTGTAGAATTTGTAAGGAAAAATATGTACTCAAACACAGACATATGTGCACTTGCAGCATTACATACAGTCTGGGAAAACTGTCAGCCAGGTCCCAAGTCACTCAGGGGGATATCTGGGAGCAGGTGAAGGATGACATAGAGAGAGAGCTGAACCCCAGATCTGGCAGGTAGCCAATGGCAAACATCCAGCTTCCACCATGCTGCAGTGCTTCTGCAACCACAGCTCCTGTAGCAATGATTTCCCATCTTTATTTTCTCCACTGGAAGTCTTGTCCTTTGGCAAGGTGTTTCTAGGTAGCTCCCCCACCCATGGCAAAACTGGACTAACTGTAGCTTATTGCCAGGCTGTTGTTCTCCCACGCCACAGCGGGTGCCTCATTCTGCCACCCCCACTCAACTTTTTTCTCACTTGGCAACTACATTTCTTTATAACTCCTGAAAGAGTGTTTTCTCAACTCTCAAAGAGGGCATCCTCTTTGGTGATCAGAAATTGAGAGTTAGTGAAGTTTTCTTTCACAACTTGTGCCCATATTTTCAATACCTGTATTATTGTCTTACATTTAAACACTTAACAAAAGATACCTGGTACTAAAGCTGACTGACCAAGACTAGAGAATTGCACATTTAACACATGGTACATAAGTTAGCAAGTGACCAGCAATATCTATACTGATTTTTCTGGGTCAACATGATGATAGATGATCTTCTTTCCCCTATAAGAACAATGTGGAAATACTAAATAAATATCCCAGTAAGGTAATTTCTGCATTAGCAAAGGTTGACTGGGTTATGAAGTAGCTGAAGTGGTTGAACCCAGAAATACCTGCACAGCATTTCATTGCGCAGTGAACACATATCCTAAAGTAATGTGAAAAGATTATAAAATACTCACTTCCAGGTGGTAAGATAACTGCCTGCACAGAATATAATAGATAATAGCTGTAACTCACAACTGTATTACAAAATCATAACATTTCCTTCAGTGAAAAAATAAAAAGTATGCTTTGTGTAGGCAGCTGTGAAATGTGATTACTCCACACTGTGCTGTGACTGAGCTCGTTTTGGGAAGCCAGGAAAGCAATGAGTGGACATAACACGATTCCTCTATCTACCCATAAATCCAATGTGAATAAGCATACATTATGGATCTTGAATTCCTTGAACTCTGTTACCATATGCATTTGTTACTCTACAATTTATTTCGTCATTAAAGGTGACAAAAAATTGGATAACTGCAGAAAATTATTGTCCATGTTCTCCACATGTTCTGGATGATCCCAGAAACCAATCTTCTTGTGTATATACTTCCATTGCTTGTGATTTACAGACAGAAAAAGTCAAGAGAAAAATAAACATGCATCCCTTACTGTAAGTTCAGGTACTATTCACACTAAGACTGTTGGTTGACCAGTACCCTGTTTCCAGTCATAGGAAAGACTGAACAAATTAACCATAAAAGAATGTGGTGCATTCTACTTTACATGAGAAATATCAGATTTCACACACTAGAATTATGATTACGCATAACCTGTATCAAAAAGCTTTATTCAAAAATGTATTCATAGCTGTAATATAGCAGAATTTATAAATGAATGTGACAATAATTATTGGTTTGGAACTTTTGGGTTTTTATCTCTGTGTAGCATGATATAAATTATAAACTGTAAAATACCTGTTAAACCACCTTCAAGGTATAATGATAAAATGAGGTTTATCAGCTTGTCAGTAAACTAATTTCAGATTGATTTAAAGGAGCTCAGTATATTACAAAATGTTTATAGTGTATAACCCCCTTATCAAGGCAAGAATGAAGCTTAATTTCTAGTATTTAGACCAAGATGCAGGAAGTGTTCATGTGATCTGAGATCAAATGTTCATGTGATCATTATTTACCTTTTAGCACTCATTATTTATTTATAGAATAGCATTCTGGCCTGTTTATTGGAGAAGACACAGCTATACTGAGAGATCTAGGTCAGCCTTTCTTTACTGTCACCCACAATATAGCCAATGCTTCTACTCCTGATACCAAAACTGAAAGTGAACTAATTGAATATCAGTTCAAGCTCATACATTAAAAGCTCCTATGTGCAATACATTTTACATCATCATTGTATGTTAAATGGTGAGAGTTATTTATGGTGCTAGAATTGTGAATAGAATAGGCTAGAATAGGGCTAGTGACCAAATTAAACGCCAAGTTACTTTTTAATTTTGAGTACTGCAAAGGAGGAATTATTTGATGGTATGCTTGTCTTTATCTTTTTTTTTCCTTTTTTTCCTCGTTTTTATATTAGGATTGTCTTCTTTTACTCTGAAAGTGAAATTGCAACCTTTAACAGGATGGTTATTTAATTAGCACCAAGATCAGTGCTGATTAAAAAAAGGTTGTTTACCTGAAAAACTAATTAAACTGAAAACAAATTACTGATTTACCTTGTTGAAATACGTATTTGTGACACAGTTCAGGTCTTGTCCCTTGAACATTATTTTCTCTACAAGAAGAAAGTAAATGATATTTTTCAAAAAGTTTCAGTGATAATTTTCATTATGGGATAACATTTGCCTAATTAATTATGCTGTCATTAACTAAGGAGGGCATTAACCACATGCTTTTCTTCTTTCCTTTCTAAATCACAATATTGTTTTCTTTCTCATCTTCGTCTACTGAGAAATAAAATCTTGCATGATACCATTTCTGTCATTTTATACAATTACATATGTATATATGTATATACATAAAATATATTTTGCATAGAAAAATACCTTTGTTTCTCTCAGAATACTTAGATTATGGATGTTTATTTCTAAGTCTTTGATTCATCTTAGGGCTTTATCCTTCCTTGCAAGAAATAAGTTAATTTCAGTGTCTGTCATACTTTGGTCTGTGAAAGGGCTTTTGTCGTAGTTGCCATCAAGGGTTATAAGTTACTTTATAATCTAAAAGCATTTTGTAATATTGTTGTACCTCAATAAAGGGCTGAGAACTTAAGAGGTTTTAGATTTTACTATGTTAATGGGTTATAAACTTAATTTTTATCATATGAAAAAGTAAAAGAAGACTCAATAAAATTAGTAGTAAAGCACACATTCATGAATATGGCTAACACAATATAAAAATGGATACATACCTTCCAGGCCCAATTTCCAGTCATTCTAAACAGTAAATATCAATTATGGGATTCCCCAATTGTTTAACAGACTGTACTCCATTCAATAGTGTTATGAACAGAGAACTACAAAAATGAAAATCTACTCTGAGCCAGCAAGAAAACATAGAAGTATACAAAAGTACTGTAACTGTGCTACTGCAGCTACCTTACAGAATTCAAAATCTGTAAAGAAGCAGTTAATGTAATTATGTTTATTCATAAGGAATTATGGTGTGACTGAAGAAATAAGTGAGGTATTAACAAATTAGAGAAAGTTACATGTTGATTTACTGGCTTAAATCTTTTGGTGGCTCTTCTCCAACCTGAACTAAAGTGCCATTTTTCTCTACAAATCTGGATATGGTGTACACAATGCACAAAAATAGAAGACAATATTTTTCATCTGTGATTTATGCAGAACTGGTGAATTCACAGGAACCAATGATATTGCCATTGTTTTTTTAAGGAGGTACAAATGAGAAACTGTCTGATCTAGTTATTTTACACTTAAGAAAAACTAAGTTAAGTAGAAATTGTCATAACCAGAAATTGAACAAATTATTTTCTTTGGAAACACAAATTTAGTCACTTTATTTTATCAGCAAACAGAAAAGAGTGAGCATGATTTATTCAATTAACAATAAACTCTTGTGCTATCATTACATTCCTAAAGTGAACATAGAAGATTTGAGAAAAGGCAATAGACATGGACTCTATAATAAGTCAGAGGAGTGCTGAGCAAATAAATACCATGATTTTTGATAAAATGCAGTCCTCACATTGAGAAGTATACTGGGAACTCTTAAAAGTTAAAAGCAAGAACTCATGGTTTTTATTGTCTCATGGAGATATAGGGAATGTGTTCTCTGCTCGCGGGTTTTTTGAAATGTTAATAACAAACTATTTCATATGTAAATTTTTAAAGCTGTCTAATACTAATCACAATAGCAACAATTACATTCTAGGGGCATATTCCCTCAATCGCTACAGAAATTGAAAGATGACAGGCATGATTAATTGTTAACATTGTACAGTTTTCTTATGGTGATTCATATGCAGCTTTTCTTTGATACTCATGGTTTCACTTAATCAAATCTGAAAATAGTAGAAAAGATTTTGTAACAGGTTGCAAATTTCAGTGGACTTCAAAGGCAAGATTGTTGAGGAAAGGTTTTTGATGTGATAGCTTTGTGGGGTAAAAGGCAATATCATATGCATGAAGAATAAAAAATATAGTTATATACATGCATGAGCAACAGTGAAGGGGAACTGACTTTCAGTCCAGCAAGTTTTTGGTTTTTTGTAAAGTCACGAGGAGAGCAATGAATAAAGAAAAGTATGATATAATGGGGTTTGCATTTGTTTCTTTCTTCTGGTTCCAAGACAAAATATTGGCATGTGGGACAGTTAAAAAACTGAAGTAAAATAATGTAATTCAGCATCTTCCTAGATGTTTTGAAATAAAGAGGAACCAGATTTGCCAATTGCAAATTTAGTGGGTATTTTCTGAAAACACAGAGTCAGTGTGTTCAGTCTATCAGTCAGAGATCAGTCTATCAGACCAAGGAAAACTAATAGCTTGTATCACCATACAGCATAGTTTGGCCACTACTTGTTCAGATTACTAATTCACTAGAAAAAGTAGAAGGCACAGGATCTTACAACCAGAGAGAGACTGAGATCTGAAGGAAAGCATTTGTAGTGTGAGAAATCCTAAGTGCTTGAAAAAGTTCTAACTTCTTATAATCTAGAAGTTTACAGACTTAATTAAGTTTTTTTGTCAGTAAAATGAAGTTAAGATTTTGGTGAAAATTTAGAAGTTTAATTTTAAGAATCCTCCATGTAGATAACTACATGATGAAGAGAGCTCTTATCTCCTATTACACTCTTTGAAAATTCTTTCAGTATGACTACAAGGCTCTAAAGACTTTTAGATGACAAATTAGACATGCATACTTTGGAGCAAGAGGACTAGCTCTTTAATTCCACTGACTCTGTTAACGAGATCCCATTATTGTAGCCTAAATGTCAAGTTCACTTGTAGATAACTGAATTTAGGCATTCAGCTATAAGGCTAATGCCTACATTTTCTGAAAAATCTATGTTTTAGTGAAGTAATTAATGTTTTGAAGAGTTCATTGTCTGTTTCCTACTTTAAAAACACTGAGAATCTGCATGTTAAATATGCTATTTCATTCATTTTCAAGGACTGTACAGCTCTCATGTTCCTGAAGGCACGAAGGCACCAACAACTCTAAATGTTCTTGCCCAGCCTCCCAAGATTCTCTCAACCTGCCCATGGCCCAGAGAACGTGATCACATGTCACCTCCCCTCTATGGCTAACCACATCCTGCCCACAGCCTAGGACCCCCTAAAAGCCCCCTGGGGCAGTCAGCCAATGCTACAACTCAGCTGTTGTGGATACCTCCACAGCCCTGTCCTGCATATAGAACACGGTATATATTTAAGTGGAGTGCAGAGGTACATTGAATAGTATACGAATACATAAAGTATATTACTATGTAAACTATGTTACTTCTGGTGACAAAAATGCCCATAGAAAATAACCTCAGAAATATAAATTACCAGGAAAAAGCAGTAAACTGAGCCAGCATCTTGAAGTTACAAAAAAGGTACTTTAAAAAGGAGTTAATCCCATTAGAGTATTCCCTGCTGAAAGGCAATAAAATTGTAGAGAAGTTTGTTTGAAAAAAATGATAATTTCTCTAAAGCTCTCATTTTCCTGAGTGTGCACCAGTTTACATGATTTTTCCATTGCTTTCATATTCTCTGGAATATGGAAAGGGGATATTGGATTAGATCAGATTATCACTTCATTTGGATTGAGATTCAATATTCTTCCATTTAAAAGAAGATGCCAGTTCCTTAAGGTATTACATGTCACTTTCATTTGAGTACAGTTCCTACCTGTAAGATTTATTCTCATACCTTGTTGATAGAATTAGATTACAGAGCACCTACTTTACTGTCATTAGAACTTGCATCTATAGCCGGTTTCATGAATAAGCAAATTGTCCGTGACTGGCTCTATGAATTCCTCTATGTTACAGCAAACATTTTCAATTATTTATCATAATAATATAATATAATAATAATGTGCCACATTTAACAAACTATCTTTAAATCATTCTAGAAATACACTTGGTCCTATTAAAAAATCAACAATTGTACAGCACAGCAGTTTATTATCATCTCGATATTGCAAAATTTAGTAGAATGAAAAAACTGAACAGAATGGTAAAAGAGTGATTTGTTTCCACATGTATTTGTGATTATCTGTGTTGATTATTTGATTAATAGGGACGTGTAAAATGGGAAATACAAAGAACTAACGTGCAGTTAAGTGTGCTCTCTGAATTACAACTGAAATCTATTGCACAGCAGCCTATTTCAGTTAAACCCATGACTGTGATCTGTTTTCCTGAGCTCACATGACAGTCTCCAAAGTTTCTTGCTTTCTGTGCATTGATTTTTCAATGGAATGGTCATTTTAATTGATGCATTCAGGAAACATGAAGTGAAGGTCCTCTCCCCAGTGACTTCTGCAAAAACAATGTCATCTGCAAAGAATCAAGAGCTGTGACAGTAAATTAAGAATAAAATTACAGGGAAAAAATCCAAACAGGGGAATTAGGCCTTCTAAATAAATCATCTCTAACTGATATCCAAACAGAATTTATTTCTTTCTGTCATGATTTTGTCTTTTAATGCATCTTGATCATTGTTCGTGAGTATTCCTAAGTCTCCTCTTGGTGATGAAACCAGATTTCTAACAGAAAACTAGAATTATAATATAAGCCATTGATATAGTCTTATACAGATTGCATCTTCTGTCTTCTGTATTTGCTTGTTTAGTTGCTGTTTTGACAACAAAAAGACAGACAGAATTAAAGATTAAAAATTTTGCAGTAAAAGAATTTAAAAGATATGAATAAAACTGACTTTAAAAGAGAATATGCATTCTTATTTTTAACCAATGTCTCATTTCACTGAATGTGATAATATTTTCTTACACAAGCTCTAACTGAAGTGAATCCGACCCTTATTTTTGTAGTGAATTCAGTGATCTGGATGTCATCCAATCAAACACATTTAAAGGATTAAAATAAAAATTGGTTTGAGAGTTTACACATCTGTTAATTATGGCAAAGGTTAAATAAATCTTGTGATCACACTGGAAGCCACTACCTAAATGCTGAGCATACTTTAAGGTTCAAAATGAGCCTCAGCTGACTAAGGATTAGTTGAAAATTGCTGTATCCAAGTATTCTATAAAATACTTGAAAGAGTATGATTAAGATTTGTGCTGTCTAACATTAGAAAAAAGAATGTGCCCAAATCTCTAAATTAGAAATTTTCACCCTTTTTTTAATAATAAAAGTTAACAAATAGGCATTGTCAGGGCCTTTACATGTATTTGGCTGATCTGAGGTCTGCACTGTAAGATGGGATCACCTCAATGCTAGAAATGTCTTCTTCTTTCCACTAGCATAGCAGATATCAGAATATTATCATGATTAAAATCTGCCAGATCTGGTATTTAGATGGCATGACAGACTTTATGTTTCCAATTTCCTACATTTTCCTATGATTTTCACTAACAAGAGCAAGTATTAGCTGTTAGCATGAACATGAACATGAAAATTTTGAATACTTAGATATAAAAAATTACTGAAATAAGCTTCAAATCTGTTGCAAACATGTTTCCGGCTGCAGAATCTCTGGTCCTAGAAATTTTTCAGAGCTCAGCCACACAAAGCCTTCATCCACTTGAGCTGAGCTTTGATATTAACCCTGGTTTGAGCAGGAGATTGGATTAGCTGATTTTAAAAGGTCCCTCCACTAAAATCTTTCTGTATTTCTAAAAATGGTAATATAAGTTCTAGCTAAAAGATCCCATGGGTATTTCATTAATAAAGAGAAAAAGGCTGGAATAGAAGATACAACTTTCACTGCATAATTATTTTTCATTAAACAGAACATTTATGTAGCTTTTCTTTAGTCTACTTAATGTCTGAAATATTGTACTGCTAACAAAACAAGAAAAGGATAAAATTATGATTTTAAGTATAGAATGTGGCATAAATGAGATTAGATATGTGCTAATTAAGTTAGTAATTTTTCAAGCCTTTCTACAGAACATTGAATGTAATTTAAAAAGCAAACCTCTAGTCTTTGTTCTTTTCTATGTGCTGTCATGAAAAGAATAAAGTCTTTTCATACAGGGTTTTATTCTTTACTTGGGAGCACAAGGGAAAATATCTGGCTACAGACTGCAGAATTGGTGCAATTTCAAAATTTGATAATGCTGTATTATAAAATTCCAGATATTTCATATTTTAAAAGTATTTACTTCTTAGTCTTTGAAAAAAGTTATCAATTAATATTTTATCTTTTGTGATATTTCAAAAATGTTTAAATGCCAATCAAAATAAGAACTATTTATTTTGAAAGAGATTCTAGATATTTAAAACCATCAAATAACTTTCAGTTGCATTTCCAATATTTTGCCATCTTGCCTGTGATTTTTTTTTTCCCAGAAAGTGTTTACAGTTTTTAATATAATAATATTATTTGTTAATAAACCTAGTTTAAGACAGCAGCAAATAGTATTGCAATTATGAAAAGGTGCATCCTGCTGAAATACTATTGCCTCTTTAGAGAATAGATATTCTTATCACTTCAGTCCCTGCTTGTTATGAAATAATAAAAATGGAAAACTAGAAATTAATTCAGTTTATCTAATTACAGGTATCATTCCAGGGAAGAAGATGAAAGAAATGAGGAAATGTGAATTTCAAGCGGCAAATTCACCACTAATAACCCTCTGTGAGAGGGCTTAAATGAAACCAAAAGCAACAAGACTGGTACATTGACAAGTTGACTACTGACTGTAGAAGAGTTTGACTGAAAAAAAATTATTATTTGCATCTGTATAATTTTGTTTTTCATCTCATCTGAAGAACTGGGATAAGGACTGGTAGGAAAGAAGATCCAGATACATAAATATTCTCCCTTTGATGATAAAAATCTATGTGTGAATGCAGGAACTATGACTTGGACCCTTTTTATGGGTAACATATTGCAGATGAAATCAAAACAACAGAATTTCTAAGCAGACAATCACATTCAATAAGGTTATGCAGCTCTAGGTCCTAATGAGCATACACTGGTGATTACCAAATAAAAAGTTAGGAATTCTTGCCATATGGAAAGTTATCTTCAGTGCCTACAATGACTTCACCCAGCTGTCACTGCAAAGTGGCCAGCAGTGGAATTAGTCTCTTTTCAATCTGTCAGGAAACTTCAAAGGCAAGATACCATCAACACAGATTATTGTTTTTCAGTATTACACCTCATAAAGAGAAGAAGCTGTTGCAGAAAGTCTTACAAACTCTTAGAAATTTCATATGTATGTATATACATATACATATATATACACACACATACATATATGTTAATCTCAAAAGCTAATCATTAATTTCAAATGACAATTGCATAGAAAAATACAGAAGAAATAACACAGATTGTATGTTGCATAAAATTTCTTTACATATAGATAAAAATTATTTGCATGATCTTTGCATGGCAACATGTTATATCTTAATGTGGCAACTTTGGAGCATAGGCCTAAGAAGGAAGGTCCTGTGTCATGGAAGAGTTGATGAATTCAGATTATTTTGTTGACACAACCATTGCCATAGGCTTTCAATATTACAACTACCTTCTAGGGCAATAGAGTATGCCAATACATTTTTAATGTGTGGCTTTAGAAAGAGTTCAGTATTGCTTGTCTTCATTGACAAGATTTAGTTTTGTGCAAGAGCAGAATGGGTTCACATCAGTGCAAAAGGGGTTGCAATGAAAAAGTTAATGAAGAGTGTTAGGGCTGTGGTAATCAAGGAATAGCAAGTAGGGTGCTCTTGAGATAAATACAGATTCAATTTGAAAGGAACCAGTGGCAGTTTTGTGGATGTTGTGGCCTTAGTAATAATTAATGTAGTTCAAATAGTGTCAGGAGTCTGAAGCAACACGAAGAAGTTGATGTTGATTTAAGACCTGCGGGAACCTCTAAGCATCAGAGAGAACTGTCTTTTTCTTAGTCTGCCTCTCTTCTTTCATATCTTGATTCCTACTAAGATCTATCTGACTGCCTGCCTACATTATGGCTTGCTGCCATAGCCTGTTGGTTACTTTGCCTGCTGCCATGAGCTGTCGAGCCTTGCTCTGGAAGGCATGCTTCTAATAAAAGAAGAAAATACTGTTGTAATGGTAAAATCAGAAGAAGTCAGTAAGAGGGCAGCTGGAAAAAGAGAAGAAGCTGTAAGGAAAACCCAGGAAATGTGGAAAATAAGAAGACTGTCAAAAAAATTTGCATCTGCCAATTAAATTTTTTAATATTCTATAATTAGGCCAGAATATCAGAGACAGGAGCACTCTGGAAAAATATCTTCCAAGAGTTATCTATTACTCGGATTGATTGCTTGCTATATGGAGGTCTCCAGGTGGACAAGTAGTCCCTGGCCTGAGGCTTGGCTTCTTCTGCAGCACTAAGTGCCTGGGCAGAACATGCTAAATTACTAGGCATGAAAAATAATAGAGGGAATAGATAACAAAATTATAGATAGTACTGAGAAGAATGGATATATTTCACAGATGGTTAAGGGAAATTACATGAAAGACAGCCAAACTTCACAGACATTTAGAGAAGAGGATTAAGGATCTTTTGGAGAACAGTGTCTCACAGAGCCAGCAGTGCCTAAGTAACCATGTCAGTAATAAAATGCATGGCTGAAATGATCTAGGTAACAGTATAAGAAGTTACAAACCTGTGTACTGACTTAGCAAAACTGGGAGTATTGGGGAAAGAGTGAACAAAGCAAGAGAGATATCTCTTTTGGAAGAGACAAGGGTGCAAAAAGAGTGGAGGTCAGTGGGGGAAGAAGCAGCCTCACTCACATGTACACGCATGGCCTGATTGTGAATTTCACTATAAGCTATCCAGTGAGTGTGGTGAGACAACAGGTGCCTTTGACTGCAGAGACCAGGGTCTGGGTACCCATTTCTGGTTTGTTGTGTCAAAGTCTATGGACAGCTAGAGAAAAAATTAGTGTGCCAGTCCATTTGTGTGTGTAGTGGTGGTGAACGCCATTTGATCAGTCAGGCAGAACTGTCATGTGCAGGATGGAATATGGGCTTTCATTTACATGTTATAATGTCTGTTGGCTCTTCTAATGTAGGTGGTCAGAAAAATAGTAGTTTAAAGACTTGGACTGTTACCTTCTCCACTAGGTAGCTATGTTTTGAAACTACTCTCCTTTCCTTCCTTCCTTCCTTCCTTCCTTCCTTCCTTCCTTCCTTCCTTCCTTCCTTCCTTCCTTCCTTCCTTCCTTCCTTCCTTCCTTCTTCCTTTTTCTTCTTCTTTCTTCCTTTCCTCCTTTCTTTCTTCTCTCTCTTATATGCTATTTTCCTTTTTCTAAGTTAACAGAAATGCTTGGGCCTTTCTTTCTTTGCAAGCTGTGTAGATTTTTCTTAAAAGGTATAAATAACTATCAGTAGCTATTTCACAGACCTGAAAACATATTTCTTCCTATAACACTAGCAATATAAACTAGAAAGAATACATTTAACACAACATGAATTAAACATGACAGTAAAATAATAAATTTACACCATTCCTCAAATCACTAAACATTCTAATGTGATTGTATACTTCAGAACTTTATTTCTATATAAGACTGGAAGATGAAAGCAATTGTATCATTCTACACTTTTTTCTCATTTTCAGCAAAAACCAATCAAAAAACAAGGAGATTTTTCTCTTTTTCAGTGAGAAAATTAAAATGCATCATGGAAAAATATTAGTAGAGCAATATACTTTTCTTTTCTGTACTATCTTCTTTCCCTTCTATCCAGAATGAGACAAGGAAAGCAAAGGAAAAAACATACTTTTGTCACTATTATTTCCTATAAAAAATGGAGAACATATTCAGTTGAAAAAAACTTTGGGAACCTCAGTAATATATATTTTATTTTATAGAACTGCTTTCCTGTAATACATCCAAAGACAAGTGCGTAAAATACACTTTCCCCTATTTATGAGATATCTTTTTTCTTGAAAATTTTTTTCCTGCAAAGTAACATAGTTTGCTATGGTAAGTATATTGGATACCTAAGAAACTAATTTCTGTCGCATATTATAAATTCACTATTTCTTCATTCAGGCTGATCTTCAAAATGGAGTTATTAGCTGAAAAGGGATGAATAATTTCAAGTCACTGTCCTTTAGAAACTTTTCTCAAGTGACTAATAATCAATAGGTCAGAGAAAAACTATTCTATCATACAATGAAAAAGGTTAACATTATCCTCAAGACCCTAATTCAGTTAACTTAAGACAAACATAATTTTCAAAAGGTTAGGCCAAAGTGTATCTTGTAAACAAAAACTTTTTCAGAGGAAACCATGGGCCTAAACAGCTGACTAAAAATATTTCCAGTTTATAACACAGAACAAAGTGTGTGCCAACAGCTAATCATTTTATTTCAAAGTTTTCTGTGCATGTTGGGCTTTCCTTCACATGTACAAACATTTCTTAAGGATTTTGACAATTCGTCTTCACTCAGGAGCAGTTTAGGGTTAGCCTTCTCAGGAGAAGTGTCCATAACACTTGTCCCAGGTTGTCTCCTGATCTCCTGTGAATAATTTGCTCATTGTGAAATGAAATGTCAATTTAAAGCTTAAGATTTTATTAGTGTTGAATATTCATAAAATGTCATCTTAAGGAAACCTTTGTTTCAATGTATGTATATATATACACACAAATATGTTTGTTTAAATATGTTATTTAATTATACGCACATCCATCAGCTTCAGGTGCCTTTCACACATTGTAAAGTTCACACAGTAAGTCCTTTCCTCACAGTTCAGTTCCACTGTTCCTCTTATAGCTGATATGTCACACAGGTCCAAATTTTAAGCCAAATATCCTTTCTCAAGGACATCTGATGCTTACTTTATTCACAAAGAGGGTTTAGTGATGTGAAGTAACAACTGCCCACATGAGAAGGTCAAAAGAAACATGGTCAAAAGCTTGAAAAGGAATATGTTTCAAGATAAAGTTAAAAGTAGTATGAGTCTTGTTACATTGAGCAAAAGGTCAAACTGTATTTCTGCTTTGTTTTGCATATTCACATTTGCCTGTGGCAGAAAACGTAAGTCCTCTGAAATGACTCTCACTATAGAGTGCAGTATGTTCCAAGGCAGCCTCTACTCAAAATCAAATATTTTTATAACAAGAATGTATGTCTGCACATACATAGATATTTGCATATAGGTAACCTAGAAACTAATATAATTTGGACAGAAACAAAGGAATATTGCATTATAAAATTTTTCATAGTCAGTAGATTAAGATATTCAGCAAGATCTTATAGCCTGGAGTCTGAGCAAGTTTTCAATTTACTCATACAGAATGTCAAATAATATTTTCATATGTGAAGCAGGTTGCAATGGTCAGTAAAACTGAGTTTGAAGATTAACTGTGATATTTTAGCCGTTTAGACATATTGCCTCTGCTAGCAACAGGTGGGTAACAAAATTTTCAAGGCCTCAGGAACACAGCTTGTCAGGCTTGAGTTGCCTAAACTTTCCTTGATATTCCTGGAGCTTTGATCTCATTTTATTTACCTGCAACAGAATTTTTTTTAATTGATTCTGTAGCTATGGCTACCAGTTGTGTGATTTTTTTCCTTTTATTTGTCTGGAATGACCATAGTTTTTATACAAATAATAGCAACAAGTAGTTGCTGTGTCATAAGAATAACTTTAAAACTTGTTTTTCCATTTAGCAGAATCTCAGTGAATCACATTAAGGAAAAAAATGTGTTAGTTGTTCCATTCACTGCATGATCCTCATAACATTGAAGCAAACATAGAGCTTCCCCTTATCTTAAATGAGTTTAAATTGGATTCTGAAATGAAGATTCATTCTAAACATGAACATATAACCCTTTAGATTTAGAGTGTTCCCTGGCAGTCCAGCAACTGTCCCATCCAGAATGGCAGAGGTTGCCTATAGATCCTCCACTCTACACATCAGCCCCATACATATGTCTCTATATCTTCAACATCAAAAAAAAGTGTGTATGCGGCAACATCATTCCTAAATGTCTGACTTCCAAGGTGCCATATAAGAGCATTGAAAGACCTCCCTTTCAATTTCCCAAAGTTGTTTGCACTTTATTCTCTTTTAAATTGAATTTTTAGTGATATTTGGATGAGAACCAGTGATGGTATGAAGGTGAGTCACAAAATAATCATACAGTTATTTAAAGTGATACTTCTTTCTATTAAAATAATTGAATCTTTTTGTTGATCAAGCTCTTAGCACTGGATCAATGTATTGGATCAAAGTGCTAATACTCAGCAACTTAAGTTCTTGTACTTCAGGACAGTGAATTCAACTAAAACTCTCCAAATATGTATGATTAAAAGTCCTCTGCAGATATTGATTATGGTTACTGGCTGGAGCTGGCCATTACATCCACATTAGCAAATATCTGATATTCTTTTTCTTTTCCTATTCCATTAATGGATGTGCTATATAATTAAAATGTTTAATACCTTAAAACATGTATACTCACTTAAGATGTAAGTAAGTGTTCTCCACTGGGGGTACTACTCCATAGACAGAATCTACACAGACTAGTGTGAAAATCCATCTGGCATCCATCTAATGCTACATGAAAGCATATTATCAAATGTGAGTGGATGTAAAATTTATTCCCTCTCTATATTATTTTAGTTGTTCTACCTTATAGAAACTGCTATGTTTATTTTGTCATTTGTTATCAGGCCTTTTCTTAGTGACATCTAAAAAGAACCTGGCACCATCTCTCTTTCTTCCCTCTGGTGAAGAACATCTTGTTTTCTGGATTTTAAGAAATTTGCATTTACGTGGCAATAAAGGAAGATATTAGAAGACTGATAGCATACTGAGATATCTCTGTTTAATTTTTAAATTTTATGTTATGTGTGTGCTTGTTTAAGAAAGAGCTGAATAACGTCCATAATAATGTCATTGAATGTCATGAAAATAACACAACATTGTAATAAACAATTTTTAAAATTCTTTTTAGATCAGAAACCTGGACAGTTCAGTTTTGAACTTTAATAGGGTACTTTTTTGGAACAGTACAAGAAAGATAACTGCATATGCATCAAATAAGTGGATTATGACTCTTCAGAAGTTAAAGTTCATTTCTGCAATTAAATCAACTCTGGTAAAAAACAGCAGCTTTGCAGAAAGGTCATACATGAGTGCTGAGAGGCTGTAATCCAATACATCTAAAATAAACAGCAAATGAACTGCCTAAAAGCTTGTAAACCTAGTCTTTCCTCTATATGTGAACAAAGCCAAGATGTTATTTCATGAAATTTTTTTAAACAAACATTGACAGATTATTTGCATTGGAGACTTTCAGTGAATATCTTGTTGGACAATGCTAAAAGTTTCAGGGGGTTTATTTATTTTTTGTAGATATTTCCAAGTGTTAATGAAGCTGGAAATGGAAATTAACATATTCAGGAAAACAAGGAAGAAGTTTTATGGAGGTTAGCACCTCAAATGAGAAAAAAAAAGTGTAACTTTACAGTTTATATAAATGTGCCACATAAAAATCAGGAAACAACTGCAGTGTTTAAAGACCTGGTATATTAAAGTACTATGAAATATAAAATATTTTTCTATAATAAAGCATATAAAATAAAAAAATCTAAAGGTTATCTTGATCATCTGAGTCCTTTTTATTGGAAAACAGTAATTTTCATTACTCATTGAAAGACTAACATTATTCTTCCAAAGAAAAACAAAGAAACATATTTCTTCATTGTTCAGAATTATCTCTTCCCTATAACATAATTGAGAATGGGTCTCATCAAGTGTAAAGAGGAACAATAAACGTGCTATTCTCACTCATCTCTTTCTATAATTTTAATTAATATCTAACCTAAGATGAAACCATAACCAGGTATTATTTTTCTGTAACTGGAACATGTGAATAACTAATGTTAATAATAACCTATAAACAAATTTGAGGAAGCCCTTGGGGAAATTAATATGAAAGTAACTCTCTATTCTTTTTCATGTATGTTTGATTCAGTATGTTTGGTTCTTATTTTCTCTAATTAAAAAATACATAGGTGAGAGGAAGATAAAACAAAGATTAAAATGTGCAGATTCTCTTATGAATTCCAGAAGAAAAGACTTAATACTATCAATTTTGAGGTTCTGTGCACTGCATGTTACTTCCAATTTACCTATATTGAATTTCATTTGCAATGTGCCAAAATAACATCAAATCAGACCAAAATGTATCTGATTTTTTTTCCTCCAAGAATCTATTGCTTTTATGTCATAAATGATTCAGAAAGGAAATATCCCTAAAATAGCCCTCAGCAGGTATCTTATTTTTGCTTCATTACCTAGAACATAATTGATCAATGTAATTCTAAGGGGCATTAATAAAATCTTTTCTTTTAGAATATATTGAAAATGTTAAACTTTTTTTGAAATTGTTTTAAAATCTGAAGGCACAGAGAAAATAATGGATTAATTGTGAATGATTGGAAAATTAGTTTTCATTTTATTTTTTGAAGGTAAAATAAATTTCATTATGAATCTTTCTCATTTTAGGTATAACCTTTTAAAATTAATCATCTATTTGAACATAATATTGGCTAGTGCATTCTTTTTTTTAACTGCAATGTGCAAAAATATTTACTGACATTCACTGAAGGTTCAAGATTATGCTTCCAATCACTGCTGTCAGAAGTCAGCTATTCCAAATAAAAGACTTCTCAGAAGTCTGGTTGTACAGACCTAATTTATTCTCTTATATATCATACACATTCCAATATAGCTCTTTTCTTAAATTATCAGATATTTGTTTCAGCCTTTCTTAACAGTACTAATAGTGCCTGAAGATGAAGGAGCAAATATGGATAATGTAATTACTCTTGATTGAATATTTTCGTGTAACCTAAGTAATCCTTTCAGAAAAATGCACAATGAATATAAGCCATCTAAATTTTCATTTAATCATTATTTTGGTGAGTCAGAAAGAAAATTTTAACATGAATGAGTAGAGGATGATAGTGGATTGATTAAATATCCTTTACCCAATGGAACTGCATCACTGACTTGTAGTTTTTACATTAGGACTGGATTTCTTCAGTATTTCAGTCTCTTGACTGGCACAGCTTTTCAGACTGAAAAGGGCAAAATGAGGGTTCTGACACAAGATGTTGACATCTGTTTCCAGTTTAGCTTTTCTAATAAATAAAAGGACAAGTGCTTTGTTATTAATTTAAAAGGTGTAGTTATATGAGCCTTCTCTTACTGCTTTGTTGGAAGCTGTGCTCTGTCAGGCAGGGCACATAGGTTGCCAGGCCATTTGCTAGAGAAAATTACAGGGCAGTCAGCTATAACTGGTAACCTTTTTCTACAATTCACAGTGTTCATTTCATAAACTGATACACCCTAAATATACCTTATGCAGCTTATGCACTGATGCACCTTGTTTCAGGAAGACTGCCCTGATTTTTCTAAAGCACAACAGAGAAGGTAGACTGAGCTAGGCAGGCCACTAAAACAAACAATGGATACTCTCTAACTTCCCATTCAAGGGAGAAAAGAATGAAAGAGAGACAAATTTACAGGCTGAAAAGAAGGTTTTATAGTGATCACGATGTAGATGGGTTGGAACATCCTACTGATGAGTTTTGGTTCACCTGCCCTCTACCTTCCTCCCCACGGGTGTGACTCCTCAACACTTTTCTGTTTTCAACTCTATCACATAACAGTCAGTTGAGTTTGGTTTTTAAAGCAATAAATATAAGCAAGAGACTCTCAGCATACTATTCCTTGGTATTCTCTATAAATATCATAATTTATCTGTTCAAAACAGATATTCTCTGAAAAATACATCATTAATTTCATGGAGTTAGAATGGGCTGAACTACGAAATAGTTTGGGTTCTGCTTTACCTCAGACTAGAGCAATGTTTCATTGGCTACTGTAAACAGCTTCATTTGGGCATAAATATAATCACTTTTACTAAATACTTTATACTTGAGTATAAATATGGACTTGTGTAGTTGAAATGATAAACAAGACCTTAAATGTTTTTTAATGCTCTTACCCATGCACTGTTCATTATGCATATTTTACTTTGTATTTACATACTTCTTAAAGTACATAGATGACATTTAATAGTAAGTGGCATATCCCATAATAAAAAAAACCAATGAACATAACACAGAATTACAAATGTTCATAGAATCATAGAATAGTTTGGGTTGGAAGGGACCTTAAAGATCATCAAGTTCCAAACCCCCTGCCATAGGCAGGAACTCCGCCCACTAGATCAGGCTGCTCAGTGCCTTGTCCAGCCTGGTCTTGAACACCTCCAGAGAGGGGGCATCCACAACCTCTCTGGGCAACCCGTTCCAGTGCTTCACCACCCTCACTGTAAAGAATTTCTACCCCCTTCCAATTTACATCCTTGTTTCTAGTCCTCCCATCCGATATCATATTAAAAAGTCGTTCCCCTGCCTTTCTGTAGGACCCCCTCAGGTACTGATAAGTTACTAATAATAAGTTACTAATAATAAGTATTATTGTAGTTGTTATTAATATAATTATTGTAGTTATTATTAATATAAAATTTATAATTTAAAAATAAATTTTCTATATAAAGATGAAACAATCTCAGAATTTTTGCTCTAGAAATTAGTAAATTAGCAGAGTAATTACAGTTGTTAGAAGTAAAGATGCAAGATGAATGGAATGCTGTTTAGAACTACAATATCATTTTAGTTTAAGGAAATGTATGTAATTACTGTTTTCATTATATGCAGGACTGAGTCTTCAATGAAGATTTAATAATTATTGAAGTGCCTTTTAAATAAGTTTCTTTAAGAGCAAATAGTGCAAATGTTGATCTGCTTAGACAAGAGAAGGTAAGAATTTGTTCAGGAAGTTTTCTAGCATGGACTTGAAAGTCATTGTATGTGCAAAAAAAGGACAGAAAGTCTGCTGTATAATGCATTTAGATTAGAATTTCTTGTTGATGTAGTCCTTCACTGTAATATCTTTTCTTTATTTTCCCTATTTCATACTTGCTCCCTAATTACTTATTTTGACACATGTAAGAGGTGAAACAAAAGGAAGCAATGGTCTGTAAAGTTACAGAATGTAGTTTTATTAATTTTAAATTAATGAACATAATTTATCAGAAATACTTGAGTGAAATCCTGGAATTAAGGTTCCATTTGCCAGACACTACCTGAGCCTTATAATAAATAGTTAGCATTCATGGATATCCACTATATTGAAGTCCTCTCATTCAGTAGTGGTTACAAGCTACAGCAATATAATTTTCTCCTTTTATTAAATCTAGTCTGTCTACTACTATTCTTTACAGTATTTCTCTGTGATTTAAACCATCTAGAATTAAGTATTCAAATCCTATATAAACCCTTCAGATCTCTGCCAGAAAACTCTGCTATTTACTTAAAAAAAACAAAAACCCAAGCCACTCTTGTCATTGCAGTGGTGTAGTCAGCCATACCACTATGTTAGAGGGCAGCATTGTTAACTATCACTTTCATAAGGATTGAACCTGGAAAGACATTCTGCTAAATAAAACACGTAGGTCATCTACAACATCCCTCTTCTTAGAAGAAAAAATACATGTCAAACCAGTAGACATGATAATTTTTTGTATTATCAGTTGATAGTATGGAGAAATGTCTTGTGAATGTAAAATTATCTGGTCCAAGTAGAATAAAAATGCATTCATATTTCTGTAAACTGTATTATTAAGCCATATAACTAAACACCCACTCTTAAGATTATTTGAATGAGAGTTCCTGTTATTCTGGAGATTCTTCTAAAAATCATGTATTACTGCTTACAATTAGACATTACAAAAGACATCACTAATGCAGGTGAATGCCATGTCAAAATAAAAATGTCATCTTTTACTTTTGTGGTAAATAAACAATAGCCATTCAGTCACGTGAGTAACTGGCAAAGATTCTGTTTTGTGCAACTAGAAACAGCAAATGTTTTTCTTCTTTTCATTCAGATCATTACATATCCAGATTAGTGGTTAAATAACACTAGTTTTCCTTTCCCTAAGTGGCTTTGGAAAGCAGAGCCTGTAATTTAGTAGCAGCTGCAAAGAATTAGTGGAAAACAATCTACTGTGGATGTAGACAATTCAAATGATAAAACAAACAAAAACAAGACATTGACATAATCAAGAGCCTCATCCCTGAAGTTTATTCAAAGAGCTTATTCAATTCTTTCGATATGCCTCCCCTGGGTAATGTGTGTTTATACTGTATGTAACCCAATTATAACCTCTTTTTTGGGGAAATAATGGGTGTTATCTTAAGGCATGGTTCTTGTAACGGTATGAAAAATCACATTTTTTCGCTAAGAACTGCTAATAAAGAATTTTTACTGTTTTTGCAATTTTTTGCAAGTCTTATGACTGAATTAAACGTCATAATTTTGCCTAAACATTACAAATGTTCTATTACCAATGTTACCAATGTTACCAATGTTCTGTTTACGAACAAATAATCTTTTTCCTTTAAAAATTAAGCAGAAGTGCAGTCTTAATTAAGTAAGTTCAGTTTAATTTGAGCCTCAGATAACAATGTCAATGGAAACAAAAGATACTTTAGTCCAATATGTAGAAAGAAGAATTTAAAAAACTTCTGTGCTAGGCATAGGTGATCAAAGTAGTAGTTGTCCATACATATGGCAGCAGTAATTTCTTGGGGTGTAAGAAGTACATACCATGTTTGCACTTTGTACTTCTGCTATATACAAATCATATTCTAGGGACGAGTTAATGAGAACCAATTATAGAGATGAGATTCATTAGAACACCTAATTTAAAACATGTATATGAGTCTCTCTACATACAAAACCTAACTAAACTCCCATTATACTCACAAGGGATCCAGTCAGTGCATATACTGAACTCTAAATATTATGTAGGAGACAAAAATCTCCTGTGTCAGCTGTTCAGCTGCCCATACACAACTATTTAAATCTATCTGCAATATATGACATAAAGCAAAAAGGAGACAAAGCAGATCACACAGGGACATCTCAGATTAGCCTGGCTTGCTTACTATGGGCAATCACATCAGGCCCAAGTTTCACACCTTAGTAGTCATTAAATATGAACATCGAAGGTGACTGTTCCTTCCACAGCAATGTGTCAGATAGAGAATCTAGTTTCCTCTCAATTGTAATCAAAAGGAAAGGTTATAATTGCTTGAATCATACTTTATTTCATTGTTCTATTCATCTGCTGCCTTCTACCACTTCATTCGTTGCTGCAATATGGAATTCTGATTTTACTCTCATTAATACAAGAGAATGAAAACCTCAAGAAAAATGTACATGGCATAATGCCTAAAGTCAATATGATTGAATACTACATTTCTGTACAGTCTTAGCAGCATCCGTAAGGAAGGAAGATGTGTGCGAGTGACATCATATCCAACGATGCATTAGAATACAGTATCAGGATGTTTTTCTTTGGGTGCAAGGAGAACTAGACATTTTATATTCTAGAATAAATATCTACTCTAATTGCAGATCCGTAGAGCAGCATTTCACAAATCCTTCATGCCTCCCTTTGTGTACTACTAAGTGAATTTTGAAAACTTACACGTCTATTTTGCTTTGCATCATGATAAAATTTTGGTATTATGAACAGAAGTAATAAACCCACTCTTTCTTCCGCCCTTAACCATCTGGCATCTTTTTTACCTCATTCAGAGTAGCATGATCCACAGTTTTTGGAAACATGATCATAAAGGCATGTGCCTCTTGATTATAGAATGCTTTGAGTTTATGGATGGTAGATTGTTTATTAACTGTACCAATGAAATCTTATTTTACAAGAGATATTTACCATATAGGTTGGTGCTGCCTGACAACATGACCTTCAGACACAGAAATCCATCTGACATATTGCTACTAAATTAAGCAGATTAAATAAGATGTTCGTGTAAATGAAGATAGAAAAAAGTCTAAAGGAGGATTGGTTTTACTAATTTTTTATTTTATTATTTTTTGATAAACCTTTGAATGACAAGTGCACTATTCGGGCCACTGTTTTATAAGCCAAAATGAGAAGGTCAAGCTGTTTTAAATGCATGTGTTAACTCTCACAATTCCTTTGGATTTTATGGTACATTTCATATAAGATGATTTTATGTGATTAAAAGCTTAATTTTTATGTGCTTAAGTATCATAATAGTAGCTCAACCTTATGTTCATGGATGTTTAAGCTGGCTAGGATGAGATTTCTCTCAATGTTTGCTGCAGTATTTCTCTTTTCTAAAAGTCTACATCTAAGTCTTAAAAACTGTCAAAAAGTTGATCTGATCCTTTCAGATAATTTTCATTATTTATATAATTTTAATATTTCTGAAGAATGAATAAAAATATTATGAGAAATATCAATCTACCATAGACTAAGTTGCCTGCTATTCAAAGCCACTGACAGGAAGGGATTAAGTTTACTACAATTGCCCACTTCTATTCTTCCTCATTTTCCTGTGCCACCATCTGAATTTTTTCCCCCTCTTCCTGCATATAATGGTCTTTAAAAATTGTTTTTCTGCTCAAAGCAAAGATATGCCATTTTTCCTCTAGGTGCTTAAGGAAAAATATGTGAATCATATAACATGGTTGTTATGATGCTTCTTCATACATATTCTTTCAGCTTTTGACTTAAAATTTAGGAACTTCTGAGGCAGGAGGTACATCTGAATTAATGTGATAATAACCAGTGTGATAATAACCAATATTTCCCCAATCTTTTAGAAGCCACTGTTTTACTCCATAGTATCTAGTGACGATGAAATTAATATTATGGTTAAGTATTTCAATTCTTCCTAACAATTTGCATTAGATTGTTCTTTAATCAAATCGATGTACATGTTTTTCCTCTTTTTCCATATGATGAACAGTATGTACCAGTTTTTATTTACTTTTTTCAAATCATTTATATCTTTACAGACCTCCACCTAATCTGACATGAGCTGTTTCTTCTCAAGCTGCGATAAACATTCCCTTCAGTGTCATTTCATATAGAAGTCATTCCATGCTACTGAATATCCTTTTCAAACTTCTCAATACTTTATCTAAATCTGCTCAATTTTTCTGAAGTGGCTTATTAAAACGTGTTAGTCAGCTTGGAATAAACTCTGTCACATTTGATTTCTGAAATGGTATTTGACTATTTTAAATTACTCTGAGTTTTGAGAATGGCAATCGCTAGTTCAAAGTCCTTCATTCTATCTTCATAGTTATGGCACTGAATTATCTCTGTCATTTTTTATTGCTGAATGCAAGTACTGTCTGAAAATTTGCTGTTACCTTTGATTTTTACTTTCTTGGGAAAAATGTTTTTTACCTGTAAAATTTAGCAGCAGGTCATTAATCACTCCCATATATAAAGAGTTATTCCAGGACCTCAAAGGTCATTTCCGTAGGAATACAACAATTTTATTGCTGCCTTTCATTTTTGTTTTCTTTCTTTTTATCTTAGTTTTCTTTATTAACCTCATAAAATTATCGATGGAGGAATTTTCCCTGTTTTTCCCTTAGTGTCTTCAGAAGATTTGTATTCACATTGTTTTCTAGCCTTTTTCCATTTTTGCTTTAGTTTCCATTTGATGTTTTACTGTTTCTATACCATTTCTTACTGAGGCTTATTTTACTTTTCAGCTGAGTTTGTATTCTTCCCATTTCCTCTTCTTTTTTTCATTTTTAGGCTCTTTTGTGATTTTTTTTTTAAAGATAGTAATTTCTTTGGTTTTAAATCCATATACCATAATCTTTCCTTTTTCCATTATATTTTTTTTTTTTCATTTTTCATCATATTTTTTTCCCTAGGTGTCACGTGCGGGACGATGCGGACAATCAATATGATTGATAAGCAAGCTTCGATTTATTGGGGTTTTCACACTCTTATATACAGTCCACTCATTAGTAAACACACTAGGCAATATCTTATAGGTTGGTAAGTAAAAGGTACATTTGCTCATCCCGTCCCCTCTGCAATTACTGCTGTTTCTAACTGTGGCACCTTATTATTGTAACACAGCTGGATTCAAGGACGTGTTATCTTTGCCTTTCCCATGAGAACCTTAGTTAAATCAGCATAGCTCCTTCATGTCTACTTTGTCATGTAGCCATTCTCCCACACCTAGGAAACAGTTTAATTTTCTCCATTTTGGGATCAATACTCATGCAAATCAGACAATCATAAAATATCTCATGTTACAAAGGACCCATAAGGATGTTTGAGTCCAATACTTCCTTTCTTGCAGAACTACCTGAAACTAAATCACATCACTAAGACCATTGTTTAGATGCTCCTTGAACTCTGACAGGCTTTGAGCCATGACCACTTCCCTGAGGAACTTGCTCCAGTGACTGACAACACCCTCAGAACCTTTCCCTAATGTCCAGTCTGAACTTTCCCTTATGCAGCTTCATCCCATTTCCTTGTGTCCTGTTCAGATCATCACTTCCCCTTCCACTGCCCCACTTGAAGAAGCAGTAACATGTAATGACATTACTGCTCAGCCTTCTTTCCTCTAAGGTGAACAAACCAAGTTACCTCAGCAGCTCCTCATATGCCTTGTATTCTGGACCTTTCGTCATCTTGGTTGCCCTTTTATGCTATTAATTTATTTTTAAAAACTCCTTTCATTGTATCTCACACATCTGATGAAGCTTTGCCCCTACAGGTTTTTTGAGTTCTTGAAAATCCCAGCTAGATCAAGCCACTCTTGTTAGAATCATAATTTTTTTCCAATTTTTTCGATTCGGGTTCATAGCCAAATATATAGACTACTGAGCTTAACATTGTAATATAGTAGTGGGAAAAATATATTACCATTTCAAGGAATTTTATTCTGTCAAGTTTATTGCAGCTGTCATTCAACTTGCAGGAAAAACCCATATATGGATATAAAGCCTGACTGAAATATTACAATTATAGATATTTTTCCAGATACTTTTTTCCAGAATTTTTTATCTTTTGTCTTCCATTTTTCCACAAAACAGCTATGTAATATGACAATAGGTAAAAGATTTTAAAAGTCTCTGGATGTGTTTAGGTATACAATATGCTTTACATAATGATCTTACCTGTTAAAGAACTTTTGTAAAGGACTCCACTACACCTATCTTCTTTGAAGGAGCCTTAAAAGATGGTTAGTCTTAAATTCCAGTTGAGAACACAAAAGTAGCCTTCAAAGTAAAACACTTCCTAGTCAGAAATATTAAGAAGGATAAACTGTGCTTTACCATGCTAGAATGATGTTCATCATGGCTGTTGAATAGTACCATGAGCTAATGAAGTGCACATCATTATGAAATTTATCACATCTCTTTCTCTGAAATCACTTACAGTCTTTGTTGTAAAACAAAATGGATAATATAGTGATAAGGGTTTTTTGATTTGTGCAGTTTTCAGAAATTATATTTCAGATATTTCCCCTGAGTTAAATGTCTGTACCTGAGATGTCCCTCCTCTAAATAACTGGAGAGAAACCCTTCCTGATGACAATTCACCTGACAGGCTTAGGTTATTGGGATGAAATCAATCTTAGTAGCTAATAAAATCTTATTTCTTTCCGTTGTCTGTAACAGTTATGAAGGGTTATTAGACAGTTGCTATGCTCAGATGATCTGGATGTCTCCATTTGATCAGATGGACATTATCCATCACTGCAATTTTTTTGGGGGAGCAATAATTCAACTGAGAAGGGAAAAAAAAGCACAAGAGAACATCCCCTCTGCCCCCCCCAAATAAAACCAAAACAAAAGCACGCATTTTCTGATCCAATCTGACTCCCAGACAAAATGATTTCCAAGCCAAAACTTGCTGGCAAAATTTCAAATTTTTATTCTAATTTATAGATTAATAGCTTTTATGTGTGAAGCTAAATAAAATTAAGCTTGTGGTTGCTTTGCAGTTTTAGAGTATCACAGTTTGTACACAAATTGCACTGATGCCTAGTACTGATAGTTCACAAAGACCATTTCATTTCAGGAACAAATCATATTCTTATCACAATGCAGTACTCATTTACAGAGAACAGCACATGATTCTGCACAACTTACCTGAAACTGAAGTGCTTCAGAGAAAGCAACTGTTCTGAACCTGTTGTACAGTGTCATCTGTCAGTATAATAGTAGCGATGTTCACAGGTGAAGGACACTTGTTCTAGAGCTATGTTAAAAACCAGCACATTTTTATCACAAGAATAGATTTCTGAATTATGAATTGATTTCTAAGTTAGATATTCTAAAGAATATTCTCATTGTATGTCACTTTTTCCCTCTACTTATCAAGGTAAAAAATAGAATGCTACTTCAGTTCTGTGATCCAAACCATATCCACCACATCCATGCTACAAAGTTCTTTCTCTCCAAGCAAATACTTGGAAACCTCCTGTTTTGATAGCAATGGGAGGAAAAAAATGAAATATTTATAATTTTATGAAACACTAACTTAAAAAATTATATCAAAAGAGATGTTGGAGTTTCTTACTGTATGAGATTCTGAAGCTAGCTACCAAACTTGACATCTCAGTCTGGCATGATCACAGATATTAGATGTGCCTCTTTTGAAGAGGTACCATTCAATTATAAATACATATAGAATATAAAAATAGGAAATAACAAAAACCAAAACAAAAAATCCAAACTAAATCAAGATAATTAGCTGAAAATAATCTCTTATACAAATACAAATTATAGACAGTCCATTGTAAGTAACAAATAGAGACATTAGTGTGTCATTTTTTAAAGAATTCTACTAAAATGCTCAAAACTTGACCTCTTTTTTGTGCTCTGTGGAGCACTCTAAACCACTGTAAACTCTAATGAAACTCTAAATGGGAATCAGCCTATAACCTGTCTTGCCAATTTAATTTTCAGAACATACACAGAATGCTGTTTCTGCACTCTAGTGAAACCCCTCCTGGAGTATCTGTTAGAGAGGCTGCAGAGATGGGACATAAAAATGGCCACAGGAGTGGAGGACTTCTCCTATGAGAAAAAGCTGAGGAAGCAGGGATTGTTCAGCCAGGAGAACGGAAGATTCTGGAGAGACCTTATTGTGGCTTTTCAGAACTTCGTGGAGGCTCATAAGGAAGTTGGAGACAAACTTTTTAGCAGAACCTTTTGCAGTAGGATGGGGGTTAATGGTTTTAAACTAAACAAGGCTAGACTGAGATGAGATATAAAAAAATTAATTTCTACTGAGGGGGCTCAAACTCTGGAAAAAGAAGGTAGATACTCTGAAACTATTCAAGGTCACGTTGAATGGGGCTCTGATCTAGTTGAAGATGCCTCTGTTTCTTGCTGTGGGGTTGGAGAAGATGAGTTTTAAAGGTCCCTTTCTAACCAAACTATTCTACGATTCTAGCCTAGTGTATCTAAGTCCATATTGGTGTTAAAATTGGTGCTATTATCCGATGTTAAAAACATATTATGCCTTTAAAATAGAGAATTCAGTATCATTCAAATGTTAAAAATAGAGGTGTAAGAGCAGGGAAAAAACTGAATTTAGATATATGTTCTTATAAAGTATTGCACAGCACTCTGAAAATATTCTTTCTTTGCTTGTTTTCTATATATATTACAAACTCTCAGAAGTATACTCTCCTTAAAGTATACTAAATCCAAGTCACTTCTAGTAGATAGTCTAAGCAAGAACCTATGCAGAAGTATGTGTTATTTTCTATAGTTGGATGGGGAGAGATGAGGTCTGAATGAAAGCATAAGTCTCAATTGTTTTCTGAAGTAGGCTGCTGGGGTCAGCAAAGCATGAAGGTTCTTTTGAATTTCAGGTCTCATCTGCTGATTTCCAGGTCTGTAAGAGGAAGTTAAAATGCTGTGTAGTGGAGTGTGTGAGAGAGAAATGAGAAGGAAAAGAATGTAAATACTGTAAATACAAGTCAGAGAAGGAGGGGTACAAGGTATTCCTGGTGCCAGAGATGAGACTACCCTGCAGGCCTTGGAGAAGACCATAGGGGAGTAAATTGTCCCACTGCAGCCAATGAAGTCCATGCCAGAAAGGGCATTCACCCTGCATCCCATGGAGGGCCCCACACCAGAAAGGGTGATTATGCCCTGAAGGAAACTACAACTTGTTGGGAGCCAGTGTTGAAGCAGGCTCCTGGCTGAAGCTGTCAACTGGTAGCCATGCAGTATCAGTCTCTTCCTGAAGGACCGTACCTCGTAGAAAGAACACACATTGTAGCAGAAGAACCGCAGCTTGTAGAGAGGAACCTTGATAAAGTAGATTTATCCAGAAGGACCTAAGCCTGTAGAGAGGATTTATGCAAGAACTGGGGACAAGTGTGAGGAGGAAGGTGTATCAGAGACTAGTTATTCCAGATTGGCCATAATTCCCCTATCTCAGTGCTCTCCCTATGCTGCTCAGGGGTAAAGACATAGAAGAGTTGAGAATGAAGGAGTGAGGTTTAGTCTGGGAAGAAGGAAGGAGGGTGAGAAGACAGTATATTTTTTTGGTGAGGCCATGAGGGTTAGTTGGTCATTGGATTTTTTTCAGTCACTATCTAAATCTATATCACTTGTCAACATATTAAGTAAGCAGGTATGTTTTGCCTGTGATGGTAATTAGTAAGTAATTGTCCTTTCTTTATATTGAATCATGAGGGTTTGATTTTCATTTTCTTCCTCTATTCTGTGGAGGTGAGGGACTGAGAGAGAACTTGATAGGCAGCTAGCCAACCAAGGCCAACTCACCACAGTGATTAAAGTTTGATTATGGTACATACCAAAGATAAGAGGAAAACGTAATTTTATCTGTTAATTACCCTATTTAATTTACCCATCCAAAAAACATACTTCACTACACTACTGTTAGGATATTTTCTTAAATTGCTTTCATTTCAATTTAACTTGAAAAAAATAATAATCCTGAGTCAAAAGTTCAAAAGGAATGTATAAAATATTGAGTTCAATAACTCAGTTCAACAAAAGATTATTGTCCAAAACATACGTGTGCCGTGAGACTGAATTAGATAATGAGACACTTGAGAGCTAATTAGATGTCTCATATCATATTAAGATTATGGAGAGGACAAATAATAGACTTGACCTTCAGCATCTCGTAAGCCAAAAGCTGGAATACCATTATAACTATTTTGAGGTAAAACAGAAGCAATTTTCAAGAATTTTTCTTTTCATTACAGCCTCTTCTACGGCAGGGGAGTCAGAACTAGATGATCTTTGAGGTCCCTTCCAACCTAAACTATTCTATAATTCTATGATTCTAACATCATATTTTTCAGACAGTATCCACATGTGACAGTTAAGGTCTGATGTTTATAGTGACCACCAATGAATAATATGCATATGGGCTCCTGCTTATACCTAATGTTGTAACAGCCCAGGTCAGCTAACTTTTCTATGCACCAACTTGGGCAGTCAAAACCAGAAAACTGTTGAGGGCTGAAACCTTCCAGGAGGAGTGAATAAGATTGGTGACGAAAAAATGGCCAACAGGATATTCCATCCCATTCGCCTCAAACTCAGTATAAAACTGAGGCATCAAAGGGACCAGTCTCTTTCTTCAATGGTCAGAATCTGGAGAGGACTCTGTTCATCTGCCTTTTGATTCATTCCTGAATATAGATGCAAAATCTGAGTCCTATCTGTTGCTGAATCCAGCATGGGACTTTCCTGATACCCAATGATGACGTGATCTTGATCTTCCTGTGAGCTCAATATGTTTATATATATGTTGCATATATTTCATTATTTTCTTATTGATATTGTCTTTACATTTTATTACTAATATGTCATGAAAGTTCTTCAGTTTCTTTTCAGTTCTCTCTGTCTGATTTTTCTCTCTGATGGAAGAGATGCTAGAAGAGCATTCATCATTCATTTTAGTTGCCAGCACAAACCCCAACACATGAAAAAAATGGAGTCTTCATGAATTCACATCAATTGCTATTATTGGATTACTTAGATGACCCTAACTTTAAACACATTGTCACTTCCATTGTATCCCCAAATTCCAATTTCTGCTTCACATATGATACCTTGAAGTCTGTTATTAACTCCTTCTGTTTATGCTAAATCAAAGCAGGACAATACATACAATGGTATTATTCACAGTAAATATCCATCACTCTGTAAGTACGCCCCTGGCAGTGCTAAACACAGGGAATATAATAGCTCCTGGCTTCTGAATTTGAAGAGCATAATTAACCAAGCAGCTGATTCTGGTTGAATTGAAAGGCCTGCAGCTGCTCTTGAGCTGTGGAGCTACCCACTGCTATATGCAGGAGAGGAACAAGCAGAAAACAGATGTTGAAAACAGAAATTAAAAAGTTACTAATCTATACTCTATAAACTCATTTTAAGCCTGAGGATTTTGGGATTCTTTTATGATTAATTCCTGTTAAATGTTACTAATGTCCAAAAGAAAAAAAATACTCAAAGTACTATGATTTTTTAAAAAATGAACAGTACTATTCTTCTTTGCTCTCATTGCATTAAATAGTCAAAATATAAAAGTTCTAAGATGGACATAAATAGAAAAAAATAGTAGTTTTGAAAATTACTTTCTAGATCTATCAATGAGTAAAAAAAGAATATATAAAGTGATTGATATGTTTATAATTTTTTCTGCTTTTGCATAAATATAATTTTCAATCAGTGTCAACACTGAATGGTAATAAAAAAAAACATACAAACCAGGAAATATCAAGTGTTTGGCTCTTGAGAAGGAGGTTTGGCCATAAATCACGTCTTTTTGCCATTTTTATCTTTGAAAAACCAAAAAACGGTGGTGGAGATCACAGGTGACAATTCTACAGGGGACATGGATTTCTTGAATTACATTGTAGTATACACATATACATTCAGTAAATACACATTGCAGTACATATAGATACATATATATTCCCCCACAAAAGAATATCTAGTAAGAAGCATTTAATAGAGGAAGAATTTTGGTGCAAAGTAGAAGCAGACAACAGGTAGAAGTCCAGGAATTAGAACTAAATTAAATAGATCCAAATGCAGTGAAAGTAACCCTAAAATTTGATAAAAACAAGTAAATCAGCGAAACAAAAAAACCTTGATGGATCTCACTAATAGTTCAAGGTGAAATCACTGTCACCATAAGATTGCTTATCTTATAGCTGAGTTGTTATCAAAATAATTCTGAGATTTTTAGTTACTGTTTCTACTTCAGACGGAAATTAATTTCATTCTCTTGATAATATTTTCAGTGTAAATCGAACATAAAATCAAAGAAAAAAATCAAACAAAAATAAAAGACATTTTTATCACATAATGTTTATGTTTTAAAGGTATTGAAAATATTTGAAGAAAATATTTTAACAACTGCAGCTTTCTAGATTTTCTGAAAACATTTAATTCTTTCAAATCAGCCTATTCTCTCAAAAATATTGGGTTAATTTTTTCTTAAATTAAAATTCTCACTATCTATGGTTAACATCATTTTTTGTGATATCCTGGACAGAATACCAGAAGTAGAATACTCCTTCTATATAAAAATCTATTTATGTTATATATATTTATATACATATATATAAACTACACACTTGGAGCCCTCAGACCCTTCCTTTGAAGTCCACTGGTTTTTCACTCCTAATTTTTGCCTAGCAAGCTGTCAAAATTTACAGAAAACAACCCATTGTAAAAGGACATTAAGAACTTTAAAGAAGGTTACCTTTATGCGCAATATTCCCAGAGCTGTACCTTGTCTTCAGACCATCACAGATCAATTCATCAACAGACAAGCTGAATTCTGAAGGACTGTTTCTAGGTTATTGTTAACAGCTATCATTGAGGTGCAAATCCACCTGAAATAAACATATAATATTTTAATGAATATGAAACACCAGCTTGTATTAGATTACAAAATATATATATATATTCTGTCTTAAAGTGTATTCATTTTCAGGCTGCTTTTCATTTTTTTCATGCCTTTTTTTTCTAATAAAATCATTGTACATTTCCAGCTTCAGATGTTGGCAGTTAGTCAAATGGCTGTTTTGTGTCATGGTGCCACATTCATTGGCCTTAAATCCATAAAGAAACTATAAATGGAACAGCTTTTAAAACACTTCACTTACTCAGAGGTGAATTTTCAGCTTCCCTCTGAGAAGGAACAGTAAATTTGATTCATTAAGTTAATTATGTACTTATGTAAAGCATTTTCCAAAATGGTTTAAAAAATCTACACAAGGTCACAACAAAGCTTTTCATTTAGTTACTGTCTTTGAGTTTAAAAGTCCAAAAGCTTTAAAAAAATTCTCTGTGTCATGTGAACAGTCATATATTCTCACCAGTTCTGTCTCAATCTCCTGAAGATTTACTGTTGTGTGGTGATTACTCTGCTTTAGTTCCAACCTTAAGTATCCACTCTCACATATATTTGAAAGCCTAATTTCATTGAATATTTTACCAGTATAATAAGTATCTGACAAGATGCTGGATTTTGCTACATACAGACTACTTGTAGGTGACATGACCAGAAACTATGAATTTATCTTGTTAGTAAGGTAACTTGTACTGTACAGTGATCCAAAAGAGAAAACCTCTGCTTTTGCTTTTGTCTTTAAAAATATCCCTCTATTCTTTTGGGGGAGACAAGCTACATAAAATGAGTGGGAAGGGTGGGAATAATTTTTTCATCCAGACTACATCCAGACTGGAAAGTTTTGCTTAATCCAAAAGGTTCGGAAATACTTTCTACTAAACATAATGTCAAAATATCAGCAAAGGAAAATAGAAAGTGGTAAAAATTTTGAGGAAAACTACAGACCATTTTTCTTGTAGAGTCAATGGGAGGTTTTATGACTATTATTTCAAAGTCTCCTCAAATGTTTAGGAGTTCTATGTGAAAACTGGGCAAATTGACAGAAAATGCTATAAGTGCACTGAAGTAAATTCTAGAGAAAAAATAAGTCTGCATTAACTAAAGAGAAATATTTACTATAAAACATGTATAGGCTATAGCTTGGGAGAAAACATCGACATTGGGGAGAATTCACTTACAGCATCATGCAGAAATCTCAAAGGGTGTTGAAGAGGAGATAACCCTTTTCAGAATGGACTCAAACACCTCCAGAGAGGGGACATTCACAACATCTCTGGGGGAGCCTGTTCCAATGTCTCAATAATCTCAGAGTAAAGAGCTTCTTTCTTATTTCTAGTCAGTGAGTAGTCATGAAGATTTCTGGTTTGATGTTTTCCCTTAGTTGCATAAGAAATCATTTGAATAGAGAAGACTGGCATGAAGAACAGAAATGGAACCAATAGTAAATAAAACTGGATAAAAGTTCAATCACAGAATCACAGAATATCAGGGACCTCAAGCAACTATCTAGTCCAATCTCCCTGCCAGAGCAGGAACACCTAGCCCAGGTCACACAGGAAAGTGTCCAGGTGGGTTTTGAATCTCTCCAAAGGAGATTCCTCAACGCACTGGGAAGCCTGTTCCTGTGTTCTGTCAATACTAGATAAACTCACTGGAAACTCTTTCCCTTAATAAAGATCTAGTTTAGTTTTATGTGTGTTGAGTCCCATGGATAAGACAGATATTACTGGATTACTTGTACTAGTCATGTCATAGAAGTACTCAGCTAATCCATATCAATCAGACTTCCTTATTTTCCTTTAGTGAGAAGACATTCCATATTCTGCAAAGAAAAAGCTACAAATCAGCATGCAAAAAGCATTGTATGTGAAAAAAAATATTACGTTCAGGTTAAAATAAGTAGGATTTGAAGATACATTTTTCTGTCACTCTCCTGTTTCTTCCTATAAAAAACTTCTATTCATAGTATGCAATACTACAAAAATAATACCCAATTTGTCTTTTGCTGCCTTCCTTCTGGCTTTTGTGGTCACACATTGTTTTTTGCAGTAGTTGTGAAAATCTACTGTAAATTGTATCTTCTTGCAATATATTGATGTAGCTTATGTAGCTTAAGACTCATTACACTGCTTATCATTACATGCATGCTAATGTTGTATTCTATCACATTATAGTTGCATTTTATTAAACAACAGAGAAAGGTCACTCTAAAGGTTATACCAACTCTGAAATTACAGTATTTAAGCTGTGGTGCAACTTTCCATGATGTCCTGGGAGACTAACAAAAGTACCTAAGCCTTCATTTCATATCTAGACAGGTGTTTTGCTGTGCATACTGGGATAATAAAAAAGTCAACAATGGCGCAGTTCAACATTGGCAATATTGAGACTATAAATACCTTAAATACCTCTCAAGGAGTCAGATGAAGGAATGCAGACCTGGGACCTGGGCAAAACTGGATTCATCTGTAAAAAAAAAGGAAAAAAATATATTGCATAGAAAAAGTGAAAAATAGAAAATAGAACAATACTTAGTATTTGCAGATCTAAAATTGCTTTACAATAGTATCAGATAGGCATAAGCCTATGTCCATAATTCTTCTAACAGTTATCACTACTATTGGCAATAGATATTTGTCTTTTTCTGTAAGGCATGTTTTCTCATTACCTATAATATAAAACAATGAGGTCTCAGTCACATGACTATCATGCAAAAATTGAATGAGCAGACATATGGAAACCATTGAGATGTGGTATTTAGACATGTAGGGCACAAGGTCACCGTATTTTTTTCTTTTTTTTCTTTAATACATGAAGGACAACTATAATGTCTAATGCAAAATACAAATTATGTAATTATATAGAATTTGATCCAATACAGTTCTTTTTGTAACTTCATTGATCAAAGCTTGCCTAAAAAATTTCAGGATTACCTCTTACTGTTTTCTGAATTTGTCTATGTTATTATATCAAATACAACTCCACATCTCTATTTCTAATTATAATATTTCTTGTATCCTTGCACTGAAAAGATTAACTCAAAAAATAACCAAAGCACAACCAACAAATCTTTTTTCCCCTCAGTTAAAGGCTTTAGACTTTAGTTGCTCCTTAAACATAGCCCATAGAATTCCTTGTTGCTTGATTCACAAACCCTGCCTGAAATGAAAGTGATTGGATATCCTCTTCTTTATGAAGTCATGACATATTTTCCATTTCAACCTTATCTCACTGTTAGAAAGAAAAGTTTAGTATTATTTTAGTCATGAATTGATTTTATTTTACTGATATATTTGATTTGCTCTAGTTTGCGTAATACAGAACAAAGTCTACATTCTTTCACTCATTTCATAGTGAGTACTTCCCCTCTGCCTCTGACCTCTGTTACTTCTCAAAAACTTTTACTAGTCATCTGTGAATGTGTACCCTTCTAGAACGACTTTGTCCCTCCTACTCCCTCAATTGCAATCAATCAGCTGGTTCTACTCATTAACTTTAAATACTAACTGACACTGACTTCAAAGGCATTCATTCAAAGGGCTTAGTTTTCATACTGGCACAGAGAGAGACAGCGAGTGCATATCTAATCAGCTGAAGTGAAGCACTTCATGTGTAAGTAACATACTTCCCTTCTTTCCTCACTGCTCCACCTCACTGTGACACACAGATCCCAACTCATTTCTTTTTTGCTATGAGAAAATTGTGCATATTTCACATTTTGTTGAGTATGTATAAAAGAAGTTTACTGGCTTTGCCTGGTAAGGTTTTGGTATTTCTATGAGAAGCTGCAAGAACATTCCTCTATAAGCCAATTTCAGCCAGCTTCAAGATGGACTTCCACTGGCTTAGGCCAAGCTCATAATTGGCAATGGTAGCACCTTTGGAATGTTTTAGGATTTTCAGAGATGGGGGTGGTGAATAAACTGCTATCATATTGAAGAAACTAAAAGTCATTGGTACCATATAACCTAATAATGTAAGATGAATAAACTGCTACTTTCTTTCTTTTTTTCTGCAGGGAAACTTTCCACAGCATTTGCGTCATTGAAAGGCATACCTGCATTACTGTTCTGTTCCCTGTAGTGGGCATATATCAAGGTAGAACAATGGCAATAGAGGGATCAGCCAGTGTGTTCCAGTTTGTGTTAAGAGCTTATAAAACAGCCAAGAATTAGTGGGACCAACAGGTGGCATTTTTGGGCACTCTCCACCTGGTCTTAGATCCTGTGCTGCATTTTCTAACTGGCAAAGCAGAGATTCTGGCTCAATGTGATTATCACTCTGAGCATTAATGTATTGGCTCTGAGTTGCAGAGCTAGTCAACTCATTGCTGCCAAGACATTAGTACTCCCTGTGAATAGGAAATTGAGTTAGATTCTTCAACACTGAAGTCAACAAAATTATCTTTACTTTTGTCCACTATGAAAGCTAATTTCAGATAGGAGAATGTAAAAAAACAACTGCCCTTGTGGGTATAGGGTTAATTCTGGCAGCTATACATATCTCATTACCACCTAAACCATACCCACTGGTAGCCAGGATCTGTCGAGAAAGGGGCCACAGGTCATATGGCATGGAACCTGGTGGTGGCAACATGCATGTGCTGGTATCAGTCACCAGCTGCACATGGTGTTGTATTGCATCTGTACATTTCCCCACTCATGTTATTATTGTTCTCTTCTTGTTGCCATTGTTGTTCTGTTAAACTTTGCTTTTTACCTTTGTCTCAGACCACAAGAGTTGTTTTGTTTTCCCCTCATGAGTCTGCCCCCCTAACAACGTGGGAGCTAGAGACACGTGTTTTTTTCTTCTGGCTGAAGACAAACCACAGCAACAACCTTTAAAAAAAGATCCATTCTTATAAACATTAGTAATAAATACAGACATGTGCATGTGAATGCTGGTCAAAAGAAGATGAGCAAGATCACCCCAGTATTTTTTAAGAAACTGTGAGATTCAGAAATAGAAATACAGATGCAGTTTAATCCAACCTTATGGGACACTGCAGAATCTCAAACATTAAAAAGAAGACTCTCATACAGGGAGTTTTAGTAGGGGATCACTGAAAATACCTTGCTATTTATTGACAGCCAAACATATGATGTCAAAGAAAATTAATTCTCAGCAATCTTAAGAGAAGATCCATCCTGTAATTAGACTCCTCAACTGCAGACAAAAAAGTCTGTCAAGAATTTCACTTCTCTGTCATAATCCTGTACTGTCTGACCAAGCTCTCTCAGATACTCTACATGAGGAAGGTTTAATTTTCAAAACCACATTTAATTATTTGAAGATATCAGAAGTTGTGTGGGTTTCTGATTGCCTAGCAGAGTATGCAGCCATGTACAGAACTCAAAAGACAAGCACAGTGTAGCAATTACAATACACAGCTGGATCTATTACAAACAGGATTTCAATCATCACTCTCTATACATTCACTATCATGACATGGGCACGCTCTTTCACCAGAGACTGTGTGGATTGAAGCCAGCTCAAGCCCATTGCTGTTTTCAAAGTTTATTGTGTATGGTACTCAGTTTTATACACTGTGTTAAGAGTGAGCCACAAATACCAGCTGGTATGGCTGGGTTTTGATGACAGGTCACAACAAATATTTTTACTTTCATGATAGCCAAAGGAAACTTGTGTTGATAAATCAGTATGCTTGTGTGGGTGTGTGCTCCTGTTTGGAATCCATAGTGCTACTGTTAAGATAAAAATAAAAATGTTCATAACTTATAATGCACCTCTAGGACAGAATATGGATTAAAAAAACCCAAAAACCAAATTTTGCTTCTGAATCCAGAACTGACAAGTCAAATGGGAGTAATTTAGTTACCAGGAAATACTGGGTGTGCTTTCAGCAGTACCTGTACTGACAGAGAAACTTCCAATGATTATTTACAAAACCTACCTGAATCCCAGGAAAAGTACTGAGGTATTGAAGCAGCATGAAGTTTTATGTAACTATCAGATGGCACATCACTTCCAGCATAATTTTCCTGATCTCACAAAGTTTACTACAGTGGATTCTCATTTTTATCTGCATAGGACAAGAAGAAATCTGCCCACAAAGGGGCTAGGGGAGGCGCAGCACATCTTCAGTCCTATGTGGTGTATAACTACAGATATATTTTGGCATGCAGTGAGATATCAGAGAGCATGCTGACAGCCCTGAGTTATCTGCCACAGTTGCCCAAGGAACCGTTTCAATGCTTAAGGTCAGTTAAAAAGAAATTGCATAAAAAATTTCTGCAAGCTGCATAGTATGACTAGGAAGGACATTCTGTTATCATTACCAAAAATTAACTTCCTGCAGGTACCCCCCTGATTCACGTTAAAAGGCCAAACAGTAAACTTGTAACCTGGAGTAATCGTTGCATTAATAAAACATTGCTCAAAACCTGCAAAAAATTAAAGCCTGTATTTACTGCTTAAATTTACTGCATTACTTTATTGCTTCACTTGGGATTACTTTCAGCTTTCAGTTCCTATTCCTGTTATAATAGGAAATAAAATACCATAGAATCATAGAACAGTTTGGGTTGGAAGGGAGCTTAAAGATACCTAGTTCCAACCCTCCTGCCATGGGCAGGGACATCATGCACTAGATCTGGTTGATCAGAGCCTCAGTAATTCTGGCCTTGGATGTCTCCAGGGATGGGTCTTCCGCAATCTTTTCAAGTGTCTCACCACCCTCATGATGAACACTCAAATCCTCCATTTTTCTCCCCAGTATGCCTTTAGCAGGTTCCACATACCCCTCTTTTTCCCCCATCTCCTGCCTCTCCCCCACACAAACCCTTTTGCAGCCCATTTTCCCCCAGATCCCACACACCTGGGCTCCACTGGAAACTCCTCCCCTCTCCAGCTGTTCCAAATCAGCCCACTCTGCCCACACTGCTATTTAACACCAGCAAGGAAGGGTAGTTGTCACCATTTGCCCCCTCCATGGGGCCTGAGGGATGCTCCTCCTGGTGTCTCTACTGCAGGACATGCCACTGGTGAGTTGCATTTTCCACGGGGACATGGTGGGAGGAGAAAGGCCGGGGGGCCTGCTGGCCCCCCGCCTGGTTAGGCAGGGGGAGGGCTGGGTGAGTGATGGCCTTGTTTCTTGCCATGAAGAATAGCTTATTTTTTTTCACCATGAAGAAGCTTGTTTTTATTTCTTTTCAGATCTTTCCTAAAGCCTATTTAAGTACATATTGGGCTGTTATGGAAGTGATTTAACCTTTCACAGTTTCTCTAAACTTAGAGGAATTATTTTGATTGCAAATCAGAATTATAACGGGCAAGACAGTCAGAAGTAGAAAGAAAACCCTGTTCCTAGACTACCACTGGTGAACAGAGTAAAGCAAAGTTTTCTAATTCTCTCTATCATTGTTTTTTATTAAGGTGCAAAATGTATTTATAAGTTTGCTTATCATACAAAACTTCATCTCACATGTTTATTTCTGGTATAAAAAGTGAAATATCTAATAAAACATCTTTGGGAATTTTGATGTTTTCTAATGTCTATTGGTATAAGCAGAGCTACAGTTTAAATGTATACTTCAATTATTCAAGAAGCCCAGCTTCAAGCTTTCTGCATCTCTGAAACTTGGACCTAATCAAATTTCTGTTCTCTGCAAGAAGAAATATTCATTTGAGGGTTGATATTTTATTTTATGTTTTATTCATTAATTTCTATACCATAAGTAAATAGAGTCTAGGTTTCCTTTGAAAATTCTTTGTTGATTCATCAGTTTGTATGAAGATCTCTTGGTAATACTTAATAGGATATGATCTGACAAGTTATTTATGGCATATAATTTGCTTCCTTTGCTTGCATTTAATGTATTATGCAAGCAGCAAGCTCAAATCAATACTAGCACAGAGGGTCAGAAAGATTCCCTTTTATACAAAGGAAGTTGTTCATATTCATCATGAAATTTCTTTTCCCAATAATGCATAGCAAAGTTTTTATAAAATTTATGTAGTTTGAATGATTTCTAATCAGATTGACTGCTTGAGTGCAGAAAGGTATTAATTGATAAAAGCATTAAACAGTGCCTTTTTATAAGTGATGATAAACTATATTAAATTCCTTAATATTCATTATTTAACTCAAGACTGCAGCTTACAGATGTGCGGTAATGGTAACAAATCTCATAATAGACCATATTTTGTTGTTTGCTTCTTGTCCATGATATGTCTGTGCTCTCTGAAAGGAGCAGGGAGTTCCAGTAGACCCTGTGGAGGAAAAGGGAGACTGCTCCTTCCTTGAAAGACTTACTATGTGTGCTGCTACAGTGAAAGGGTGACATTCCGGCACAGGCAGGGGTGATAGCAGGCACAGTCTGTATTAAGGGACCCAGGGCAAAACCTGGTTGAGGCTCAGGCTGAGGCCTGAGCAAACCTTGCAGGGGCAGCAATGGGTGAGTGAAGTAACCTATCCCTCCCTAGACTCAGCATAGACCTGTGCATTGAAAAATATTAATTACTATTATCTTGTTTGTTTGACCTAATTGCCTTGAGGTATTTATATGTAAATAGTTATTTCTCTCATTCTTACTCCAATAAAACCCATCTTTCCTTTTTTAAAATTCTCTTTGGTATTATGTGGGGGTGCACCCTGGCACTGCCACCTCAAATCTCTGGAACTTCTAGGATCCTGACACAATTGCAAGCTGCTGTGTGTAAGCCTGAAGTAAAAAACAATTTTCCTATTACAGTAGTCTAGAGGACTGTGGTATGACTGCCTGTAGGCAGCAGTCCTTATGAATTTCATTCCTACTGCAGTGATCTGTAGCTTCCTTCATGAATCACCATGGTATATATATTTCTTCACAAAGTTTAGCTGTGTCACTATTAGTCCTCTGTGTCATGTATTTGACACTTGTTTTTACTGTTGTCAACAAGAAAAGATATAAATTGTCTTAGCACACACAAATTTTTTTTTACATAAATGTACCAAGTAAGATAAATTATAAAGCTTGTATTTTTATTCATGACATCTAGATTTGACCTTCCTAAAGCATATTAACCTTTTTCTGTTAACTTCTGAAATACTATTGCATACTGTTCCGGGAATTGTCACAGATTTTAGCTGTAGAGGAAATACCTGTTTTGGCAGGTGAATCCCTTTGTTCTAGTTAAAGGAATATTTGGATATATCCAAACAAGGAGACTAATGTTCCATTGTTGATTACTTAGTGTTGCTAAGGATACTTTGTTCTAATAAAAATTTTTACTCTGAAATTCTATAGTCAAGGATTTTGTTCTTAAATCTCAGGTGCATCATGCAGAGCTTTCTGCAAATTAAATTATATCATTCAAAAATCATAAAGTAATAAAATGGGTATTTTAAAAACTGTACAATTCCTTGGGTTTTTTTTCATGAAGTTCCAATCAAGAACTATCCTAATAAAATTGCAGTCTCGTAGAATCATTTAGGCTGGAAGGAATCTTTTAAAAGCCATTTAGTCCTACCTCCCTCTGCCATGAGCAGGGACATCTACTAGATCAGGGTGCTCAGAGTCCTACCCAACCTGACCTTGAATGGGTTGGAGGATGATGTGTCTACTACCTCTCTGGGTAACCTACTCCAAAGTTTAACTATCCTCAGTATGAAATATTACATTGTTATATCTACTGTGAATATCCCTATGTATAGTTTAAAACTATTACACCTTGTCCTGTCACTATAGGCCCTGCTGAAAAGTCTCTTACCACCTTTAAGTATTCAAAGGTTTCAATAAGCTCTCCCCAAGCCTGTTCTTCTCCAGGCTGAATAACTCCTATTCCCAGCTGATTTCATAGGAGGTATGCTCTGTCACTCTTAAGGCTTTTTGTGGCCCTGCTCTGGATCCACTACAACATGTCCTTGCCTTTCCTGTGTTAAGGGGTTCACAGATGATCAAACATAGTACTGCAGATAGGATCTCACTAAAGTAGAGCAGAGAGGAAAAAAATTGCCTCTTGACAGGCTGACCGTGTTTCTATGCCATTGATGAAGATATTACACAGTACCAGCTCCTGAGTGACACGATTTTTTACCTGTCTCCATCCAGACATTGAGGTGTTGACCACCATTCCCTAGATGCCACCATCCAACCAGTTTCTCATCCACTAAACAGCATACTCGGCAAATCTGCTGTTTTTCAATTTAGATTTGCAGAGGACCATATCAAGGGCAGTAGAGAAGCCCAAATATGTGACATCGTTGGCTCTTCCCTTGTCCACCCCATGCAGTCACTGTATCATAGAAGGCCTTGAAGTTGCTCAAGCATGTGAATTTGTTTATGAAAATGGATATGTATATTTCAAATAAGGCCTGGAATTCACCAATTTAGAATCATAGATGTATTTCTATGTGATTTAACAATAAACAAACAAGTATAAAACAGTAAACAAGGTATTAAACAGTAAACAAACAAGGAAAGTATAATTGCTGAGTATGAAGAGACCATAAACTCAATATTAAATGAAATGGAAGCACAAATGATTAACAAACAGTAAAATGCATTTATGTTCACTTCTACTGAGAGATTTACAAGTGAAGATACAAAATTATTCACTATGAAATGCGTGCATATTAAAATTTTTAAAAGGAAAACTTCATGTGATAGCACAATTCTTAAAAAAGGAAGATGAAATCAAATAAATAACATCAAAGTGTGAGATTTAGTGAATACCATAATATGCATTGTCTTGATTTTTTTTTTTTTTAAATTTAAGGATTTTTATTGACATATTCTCATCATACATTAGGTGTTTAAATAGGAACACATTTGTCATTATGGAAGACGATGAGTGAAGCATGGAATCAATAGTTTAGAGATTTGACATCATGTTCTGAGTGATTGTTTCTGAGGTTTTACTTTGTGCTGCTTCATAGTGGTGAAGTAGTAAGTGTGATTGAAATTTTTTTTTCACATAATAAAAAATTACAAGCATGTTTCCTTCCAGAGTATTTATCTTTATTGCTTTTTATTCCACTTCCTATGGAAAAAGGTTTTATTGCAATCGTGAATCTGTGAGAATAAGGATAATTCTTTTTATAAGTAAATTAATGAAAATTGAAATATGGCAGGGATGCACTTGTTCCTTTTTTGTTGTTATCAGAACCAGATAGCTGTTTAGGTAGTTACTACAGGCTCTTGTCAGACACAAAAAATGTCCATTCTCTTCACTTGTTTTTTGAACAACAAGTCAAAAAACTCTTCTCTGTGTTCAAGGTCTAATTTTAGAAAAGAACTATTTAAAAGCTCAGTAAACTTATGCATCTAACAGCCATCTAAACTTCCTTCTCTTCTGCCTGAAAGACACAATTATTGTTCCAAAAGAACTTGATGCCTAAATTTGATTTCATTTCTTCTTACTATTATCTTTAGCACTTCTGTACAAATTCTGAGTTAATCCTGCCTAGTGCAACACAAGTTTCTCCCCTTTTACCATTAAAGAATCCAAACAATAAAATTTTAATGACATCATAGTACTGGTGTTACTAGTTCAATACTCTTGTTAGTCCATAATGGATCATCTGTTATATCAGATCTCTGAAGTAAAACAGAAAAATAACAACTCATTTTATTGTATTTTATTACTCAATTGCATTTGAGCTATTAATAAAGTAGGAAATAAATTTCAGAGGACCTGAAATATCATACAGGACACAGAAAGGAAATATCAACAATAAAAATGCCAAAAATAAGAATTTCATGCTTAGGGCACAAGCTAGGTGTATAGTGTGGAATCTGAGAACTATCACTAGAGACAAATCTGAAAGACAAAGGAGATGATTACTGAATGATAATTGCAGGCAGCTACCTACAATATTTCATCTCTTGTTCATCTTGCTTTTAATCTTCTGTCGTACCCTGATGTTTATTTATTTCAGCAGTGAGCCTTTCAATCTGACAGTTTCCTGTCAACTCGCAAAAAAGTTTGATAATGAAATCACAACTTTCATGATTTTAATTCTGCAAATGCTGCCCTTTTCTGTCTGCGCTTTGTTTCTTCACTTTGTTTTAGTTTCATTATATTTCTTCCTTAATTCCCTTATTTTCCTTCTTTAATTCTTATTGTGTCCATTAATTGTCTATCAATTTTTGTATTATTACCCCCTCTCTCTTGTCATCAGAAATGAATGACATAAACCCAGGGCAACAAATGCTTAAAATAAACAAAAGGTTGCAATAAAATGTCCCTTTGTTACTTAGCTGGAAAAATATGCATTTTAGGTGGTAATAGTACTTGATATTCTGATACTATATATGTTTCCTGAAAAACTCGATTAAAAGATCAAATTTTTATACTTTGGGTAATCTTTAAAAACTCAGCAATTAGTGATAGGAATCAGTCCTTGGTTGAAGACCTACCCTGTGGATTTCGAATTTTAATCAAAATAACAAAGCTTGAAATTATTCCTTGATTTTAAAAAAAGCTTACATTTTATTCCTATAACCCTTTGTAGTAGAAAAAAAAAAGTTTTAAAGTCAAATGGTCATCATGCTGTCAAGGCAGCATACCTTTTATTATTCTTCAGATATTCTGCCCTCATTTAACCAAAATGTGAAACCCTAAAAAAAAAAAATCTCTATTTTCAAGTCTCTGGGACAAAATTCATGAAGTTTTAGAAGATTAATTATTTCCATAGAAAATTCTTCATGATTATTTTCCAGTATAGACCTGAAAAATGAGAATGAGACTTGGCATGAAGTATGTTTGAGTAGCATCCAGAAGATCACCAAAAAGATCACCAGGACTGAAATTGCTGTCTTATTCTCAGTATTCTTCTGTTGTTGTCCTGGTGTACAAGTGAAAAGGACAGATGTATATAAAGTAAGATGTTATCATAGGACAACTGAATAAAAGCAGCTGAATGAATGTGGAAGAAGCTGTGGTTATTATTAATTGCTGAAGCAGACATTGAGTAAGGGGAGAAGAAGGATTGTGAGTCTGTAGTAATGGCTGGCTGGAATTGATTGTACACTAAGAATTATTTTTCCCTAAATTACATTAAAATTTTATTTTCTTCAGTTTGCTAGCTATGATTATTTCAAAAATTGCTATGACAATATATGTTCTGCTTCTATATTTAATTTTCTCTGTCATGCTGATACAAACATCTGAATAAATAAAAATTCTACCACTTAGGAATTAGTCTTTCAAGGATCCTTGAATATTGATTTCTTTGACACAGAATAATTTACCAACCGTCGTGTTAAAATTTAAAAATGTCACTAAAGTGACCACAGTATCAGAAAACTGTACTGGGGGATAATGGTCAGCCTCCATCAGCTACACTTTATGTTGCCTGTTTTACTGCTAATTTCAGAACTTTCACTTTTGATATCTTGAGGTGGTTAGGTGTTGCCAAAACACATCAACATATTTGAAATTAGCTCTAACAACATAATGTGGCAACTATATGTGGTTTCGTTAACACACAGAAAAAGCCAGAGATATGATAAAATATGCTGCCAGCTTTATGTCCTTTCTCCTTGGCTATCAGCAGGTTGTAATTCATTTCAACAGCTATGATAAGAGTATAGTATAAGAAAATATTTTCTTGGTGAATTTAAGCACTGCATACATTCTAGAAGCTGACAGTGATTTGTCAGGTGGAACTAGTAGGTCACTGTATGGTTTCCTAAAAGCTGGAACAAGATGTAAAATTTTTGTAACACTGTAAAGGTCTGTGATAATTCCGGATTTTCACTGTAGGTTCACTGAGAAGTAATGCAGTTAGCACCATAAAAAATCTGAAATTAGAGGTAGACCAGCCAAGAAACACAGAAATGGAGAGAAACTAGTTTAGAACATAAAAAAAGCTGTAATTTTGAGTTAAATGTGGTGAAGGCTCCATCCCTGGAGGCATTCAAGGCCAGGCTTGATGAGGCTCTGAGTGACCTGATCTAGTAAACGATGCCCCTGCTTACTGCAGGGGGGTTGGACTAGATGACCTTTAAAGGTCCCTTCCAACTCTATGATTCTATTACTAATGTAGAAAAAGAGAAATAATCACATGAAATAGATACAAAGGGATACAGAAGCAGTAAGTGTTATGTTTCACTTCAGTTAAAAAACTTTGACTTCTTGAGATTGAAAGCTAAACATGTTTTTAAGTGCGTGTGGTACAATAGAAAGACTTATTCAACAGTTGCACTAAAACAGTTGTCAGACTCTCGAGATAAACAGCATTTTGTTGTGAAATTGTATTGTATAAAGTTATTGAGCATATAACTAGATGCAGATTTATCGTGCTTTGTGTCCCTGTTTGGGATGAAGCAGAACTACTCTTTTCAATAGGAGGCTTGGTCTTGCAACAGTTGTTAGTCATGCTTATGTACTTCTGTGGTTTGTCTTGCTTAGCAAACACATTCAGCTCTTGTATAACCATACTGATATTGTAAACCTTATGGGTAGTAACTAAGGAACTGATAAGCGTTGCCTGGAAAATTGTTCTTTTTCTTAAGTTAAATGTTATTTTAGAAGCCTTTAAAGAAGGGAAAACGATTTAATAAAATTATTTACTAAATAACAATACACAACAAAAATATTTTCAATTACATACCAAAAAGGAAGAAAATATTAACCAAAAACTATGAAAGTACTTGATTGGACAAAGGATAATTTTAGATTTAAACAAATAAAGAATAAATAAACCTCAACAAAAAAGCTACCAAAAATATCACCTGATCTAGGAGTTCCTGCTCTGGCAGAGGTATTGGACTAGATGATCTTTTGAGGTCTCTTCCAATCCCTGACATTCTTTCTTTCTGTAATTATGTGATTAAACACAATTCATTAGAAAAATAAGTTCATTTTGTTGTTAAATGTCTTAATGATGTAAACCAAAAAGTACTCATCTAATTATTAACTGATTTCTCAGTGGCTTAGTATGATTACCTACTGGTTAAAGGCTTCTAAAGAATTAAGTAATCATTAACTTTAATTAGATTAGAATTAAATGAGCTTCAAGTAGCATTGTTTTGAAGTGTTTTCTGGATGTTTTTTGTTATTCCAAATTACTTCTGTCCTTTAATTCTCAAGGCATTGTGCTGGAGAATAGGTTCTCTTCTCCCTGTTAAGTGTGTTCCAGTTTCAACTATCGAAACATTTAAAAACTGAGATGTGGTTGTTTTGATAAGAATATTATATGGTTGTAATAGGAAAATGCATTTAGGATAAATAAATTAAATTAATTTGAATGAATAATCACAACATTAAATTTATTTTATTCTATCTTTGCCTATTTATTATGATAATTATACTAATGATTTTGTAAAATTTGGTTGAGAATTCTGATTATAAGATTAATATTTGTTAAAGAGGTCTTTATACTCATATCCAAGTTTCAGCACAATGTTCTACTGCAATATCACAGAAACTGTGGGTAATATTTTAAAAAAGTGAATGATTACTATTTGAGTCCACAAAAAAATAAAATCTAAAAATAATATTTCTAAGTATGTCAACTTACACATTCACTGTCTACTGCTGCAGTAACAAGCTAATGATATACGAAATAACCATATTACATTCATGCTCTGTCTTCCTACTTGATACCAAGAATTTTTTTACTAGAAGAGAGGATCAAGAGTTATTTATAACTTACAAACCCAAAAAACAGTCTTTTAGGAGTCTTAATAGATAAGACTCCTAAGATAAGCCTATGGAAAATGAAAACTTCATACAGTCATATCAAAAAATACTTAAAAGGTAAGTTTTAGTTTACTACTGGCTGCATTACCAATAGAAAGTGAGATTCAGGTAAGACCTTTGACGTTATTGCCTTGCTTCATACTTCAAACAGGCAATTTGGAAATTCTTTAGGAAGTAGAGTCTGAAGAGTTTGTTTTTAGAAGTATTAGTAGTTCTAATAAAAAGAAAATCATCCCATTAAATGGGATTTTAATCCTCTCATCTCCCTGGTATGGAGAAATTATATCTATTTACTAGGTTCACAGAGTTTCAGCCCTGGCAGAATAACTAATACAGATTTGGCCCCTTTGTTTGTTTGGGAATTTTTCTACAGAATGAATCATAGAATAAACCTTAAAGAGCATCTTGTTCACAACCCCTGTTGGGTCTCCAAAGGCATATGTACCCCTACCTTTTTAACAAATGTTTAGCTTTTTGGATATGATATCTAAGCAATTAACTTGTTATTCATTGCTGTGCTATTTGACAATAGCACTTATGATCTACACTTTTGTCATTGATATATTGTGTATAACTCTGCGAAAATGGTACACAATCAGTCTTTTTTGCAGTAAGGATGAAAGAAGAGGGGAGAGATGCAATTAATTATATCAGATACTCTGTACTCTTCACAGCAGTTATAACAGGTTAGCTGCTCTTCTGCCACTTTAATATCTAGGACAAAGTAGATGGTGTTGATGTCTGCAATGCAATAATGTAGCTTTAGGTTACTTTGCATGCACTATCTACTCAATTCCATTTTTTAAAAAATCAAAGTATGTGTTACCTCACATGTGAAAAATAGGTATGTTCTTTCAAGAAGTTACAATTCACTTTTGTTAAAGGAATTTGTTCAGTAATTCAGACTAAGCACAGAAACTATAGTATTCTGTGACCTCTGGTGCATGAAAAGCTGGATATGAGGCAACGGTGTAATCTCACAGCCCAGATAACCAACTGTGCCCTGTGTTAGCCAAAGCTGGCAAGATACAGGAACAACCACAAGACCATGGATGAAATTCAAGGAACAAGTTCAGTCTCAGCACCATGCAGACTGGAAAATCTCTGCAGCAACATCCAGGTATCTCGGAGCAAGACAGAATACTTTTTAGCAAGCATTCATACTAGCAAGAGAGTCCTCATTAACAAGACAGTAAAAGAGTGAGAGTGCACAGACTTCCTATTCATTCCAATATTTCAAGGATTGAAGCAGGCCTTGTCATCTCACTGTACTTTGACCTTCTTCAACAACAGGGTAGGATTCTTTGGTGGCCAGATCAGGAGTCCTTGAGTCCATCTCGGATTTTCATTATCTCAGTGCAGATGTTCTACCTAGGAACACATAAGACTGAACAACAATTGATGTGATATGTGTTTCCCAACATACCACATGTGAGTCACTTGGGTGTATTTACAAACTTCCTTGCCAATCTTGCACAGCTTTCCTACACTGTCCCTCTACTCTGCTCTCATGAGACCCTACCTGGAGTACTTTGTTGTGCTCTGGTTGCCTTAGCACAAGAGGAGACCTGTCGGACAGGGTCCAGAGGTGGACCATGTGGAGCAGCTTCTCTATGAGAGAGAACAGGATGCAAGAGTTGGAGCAGTTCAGCATGGAGAAGGCTCTGGGAAGACCTGATAATGCCCTATCGGTACCTGAAGGGAAAAGGAAATCTGGTGAGTCAGTGTTTTGCAAAGCATGTAGCAATAGGAGGAGGAGCAATGGTTTTAACTTAGCGTAGGGCAGGTTTAGATAAGACATTAGGAAGAAGTTATTCACCATGAGGGTTCTGAGGAACTGGAATGGGTTGCCCAGAGAGGCTGTGGAGGCCCCATCCCTGGAGGCTCTGTGAAACCTAATCTAGATGACTTTTGAAGGTCCCATCCAGTTCCATGATTCTATGATTCTACCTAACAAAATCAAATATAAATCAACAAAGCAGACATTTTAAAATACCTTTTATCTAGAGACAAATTATTTAGCTATATAATCACAGTTTTGTCATTTTTTTAACAAAAATTACACATCAGTATGAAGAACTGGACATGATAGGTGTTATAAAACTATAAAGAAAGGAAAGAAGGAAATATTTTTGCAATATTTGTAATAATTATTATTGATAGTTTTTTAGAAGATCCAAAGAACTGTTTAATGGAAAAGGTGCATTTATATATGAAATAATTTCTTGAGTATAGTTAAAAATTTACCAATTCATAAAATAATTTCAAATTCTCTATGTTCCTATCTCTCTTGTGAATACACATACACACATTAAAGCAAATAACCATGAAGCAGACATCTATACTTTTAGCTTGGCTCACACATCAGAATGGCAAGCAGGCCGGAAGTGCTGCTTGTCTCCAGTGGTTTGTACTGAATCAGTTTGTGCTTTACCTCAGTTGTCAGTGTTGGGAGGATATGAAATGCAATGGGTTTTGGTAAGATGCTAAATGCTATCCATTTTCCCATTCTCAAAGGAGTGAATCTGTTGAAATGTTTGGAAGCAGGGATGTTTCTTTTCTTAATATTTCAAAAGTACACATTTTTTCCACCAAAAAAAAAAGAACATTGAAATGTGGTGTTAAGGATATTAAATGGTTTATGAACCTCAAGGACCTTTATTGAAAAAATGAAGCAGACCTTCAGATTGGTAATGAAAATTGATTTTGAGTGAGATTTACTTGACTTCAGATTTAAACTGCTTGTGAGGTTTAGAGACAGATCTGCTTGATTCCTACTCATTTTTTTAACTCAGGTTTTCTCAAGGCCATGAAAAAAGCACAATGTGAAAGGTTTTTCTCTTCTAAAAAAAGAAATGTATAAATGTACTTCTCGGGGTTTTTTAAATCCTTTTTCTGAGGGGAGAGAGGGACAATTTTAGGAGATGGGTGCAAAAAACTAAAGTGAAACATGAGGTTGATGTAACTTATTTCATTTTGTTTTCTTTGATTGAACAGCTAATGTGGCAGGCTGTGTATTCATAGGTGTTATTACTTTATCAGCTTATTAAGTAGTGGAATCTGGGGGCAACACTTCTGTACGTAGTAAACTGAGGTAGTGCGCAAAGATATGGAATGCACAGTAAAGTATAGTTAAAGTTTTCTGAAACTGTTTGAATTCTGAGAAAATGTAGTTAATGAGAATATAAAAATAGGTATGAGGCAGACTAAAGTTTCGTGTAGCCCTATTTTTTTCTTGAACATTAGTGTTCTTGAATTAAATTGCTCTGGATAAATAACTTCCATCACAATTATCATCCCCAGCTCCTCATGTAATTCAATCCTATATTTAATCCAAAAAATGTTTTAGAACTATAATTAGATAGGGACACAATTCTAAAAATCACTTTAACAGAATCAATAGACTTGATGCTATAATAATGAACATTTAGAATATAGGTAATAATTTGTCACACATTTTAGGTAATATGCATGACATACAGACTTTTAGAAAAATAAATGTTTCTGCTTATGATCCTTGTAGAAATTTGAGTTTATAATTAAAAAGCAGAATAATATTCACAACCTGTTAATTCTGGAAAACTAGTTAATGTCACAGACCCACATATCATAGACATACCATGAAAGCCCAAAGTAACCTCCAATTGACTGGCATGATCAATAAAAACATCTTACTGATAGAGTTCATAAACCTTAATGTACTGCCTAGAGATATGCCAAGAAAGCTACTAGAAGAGCTGTTTTTCTACCATGAAATCAATCTATGTTTTCTGAATTAGCCTCAAAATCAGTATATTCACAAAATATTTTAAGAGGAGGAGAAAAATCTGCTGAGTAAGGGTAAGTACTTGGTAAATAAGCAGTCCTTAAGGATTATACCATTTTAGGAGGTTTCTCATCTGCCACTAAGGCTTTTGGATAAGACCAAAGAGCTAAGTCTGTTCATTCCTGGCAATTCTGAGTGTCAGTAAAAGTATGCTGATAAGTCAAATGCAATACTCATAGGAACACCAGGTACATGTGTCGCCTCACTATTTTATCCTCCATTTTGAATGCCCTAGAATTTTGTTGCAAAGCACAGCATTCACATCAGCACTGGGACATAACCCAGTTTCAGCTGGTTGTACTTCAAAGAAGTTATAGACATTTCTGCAATTGATGTAAACATGAACACTTGATGTTGACAGGTATGCATGCATCAGGAACATGAAATTTTACTCTTCGGAGTATCAGTCGGTCCTTAGATACCATAAATATGAAAAAAATTCTTTCTGTTGTTAAGTTTATATGTGACCCAATTACTTCTCCTCTTTAGGCCAATTTGAGAGATTCTGCTCTGAAAACTAATCCTGTGTCACAGACTCCAAGTAACTGCTTTGAGTTTGCAGCTGCATGATTTATAGCAGCACTCTAGTGCATTATAGACTGTAACATATGACTGAAGTTTTTAAGTCCATTCTATGATTTCTTGCTTAGATTCCAGTCTTCTTCTCCTTTGATAGTATCTTCTAAACTTCAGTCATCTAAGAAATTAGTTTCTCATTGTTCTTCTCATCAGTAACATGAAAATATTGAGAAATATATTTCAAAAAGCAGACATTTGAAAAATTCTTTAAGTCTGGTATTTTTCCAAGAAAATCACAGTAATTTCCAGTGCTTCAATTTCATTTGCATTTTATGCATTTCACATTTGTGCACTAATCCCCAGATTACCCACTTGGACATGTTCCTGTGTGACCTAGTCTAGGTGTTCCTCCTCCTGCAGGATAATCTGGACTGGATAATCTTTTGAGGTCCATTCCAATCCCTGATATTCTGTGATTCACTCCCTTCACTTATAACTTCCCTTGATGATCCGCGTTAAATATTTGACTATTTGTACTTCATTATTGTCTAGAAAATAAGCTAACTTTTACAAATGTAGCATGAATTTTCTTTTTTGAAATGCACACAGAATTTTATGGGTATTTTTTCCACTTCTTTCTATATATGTTTTTCTTTTTTCAAAAATAATTTCTAAGCATCTCGTAAAATTTCAGCTGAATTAGGAGACCAAGACTTCTGTGACTCCAACATATGCCATTGTTCACTGCTCATACCTTTTTTTTCCAAGAGCTGTGTAAGTTCTCAGATGACTCATTTTTTAATATTCTCCAATTTTATCCTTCTGTCATGGCATCCTCTTCAGCTTGACAGAATTATTACAATTAAATGTTACTGACCAGCTATTTAATTTAGCATTTCTTTCAGTAGAGATAGTATCTAATTTTTCTTCAGTAGAACGACCCTTTCTGTTAGGGTGCCGTTATAATATAACTGGCACTTAGATTCCACTACTGCTCTCCCATTCACATTAGTGGTCTTGCCTGTCTATTATAAACCACTTTTACAGGCATTAAACATGTAAAATTTTCCATATATTTTTCTGCAGTACTTAATTTATATTCTATAACCAATATTTTCCCATTAATTATAGGTGATTTCCCATCATTCTTAAGTGATAGCCTCCTCAGTAAATCAGTTCATTAATCCAGAAGGTTTTCAGCCTCTTCTTCCACTTATCTAAGGTTTCAGATAGACTTTTATATTTTTCAACTGAAATAAATTCTAGTAATAAATAAAATTGATTTATTTTAAATTATTTTTCTTCAGTTCCTCAAATTCTCTGGTTCACTTGCTTTCCCACTGGGAGCACACACGAGACACAGTAAGGATATAAATCATTTAAGTTGATACATGTTTTGGATGTCCTTAAAATTTTATCTGTTTATTTTGAAAAATATATGCCAAACTGGTAGTAGAACAGAATAACTTCAACATGCTGAAGTATGCCACTCACTTGAGGTACAGTGCATCCAGTGCTCAAGAACTTTTGTGCTTAGCCAATGGCTTAACATGTGTTTGAAAATTTTGGATTTATATTTTTATGTCCAGGTTCTGATTCAGGTGCTTCTGTGCATTTCTGGGTTCAGTTGACCTTATATTTCTCAAGAATTATGAGAAAATTCTCTTTTTTTATTTGGTTAAATTTTCAAAGAACATAGATCATGTACAACATTAGTGACAAATGCAAAACCTCATGAAACTTAACTTGGTGGAAATCTTTTTTCATTTTTCCTTACATGAAAAGCATATTGCTGACATAAAAATAGCAGTAACCAAAAAAACTCTTCACGTTGCCTACAGAGAAAACACAGTATACCAAGTTAAACATCTGGAGGCACATTTACCTAGATGTGACCTGTTGCATGATGTTTTATCAGATCTTTGTCGCCTTTCAAGCGCTAGATATAAAACCTGTCAGTTATGAAAGGATGTATTTTTTGTCATGTGAGTGATGGCTTTGGAAGACTTTCACATTAAAAACACCACCTGCTCATGAAGACATAATTCAGACTTCTTGCAAATATATAAATCCACTAATGTAGCCATCAGATGTATCTTGTTGTGACTGTCACATCATTCACATTTTAAATATCAGACCTGTCATATTTCTTGATTGCAGTGCTCTTAATGTAAGATAACTGATGCCATGCTAATGGCATGCTAATGAATAGATAGATCTTTAAGAGAAAATATTAACAGGTACATCTTGTACCATAAACAGAGTGTATTGTCTCTACTTGCTTACAGTCATATTCTTCAGATAAATCACATTTCTACTCTATATTTTAAGTCTGCATACATGTTGTGGAAAGGACACAACACATAAATTTTTCAAGTGTCTGCAAAACATCCTTGAATTGAAGAGATATAGTCAAGATATAGAAAAGCATACTGCATGTGAATTTGTTCTTGAGTTCTACCAACTTTTTCCATTATAACATAAATCAAATGTGAATATATAGAATTAGGAATTCTATAATGAAGTTTTCATAGAATATGAAAACTTGAAAGTGAAAGCATTGGTACCCACCTGCACTTTTTTAATTTCAAAGGAAGGATATTATGCATTCCCTGTTTATGCTACAGAAAGAAAAAAAAATAGGAAGTACAATGAATGTAAAAAAGTAACTGACTGTGTAGACCCCTAGGCTGTGGTACATAATGGCTTAGAAAATTCTGGGGGAAATTTAAGATATAATGCCATTAAATAAAACTTATGGACTAAAGGCAGCTATGATATATCCAAGACTGGTATTACATGGGATGTAAGCAGGGGGTATGGCAATAAGGGACTGAAGTTCCCATTCATATTTATTAATAAATCTGAAGATCAGATGTATTGTTATATATTTTTTTAACATTTCCTTGTATTGAAGTTCTTTGAAGATTTTTTTTTTTTTGTCCTTTCTCCATGATAAGGGAGCTAAGGGAGTAGATGCAGCCTCCAGCAGCTTCAGGGCTGGGGTTACCTCCTGTACGACAGCAACCACAAGGCACCTGGAACTCGACTCCTCACTCACCTCACTCTTTTCACACAACAACTGATTTTCAGGACTCACATCATTTTCATCTGTTTACTGAGTCTGAGTGCCCCTCCTGTTCTAGTTTGTGTCCCTGATAGCCCACTGGTTCCATCTGCTGAAATGGCCAGACTGGGGTACCAGCACCTTGTCTAACTACAGTGTCTGGCCTGAATCCACTCACATCCTCAGCAACTGGTACTTCATCTCTGTTCAGCCGTTCCCTTTGCTCCTCCCTATCTCCTTCCTTCTAAGTGCTCCTTTCTAAATTTTGCACAGTCCCCCTGACACTCCCCTTTCATATCCCAGAATGTTGTACTCTTATTTCCTCCATTTGATGACCAGCAAAGCCCATTTTTTTCCTCTCCAAAGTTGTTTCTGGAGTTTCTTAATAGCCTGTCAGTAAGTGACTGGAGATTTTTGTCCTTGGCAGTGTCTCTTCTATCACTATTGGCTTAATGTCTTCGCATCTTCTTCTTTATCACTTTCCCTTTATTTATTACTTTCTTGTGCTGAGGGGTTCCTTGATGATCTGCTCCACTAGATTACTTCTCTTTCATGACTAAAGAAAACTAAAGTATTTTCTTTCAAGTATCGGTCAGGAAAATTAACTAATAATAGTAATAAAGACAATAATAACAACAATAAGAAAATTAGGAAAAATTTGATTCAGAACAGCTTCTAGAGGAGCCATTTATGAAAGTCTGTCACAAAGTTGCTGACAGCTTTGCTATTGATTTTATTAGTGCTATGGTTTCAAACATCTTCTACATGAGGTGTTAATTAAATACTTCTGGGCTTGGGGAAAACAGAATTAAAAAGTAATATAAAAAGTTATGCCTTGATAGTCTGAGAGGTTGTTTCAGCCTATGTCAAATCTTCACATTCTTTCTCTCATTCTTTCTGATATTCAAAGTGCTCATGCATTTTCACAGTGCATTGTACTTTTTAGTGTTTAATTCAGTTTAATTTCTGGACAGTTTAAAAAGTTTTAATTTCCACATATTTTGTGGTGCAACCAGAAAAATAATTGGATAGACTATTTTTTTTTGGTCCCCTTTTTTCTTCTTTTTTTTCTAGAAGTCCCAGAAGTAAATTAGAGATTGCCCTTCTCCAGCCTCCATGACTCAGGAGCTATAGTGCAACTGTAACACAGTGCTCTTTCATGTTAAGGGAAGGTTTGGATACCAGGATGTCCTACACTTTCACTGAGCAAAAGGAGATAACTGACAGGAACGGGAAATCTATAAGAAAATAGGCCTGGTATTAATGGGGATTCTATTAGTAGGATGAGTAAAGTAACATGCCCAGAGGATTCCCTGCAGCATTTTCACAACAAATGGTGCTATTGCCTTTGGGTTTTGCCCTCCAAAGACTTCTTTTATCTTTGTTTCCTTTTCTGACTGAGACTGTAATTTATGTCACTGCATTACATCTCTTGTGTTCAGTGAAAATAGAGAAATTAGGAGACAATAGAGACTCTGATTTTGATTCCTGTGGTGCAATTTACTTGAGGACTGCCTTGGTCAGAAATAGATAAAAGTGAGTCTTTTTTTCTTAATTCATAATCAGCAGTTTCTATTGGTAGAAGAGAACAATGGCGCAAAGAATTTAGATGTATTGGAAGATAATTAAACTTTATTTGAAAATAGTGTTCTATATGGTTTTTTTAAAGAAGTGTTTTGTGTAAGTTTTAAGAAACGTGAAACTGTTTTTTAAGCATAAGCCAGCCATTTGACTGGTTAAGTGGAAACTCCTGATGTGGTTAATTACATTTTACCTACCTGTAAACAGTAATTCTGACCTTGATATAGCTCACACCATACTGATTACTATTGAAACAGTACTCTGCTTTTATAATGTGGCTTTAGACAGACATCTAGACAAATAGCACAGCACTTCCGAGAGTCTTAGGAAAGCCTTGCAGAAAATCCATTTAAAGGCCAAATTAGTGGAGACTGAATGTAAGCAGTACTTAAATTTGAAAGGATTTTATAATAAAATACATCATACTGTTATATTTCTATTTCAGGCACCAGTATCATTACTAAAGTTACAATGATTCCAATAGATTTCAGCATAGGCTTCTAAAATTCTAGCTGTGTAGAGAAATTAAATTCTACAAAGGGATATTTCTGTCTTTTATTAAAAGGTAAATCACAGTGGGTAATCATATTCAACACACTGCGGAAGTCCTTGGCCTTTTCATTATTGAAGATTTCTTGAGGTGGAATAGAGGATGTGGTTTCCTCTGATGCCTGTTTTTTCATGGTAGCAGTTGGCTCTTATGCTGACTTGCTCAGTCTGTAAAGGTGGAATGCAGGTATGTTTATATATGTGCAGTCTGGCGTGATTAAGGATTCTTTGCCTGCTATCTTAATATTTTATGTAGTTTTGTTTGTCTGCAGGGGTGCCATCGCTTCTTCTTTGCCTTCAGTAGACAGAATATGTACTGTTTGTGTGAGAGGTGAAAGAAGATTGTGAAAGCATGAGGTCAAAAACCCACAAATATCTTTTTTTTGACTGCAAAGGGCACAAATACGCTTTGCTTAGCAATGGCTGTAAGACTAAGTGGTACCTTGAAATGCTAAAGAAAATTTTCTTTCACCGCAATTGAAAGCAATATAAGTATATGGAAAAGACATAATTGTCAGAAAAAAGATATTTCCAACTTAATTGTTTAAAATATAATGTGAAAATAAAGTATATGTTATATCAAAATTGTATTGCTTATTGAATATTATCTATTAGACATATGTTATTCTTTACATACAACTATATATGCCACATAATGTAGTATACTGTGTATTCTATCTTTCACATGTATTTCTATCATTTATCTCAATTTAGATAATGCAGTGACAGAAGAGATTATTCTGGCTACGTAAAATGAACACTTATACAACATCACAAAATATCAATTTCCTAGGCTAATTTTTTATTATCTAACTCATGTAAAAATTTGCGAGAAAAGTAACAGCATAACACAGACACTGTCTATGTGTGGCTTGTGGTGCAGTGAAAAAGAATGTGAGGGATTTTGAATTCAATGCTGCTGAAGATGATTATCTCTGAAGTCTGTTATCTCATCATCCTGCCCCTCAGTTGCAGAGAGCAAACTACACTGAAACTCTGACATCTACATTAGAGTTACAAGAAAGTGAATAGCTGGCTTGGAAACAAACAGTATTTAAAAGATCATTTAGAAGAGCAATATTAAAGTGAGGTATGAGGTGACAAGATTTTTTTAAAAACACAACTGACCTGCAGCCCACTTCCACTGGCATGCTTTTTGCCTCCCCCAACTCCACATCCAGTCTCTGCAGCTCTGAGCATCTGTTTCCCGTAACTGATGTTGCCAGAGTTTGTTCCCTTAGCATTTAGGGAATTTTAATATGGTGTCATTTTGTTCTGCTCAGAGCAGATACAATTAAAGCCTAATTAAGAAACCATCCAAGGTCACTGATGTCAATAAAGCTGAACAAATGTTAGGAAGGATGATAGTTTGGGGTGGAATTGATCTGTCCAAGTCCTAAGCCTGATGAGAGGCTCTGTGTATATGCTAAGGAAGGTGCCAGCTTCATTTTGACCAGACAGCTTCAGCCATTTTCTGTTGGTTTTTTTTTGCTTGCCTTTTGAATTAAAAATGTAGCACAAAATCTGTAGGAATTAGAGAAGAATCCAGCATCTGGTATCCAAAATAAGCTTATTTCCTTTCAAAGTAAACCATTTTATAGTAGAATATACTTTATCAATAAAGATGTCTGCAAAACTTTCACATGGTAGGAATTATCCTCGGCTCACTGGATTAGAAAGTGATAAAATGGCATTTGTTTCTTTGTCACTTTCATTTATTCAGGCTGAAAATTTGCTGCTCCATGAGCTGCAGGAAGCAAGGAAAGCCTGTTGTCTGAAATGTAAATTGATCCCTTTTGACAAGCCAGGAAATACTGCACTGGAGATATAGGGAATATATGCAGCATTTTAATACTGATACAGAGTATTTGCTCACACTTGCTCTTGGATGCATGTAAATTATTAAAGTTTGACTCCTTATTCCCGTGTACAATACTTCTCTGAAGAAATGTCTTGTAAAAGGATAACTAGAACCTTAATTAAAACTGCATGTACTTAAACTTCTGGAGTTATAGTAGGAAAACTTGTACATCATGCTCTTTAAGTTATTTTTTAAAAATCCTACAGAGAAAGAACATAGGTAGATATCCTGAGTCAGAGGCAGTTACTATACATTCTTCTGAAGCAGTAGGTTTAAGCAGGCATATGGATGGAAATCAGTAAGGGAGCAGTTATACTCTAGCAGAGAGGTGACAGCCCAGCAGTTTGATATTTTTTTAGATTGCTTTACATCAAAAGAAATTTTCAAAGGGAATTCCTTTTGCTTTCTCAGAGATAGCAGCCCTTTGAAAAAAAAAATGGATATGACTGATTTTGCTTAATTCCGAAAAATTAAGATCACTATCCTTTCAGATAAAATTTCTGGACTTTACTGTGAGCTCCAGTGGAAAATACAGTGTTAGTGTAAATAAATCAGGTAGGGTATAATTTCATTTGAATACTAATCCTAGATACTCAAATTGGTTTTATTTTAGAGGTGATTTAAACATAATACTGCATTTGAACATAAGACACTTTATTGTTGAGGAAAGCTAACTCATTGAAGTATGACAGTTTTGCATGTGGCATATTTTCATTCTTTTTAAAAGAAGGACATTATTTTAACTTTTTTGAATGTGGTTCATCAGGAACTTATAGAAAAAAAAATAGAGAAAGAGTGAATATAGGTCTTCCTTTGGATCCCAGCTTGGAGTTTTCAGTCACAACATATTCATTATACTTCCTCTTTTAAAAGAAGAAGCTCAAAACATCAGGCATGTCTAGTTCAAGTTGTACTATAAAACTCAAGCCATAATACAAAGCGCAACTACTTTTACAAAGTAAATAATTTATTTTTTTATGTATGCCATAGATAATCACATATATTTTCCATTACTCCCTCGTTATTTAGCACCATTTCAGTCAGATTTTCTTAACATCTGGCTTTTAAATTTTGTGGGGTTTATGTTACCTTTTTTTCTTTTTTCTAATAAGCTATATATTTTATCTCTTGTTCTGCTCTTATTTGGGTTATTTTCTTCTGGATCTAGCAATACACGCAAAGTAAATATTCTAGCATAATATTTTATCTATAAAATCTTATTATAAAATTAAAATATGACTAATCCACATTTATAGACATGGTAATCATAAAGTGAAGGTCTGTTAGTGTTTTAACTTGTCCTATAGTAATGGCGGTAGTGTTATATGCTGCCCCTTTGAACTGAATAATATAAAGATGAATCAAACTGGGCAGACTGGTACAAAGGGTCAATATGCTGGGTATGAGAAATTCCATTCAGAGGGATCACTACAAACTGGAAAAATGAGCCAAACGGAACATCATAAAGTCCCAAAAAGGTGGCTGCCAGGTTCTGCACTGGGTGTGGAACAGCACCATGCATCAGAATGGGCTGGCTGGTCAATGAACCCACAAAATGAAGCTTTGCTGAAGAGAAACTCTTGAGTCCAGATGAAGTTCAACACTAGCTGACATTGTACTCTTACTCTGGTGAAGGCTAACTCCTAGAGGCTATTGGCAAGATCATAGACAGAAAGTCAAGGGAAGTGATTATTTTTCTATACTTTGTACCTGTTAGGCCACTTCTTGAGTACTGTGTTCATGACTGGGTCCTACATTATAAGAGTTTTCTTCTTTATTTCCAAATATGGCTCCATGCATCTAGCAACCATCAAAACGGAGAAACTCACATTTTTCAAATGTATTTTAGCGTTTTTATAACGCCTTATCTTGGTAGGGATTACCAGAAGAGACTTTCTGGTAGCCCCAGGTATTCCCAGATATTCTTGTCCAATGACCTGATCATGAATACATTCTGGTTTTGTGTTTGTTTTAAATTCATTCTACAGAGCAGTGGTTCACTTAGTGTGTGTGCATGTGTAATAGATTATGTTTTTGCATCTACTTTTTTATACATCTATCCAAGGCAGTGTTACTGTTATGAGATCAAAATTATTTGCATGCATTGTTTTCATACAAGAGTATAATGAGGGAAAATTGTTTAGTTTGGGGAACAGAAGAAAAACTGTAGTTTTCATATACTTAATGGTTATTTCTAAAAAAAATAGGTGCCAATGTCTACTCAAAGGCTTGTAGACACAAGACAGAGGGCAACGGTAACAACTTGTGTGAAGGGAACAGAAAACTACTAGATGATCTCTGAAGGCAAGATGGTTCTTGTTCCTGTGATTCTTTACATGTTTGTTGTGTTGTGATGTTCCTGGTTGGAAGCTAATGTTTACTGAATGGGAACCTGTTTAGCCAGAAGGAATTCACCAGACTGATTAGAGGGAGCTATGGCCAGGCAAACAATCCAGATGTCCTGCAGCTGACCTCGAGGCAGGACTTGTCTACAGAGGCGCCTGATGAGAGATGACCCCCCTTAGCAAAAAAAGACTCCCCACGACTAAGGTGGGGTTCTCAGTTGGGATGCCCATTAAGCAACATGTGCTGGTCAGAGATCAGGAATCCAAGAACCCCCATTCTGGACCTGTATGGAAGTGTAAGTCTTAACCCCTTACCTTCTAATCTTGTTTGTCCCATACACACACGAATGTGTGTGTGACTGAGTGTAGGTGTTAGGAATTTAAGGAATTAACTTAGTCATATAACTATAGATATCAACAGAACTTAAAGTATCTGTGTGTTTTAGACTATGATTATGTGCTTTTATTTGTGAATCTTGGACCTTTACAGTTACAGTTTGCAAAAATCAATCTTTGATTGATCATAAGAAAAGGAGTATATCAAGGTAGGACTAGTAAACCATGTGAGCAGGTTTCACAGAGACAGCAGTAGTGGAACCTAAATTTTACTCTCACTATGAATTCAGTAAGGTAACACAATAAACACTGGATTTGGGAGTTCTAGATTTAGTAGATGTGGAAATTTTCTTAAATATGAAAGTAAAGGAATAACTAAATACATTACAAAAAAAAAACTCAGAACAAAAAGATGTTTGTTGTGTGAAAATTCATTTCCATACAAAGTATTAAATCAAGAGTTTAGAGTTAAGAAGGATTCTAAATAAGAATACAGAAAAAATCCCATTAATATCAAACAGAAAATATGAGCCTTTGTAACACAAAAGCTTGAGTCAAAGTCTGTCAGTTATGAAATAAGACCTACCAAGGGAAGACTGTCTTTTCTTCTTATTATTCCCCCCACACACTCCACCCCTAACTGATTTCACTTAAAAGGAATAGGAGTGAATAATGAATAAAGAAAGACAGCACATTTATTTCAGGAAAATATCAGCAGTGGGCTGCTAGTACTTCTAAAGAATGTTAGAAGTGTTAAATCTTCCATCTCTGCTACTGAGCCATGTGCTTTGTTGAGAAATGAATGGCTGCCACATTATCTGATGGCCTTGAATTGTTCTCAGAGAAGGGAAGGAATATTTAAAGTTCGCTGAACTACAATAGTTCATGAAATGCTTCAGCATGAACAGAGAAACACGCTGAATTGTATCACTTCAACCTGAAATTGTGAGAGCTATTGCATTTTGTTAGCTGCACAATGCTGAAGAATTCATATGTGAAAAATATAGTATTAAAGTACACTCTGAGAAGTGGATACATAATCTAAGTTTAGAGATAATCTAAGCTTAGTTTATGCTCAAGATAAAACAATTAAAATTAAGAACATTGACATAAACTGATCATTTTTTTACTATTCATATGGTTTTGGAGCAGAACTATTAGAAACCTTACTGAACGAATGTTATGGATACAGTCTCCAAACCTGCAATGTGTGAAGGATCAAGAATGCTTTTAAAATACATCTACCTCTTGCTGTTACTCCAGATTTTTAGACAAGGAATAAGGAGCATAGTAAATTCACTCAGGTCTGTGCATCACTAACTTCCTCAGTCTCAAATGATGTATATATCTGCTGCAGAATGAAAACGAATTTCAACTAATGAGATTAAATTACTTTTTGTAACAGGGATAGAACTGTAGTATATTTCTTTTTCAGCATAAATTTTATCAGAAGATTACTTTATCAAAAAATCCTCTTCCAGAGCCATACTTTGTGTCACCTCTGTTCAAAGGCAGAACACAAATTTTGAGGTGTAAATAAGCATACTTGATCTGGTCCAAATAATACAGTGCTCAATACAAAGGTGCTCATGCAGTTTTGTACTTATAATTTGTACGTGAACGTGTTTATGCTTGCAGGTTATAAGCAGACTATAACAACTGATAAACAATGCAGTCCTTTTTGAGATGTTATAGACAGAAACAGTACAGTGTTTATTAATAAAGACACAGCTAGCATGAAATAGTTCTCCTTTCCTTCTAAGAGAATTATCCTTGTAATCTGACCAGGGACAAAGAAATCCATCCATCTTGTACATAATAAGAATTTATAGCTCCCTGCAATTTTGCTACTTCTAAAAGTAACTGCATGGCTTTGCAAACAGTTTTTTTCCTTATATCTTTAATTTTCTGATTGCTTTGCAGGGGATTATAGTAGTGAAATGAGTATGTTCCTTGAAAACTATAGTAAGAGTATGGACTGGTGATATTGCAAAAGCGTACTCTAAATGTTCTGTACATTTTTTCTAGAATGAAATTTTGTTTCAAATGAGGGCAAGAATACCTGTACCCCACATACAAAAAAAAATAATGTTCTTTATGGATTTGGATAATCCTGCCTCCAAAAAATTATCTGTTCCTGATGTCTGATAATATAAGCAATGTTTTTGAGTCAAGAAGCATGCTGAGCAACCCAGTTGCTTAACTCAATGCTTAATTTTAATGAGTTTTCCTGCTATCTTCAAAAGTCTCTACTTTATCCATTCCTAGTGGGCTTCTCATCTGCTAGTATTTGTATTGATTTTGAGCCCTTGCCAACACTATGCATTCATTGTAAGGACTGGCACCAGAACCCAGTCACCAGCTGACCAAGGGGAAATATGAGACAATAGGACTAAACAAAGCTCAGAAACACAATATATGCATATCAGGCCTGGAAGAGGTGCAATTTTATTGTTTCTCCACACATAGAAACAGTTCTTAGTGCTGAAATTCTTTCTTCCCCAATTACACATGAGCTGTGAGAGATTGCTCATTTTCTATGGGAAGAATTTGTAGAAGCTATGTTCCTAGCACAGTGTACTAATGTCCCATTCATCTCTGTTCAAAAAACAGGAAGAGTCAGACACCTCTTTTAGCTAACAATTTTTGTTCTCTCTTGCATCTACTCATTACTGAGCCTGCTTTTTCATAAGTTTATTTGAGGTAAACGGAACAGAGAATTCTGTATTTCAAGAAGTTGGGCAATAGCTCAGGATTAAGAGAGTGCATAAAAAAATTTCCTCAGATTTTAAGAAAATAATATTCAGTACCTCTCAATATGTTTCTCATAATTATTTTCTTTCTTAGTCATACTCCTACTAGGAGTAAGTTCTCAGCACATAGCTGCTCTGTATCATTAAGTATTCTAATTTTCTCTTGTTGAGTGAAAATGTTGCTGAATTAAAGAATGTTAGAATTTTCCTGTCACAAACCAACAAGAAAACCCACTCCTTTTGGAGGTCTGTATCCATACACCTGTGCAACAGTATTTTGTTTTCTTTTTGCAGAGAGAGAAAAGCATAAGCAAGAAGAAAATAAGACCTAGAATTGAATAGTAATGGTAGCATATCCCTTGCTATTTTGTGCCTACATGCATGAAAAAGGTGAAAGATAACTAAGTTGTCTTTAAGTGTCTGTTTAAAAGCAGTGATAACAAGAGAGGGAAAAGCAGTCATCTGAAATGTCCATGGACTCCAGTGTGCTAAAATTTGTCACTCCTGAAGAAGCACAATAAAAACAAAGTTAAAGGAAGGAAGCCATCAAAAAGTGAAAAGTTCAATCTGCCCTGTAGATAACAAGAAAGAAGCTTTTACATTGTGCTTCTGTTCTTTCTGCTCTGTGTATGTAGACAATGCTTGAATTTCAACTGGTAGGAATATTTTTACACTGATGAGTAATTATCTGAAAAAAGTCTATTTTGAATTACCAAGAACTTGTAATCATCCTGTCATTTGTCTAGACATTACACAAACTGTGTGAAATTGCCTGGAATCTCTAATTTCTTAACTGAGTTTTAATTATTTAATATAATATATAAATCACAACGTGTTTTCATAAAGCACAGTCACTGTTTTCATGCACAGCCACTGATGCTTCAAGGTGTACCTTCTCCAGAATGTTGCAACACTTGCTGCAACATCAATATTACCACAGGGCTTTAACTCGAGTTCGGACTGGAGTTACAACCTGCCTAACACAGTAGTGAAGAAACAGCCTGCTCATGAACAGCAAAAATAGCTACAAATTTGAATTCACATGATGGTGAATTTAGGAGGCTGCACTGCTAGGATTTTACTGCCGTGATTTCTCATTTGTAACTGTTCTTCCATTTTTGTTCTCCTTGATTTGATCTCTTACAATTGACCACTTGCAGGTTAGTTTTCTTTAGGATTCAGTTTTACTTTTACCCTGCATTGTCAAGTTTGGGATTTCTGACAAGCATCCAATATATTTTAGCAAGGACACACAGAGAAGATAGAATTATAGCAAAAAAGTCTCAAAATAAAATTTGCCACTCTTCAAGTTCTGACAGAAAGTGTCCTCTGTTTAACACATGTAAGGTACAGGCTGCAGAGTGAATTTGTGTTTAAATGAATTGTCAGTGATTTGTTGTAATGATTTGAATTTTCCCAGATGATTCACATTTTCTTCACAGTTTTATTTAAGGAACAGGTTCAAAATTTGCAACAAACAGTAGTCAAAATATTTCTTTTGAATGTATTATTTTTACATTTATATGTAGGTTTTTCTTGCATTCCTTTTTTTTTCTCAGAGCTAAAGAATTATGTATGGCCATTTGTGCAAAATCAAGAAAGCAGAGTTTAGATTCCAGTGTATTTGAACATAATTTTATGTGATCTAGTATTCTGTGACCTCCAAAACCTTCAGCTATTTAACTCTGAAAAAGAAAAAAAAGCTAACAGGAACACATCATTAATCTTGAAAAAAAGGAAGAGGAATGGAGGGGAATATTCTTTGAAATTCTAGGGAAAGATTTAGTGTAGTGCCTCCTTAGTTCTCCTCTAAAAAAAGAACAAAAATTGATCTCTGTGTGTACGTGCATTAAATATTAGTGTGTTGGAACACACTATGCAACAGTGAAAGATTAATTAGTAGTCTTTGATTAATTTGTGGTATTTGCTTTGTTCTAACATTGAAAATTACAATTTTTCTTCATTAGTAGATTGACATTTTATAAGAATGAATTATTCTTGTTGTGAAAACACATTATTATTAATGAAGCAGGAGAAATAGGTTAGATATTTAGTATTTTCACTCACTCTGTAAAAATTACCCTATCTTTAGTTTCTCCAGTCAGTATTATTCTAGAATCTGAACAAAGTGATTCCTCTACACTATCTTGAAAAAAAACAAACCAAACCAAACTGGCAGTTGATATCAGCATTGAGTGTACAGGCTCTGGCTGTTGCAGGAGTTTTTAACTGCCCTGATATTTGCTGGAAGGCCCACTCATCCAGCCATCCACAGTCCAAGTGGTTCCTCCAGTTCATTGTTGACAGCTTCCTGAAGCAAATAGTGGATGAACCAATTAGGAGAGAAGTGCTGCTGGATATTATTGTCACTTTCAAGGAAGGTCTGGGTTGAAGCAGTGAAGGTTGAGGGCAGCCTTGGTTGCAGACACCGTTAGATGTTGTAGTTCAAGAGCTCATTTGGCAGGAATAGGATAACAAGCAGGATAACAATCCTGGATTTCAGTATGGCTAAATTTGGCCTTTTCAGGAAATTGCTAGGAGAAATCCTATGGGATAGAGTATTACAAGGGAAGGGGTCCCAATATAGCTGGTTAACATTCAAGGACCACTTCTTCCAAGCTCAAGATCAGAAAGATCAGAGCATCCCAACAGGTAGAAAGTCAAGAAAGGGAACCAGGAGATCTGCCTGGTTAAACAAGGAACGGCTGGGCAAACTCAAGTGGAATAGTGTGAAATATTAAGGCATGGAATCCAAGTGGTAATAGAAGACACTTCATTGAGCTATAATGCAGTTTATATAGTAATTAGCAAGGAGTAATTTTCCATTCTACCAGTTTATCAGTTAATTTCCCATCCTAAAGCCTACTGATTAAACGTATCAGCTCTACACAAATGCCAGTTGTCCTTGTTTCTGTTGGATCTTGTTCCCAGCGCTGTTCTCTGCTCCCATGTTTTCATTCCAACAAGCACTATCATATCTTTCACCCAAAGTCAATCCTTGTCTGCAGAGCTCAACAACTCTCTGTATCCTCACACAAGAGGAGAACCTCACAGATCATGGAAGGAGGGGCTGGTCACTTGGGATTAATATAAGACTGTTGTCAGAGGATCTAGAGAGACAACTAGGAAAGCTAAGGCCTCCTTAGAATGAAACCTTGCAACAATTCTTTTGAGTTCTTTGAATACCTAACATTCTGTGATTCTGTGAAATCCTAGCTGACCTCTGAAGAAGAGGAAGACAGGAAGAAATGGTATTTCAAAGAAATTGTATGTTACAATAAAATTATGTATCCACAATTTTTTAAAATTCATGCAAGTTAATGTAAAGTATTCTATTACATTTAAAAGTTCTATTATGATGTAGTATAAAACACATAAACTGAATAATTAATTTTTTCTATATTAGGGAGCTTTTTCTCATCATTGTAAAAGAGAAAAATCATAGAGCTTTTAAGAGCAGTTAAACACCTCTAACTACCTACAGACCTCATTTATCAAATCTTTATTTTCATCTAGCAGGTCTTTCTTTTCAAGTAACATCATCATGTGGCTTCCATTACGGGATTATACTTTGCCACTAGTAACACTGATGGACTAAGATGAATGGCTTTCAAAAAGTCATTGCAGATGGCTGAGGCTAGAAGACACTTCTGAGATGCTTAAATCCAATCTCTTGCCCCAGTCAGAATGACATTGTGGAATCTCCGTACTTGGAGATAGTCAAAACCTAGAAAACTGGCTCTAGGTGGTCCTGAAGTGGTCTGGCTCACTCTGCTTGGGGCAACGTTCTTAAGCAACCTCTTCCAGTGTTTGACCATCCTTGCAGAAAAAAGCCCCACCTAACCAACCAAACTCCTCCCCCCAAAAAAACCAGAAAGATGTTTTCCTGTGTTTAAATTGAATTGCCTGGATCTCAACATTTGGACATTGCCTCTCATCCTGGGAACAACTAGCTCCTTCTTCTTCACTACCTCAATCAGGTATTTATAGAAATAGGTAAGATATCCCCCTGCCTTCTCTTTTGCAGGGTGAACAGGTCTACAATCTCAGATTTCTCATGCTCTTTCCTGTTATTTTTCTTTGTTGGACTGGTTAACAAGATCCCAGCAATTAAAAACAACAGGTTACTACAGTGTTAAAGGTTCTGTTGCATCTGTCAAGCATTTTAGTTATTTAACATTGTTCAGCCCTGATAAAAATATTCAAGCTTTTTTCAAGTAATGATTTTAGATACTTCTTTTGGTAAAGTCTCATACAGAAGAAACGTGACTCACAACTGATGGTGAATTTAAACAACTATGCCTTCAAAAAGCATATTACTTTTCTTGTGTGGTTTTTGCCTTCTTTTAAAAGTAGCTTAATCCTACTGGTGTTGAGTTCTGCTCTATGTCATGTAAGTTCTATATACTAAAGGAGTGAGTCTTGGTCGACTTATTTCTGTTAGTTTCTGTTTGGCCTCTACTGTAAGCGAAATCATGAGCTGAGATCATCTTTTCAGGCTACTACTTCTAAGTTAGCTTTTGTAAAGTAAATCCAAGATGACAGGTAAAACCAAAAGGGGACAATTAAGGCTGTAGATTGATTCTTGATATCTTCCTGACTGATGGACCAGGGAACTCAGATTCTCACAAAGACGTTATCACACTGTCAAGCTTTTGCATTTGAAAATGTCTCAGTATTTGGCAATTTCACGTCTGTAGATTTTTATGCTTTGAGGAATGTCCAAGTACTCTTCTAGTCATAAGGGAAATCTGACAGACATTTGGAGCATGAAAACAGGTACACTGGCATTGCAGAGTGAAATTGTGCTATGCTAATGTTACACCCACTGGGCATTTTAAATCTGTACTTTAATGAAATAGATGAAATAGATCTTGGTAACATTATCTGGATAAGAGAAAACAGCTCAGAAACACACATTTCCTTCCTAAAATACACTGACTTCTTTTGTAATTGAACTGAAAACAGTTGTGATTATGGCTTTTGTTTATGGAAAGAAACTGTGGAAACATGTTGAGAAAAGTGATGGTATTTTAAGCTTCCAAGACTCTTCTTCCTTGTCCAAAGCTGTTGCTTGTCCATCTATTTAGTTAGAGGTCATCAATATGGAGAACTCTGTCAACAAAAAAAATTTAAAAAAGAAAAAAAAAACAAGCAAAAAATAACCAAAACAACAGATCACCTGAGCACATCTACTCTCCTTCAGTACAAAGTCATTGAATTTAATATACAATTGTGAAATTGTTATGGTGTTAATTTTTTTTAATATATATCCATTCTGTTTCCTCTAGTGCTAATTTTTCTCACACATCAGTATACAAATATGAGACAAAGGGCAGGTCAATATGTAGCAATCTATCTTTAGGTGAGAGAGATTTCACTATGTCCAGGCTTTCAATCTAGAAATCTAGGGTAAGATGTGTGGCATCTTGATTATATTTCATATTAACACAGAAATAATGAAAATTCACAATTTTTGTAGTAACTGACATCTTAAAAAACAATATATACCACTGAAGTAGTGATTTTGCTATTTCATACAAAATTTTAATATATGGACATTATTACAGTAAAATTTCCAGTTAAGTAATGATGTTATTTCTTAACTGTATTGAATCGATCCACCTCACAGCTATTACTGGAATTACAGCTGTTTCCCCTATCTGTCCTTCTCTGGAGCTGCTGCTCAGGTAGGTGTATTTGCTCAATGCACAAATGACCCACAGCTGCAAGATCAATAGTAGATTTTTATTAGTCCAGAGGAAAGATCTGTGTTACTGGTCACTGTGATGGAAAATCAGAACATGTCAGCAGATGCAAAATCTTCAGTTGTTATCTCAAGAAAGTTTTTATCAATTCTGTCACCAAGTAACAAGTTGCTTAGAGTTCCTATAATGTCCTCTTTTTTGAATCCTGAATTATTTTTGTTTGCTAATAAATAAATAATCATTATTAGTAGTAGTGTAAATGTGAAAACCTTACAATGTTTCATTTTTTGACATTTAATATGTATTATTTATCTTTCAAGGAATTTCATCTATGCAATTTGAAGCAGAGCAGAGAGAAGACACTGAGAACCTTGCTTTGAGATCTCAAATTTTAACATTGAATCCACTGTAGATGCCTAACATTTTTTTTCAAGGTTATGTTTATAAGTGCTTGGCTTGCTGTTTTGACAATACCTGACACATTTCACCACAAGGTGTTGTATCTCATGGTTTTCTCTGATGTAACAAGAAAAGACAGGATCAAAGAGAAGGTTCTCATTATTAATGGATCAAATGAATTCTTTTCCCTTCATGGATAGTTTTTTAATGTCCAAATATTTATCAGTTACCTTCTTGCACCAGACCTTTTTTTTTATATGCTGAACTATTTTGTGTTTTAAATTAACACAACAAAAATGATATTTGGATATTGGGAAAAAAATACCACAAGTCAAAGAAGTATCGACATCTGCCTCAGTTAGCAGCATCTGTGCATTTCAGAATCTAGGATGACTGCCAGAACTTCACATTGCTATCAACACTGAGCTGTAAAATGATTCACATCAAGCAATTAAAAAATTCATAAAATTCAGAATATATGTATGCTTTTTTACTTGCAGGTGAAACTCGACTACATAGTTTCCATTTTGATATGACTAGAACTTCACTACTTAAGTTTGTAAACTGGTGGACAATTTTACTCATCAAGGCAGAAGACCTACACAATAAAAGTTATCATGAAATTGAAATGGAAAGAAAATCATATTGTGAATTAATTTATATTCCTTTGAAAATTATTACATGTCCTGACTATGAATACTACTCTGTATCAGAGTACTTTAAAGATTTTGAACTTCAGAATTCAATTATTTAGGTAAATACATTCTTTCTAGCTGCTAGACAAAGTTGTAATCTGTTGCCTCACTAAGTGTTTTTCGTAGTTCAAATAAAATAAAATCTAGTAGTTTTTAACAAATACTTCTTACATTACCCCCCTTTTAGGCTGTGTATATGCCCTTTCCATGACTAGAAACACAAAGAACTGCAGGATGCAGAATAAGCCTTTTCTCCTCTTCGCCCTTTTTGCAGTACACGTGTATTTTCAATATGTCGGACTTAAAGCACCTGCAATTGTAGTTGTCCATGTTTGGTGTGGAGCAAAGACAATCTTTTTTTGTTCAGTGAGAGAGACTCATCCTGAAAATAAATATTTTGTTTCCTTTTAGGACACAAGAAGCAATAGAAAATAAGATTTATTTTCCGTATTAAAATTAAAGCTTTCACTGTATTTAATTTCATAGGAAAATATTTATTGTTTAGGTAGTTTCTTTAATGACTGATCACAAAATACAAGTTTCATTTGTTCTGAAGTAGAAGTATCTGTGTTTTATTTGGTATCAAAGGGTAACTTTTCATACCAGTTTATTTGAGATTGAATGCATGTTGCATTATACATGTTTAAACCTGGATTTCACATAGGTAAGATTGAATGATACTAGACTGCTAATAATAACTGTTTAGATTGCTCTGAATTAACATTGAAAATCAAGTTAAATTATTTTTTATTTTTCAGGAAGATAGGATAAATCTATTTTGTTGAAAAATCTGGTCTACATCCATCTCAACAAGAGAATCTTAAGGTTATGCTAGATGAATAAATTATTAAGGCTACAGCATAACATTAAAAGAAATGTGTAAACAAATGTGCTAAAATCTTTATGGTGTTTTTTATAATCAACCTTATATTCCAATCATTTTAATTTCCTCAGTTTAAATGGAATATTATAAACATTCATTAGATTATCATCTGACCAGGAGGTAAGTTACAGTGGAGTGATTGTGTAATTGCTTTAATTGATCCTTTTGAATTAAGATGGCATGCATCATAGTTTATCCATAGTAGTGAGTTTTAGGACCTCAGTCTGATATGAAATTACTCATTATTATTACCAGAAAGATTTTAGATTAGTGCTTTATTTTTAACTTCACCATTGCTGCTCTCATTTGCAGCAATATAATCAATATAGGACATTAACTTCTATGCCTCATTTAAATGATTTTTCCCTACCATTCTGCCTCTTGGCTAAAGCAGATAAATATGTTAATAGCACTGTACCCCCCCCCCAAAAGAAAAAAAAGAAAAAAAAAAAGAAGTTGATGTTCTGTTTTACATTCTTCACTGCAACATATGCAAAAAGATAATTATCAACTCAGAATATTAGTTAGATCAAGGACAGAAATGCTTAAATGCAATGATCAAATGTTTTTACAAGTGTCTCAAATTGAGACATCTTTCCTACTCAATGGACTGAACATCTTTCTGAATTCTTAAGAAGTTCTAGTCCTTGTCTCTTCAGCCAAACCACAATCCTCCCTATCACTATGTCCTTACAAAGCGGCTGTGCGCTCTGAGCTGACCTCCATTGTCAACCCATCAAGATACTGCTCTCCTAGTGGGTGCTGCAAAGTGGCCCCAGTCAGCTAAGTTACAGTGGATGTGTCCTCTCTGATTATCTTTGTGGGATCATGTCATCTGTCTCAGGACCAGTCCTATAGCCACACTCCATACAGTCACTAGTACAGTAAATCCTACTTGGTTGTTCTACAATCTGCTGGTCTTGCTGGGGAAGCAACTCAATTATAAGGGAGTTACAAGGTCAGGAAATAGTATTACCAGAAAGATTTGCCATCACTTTTGAATTACAGCAGGATTTCAGAAATGGGAACAAAATATCTGGGGCAGACAAGTAACATTTTTGGTATCTGGTAGAGATTTGCTATAGATTAGCAGATGATCCTGAAGAGAAAAGTTAACAAGTCTCATTAGCACAGGATAAAAAGAGTCACAGAAAATGTGTACACATTAATTTATTATGACCATGCATAGTAACAGTATTGATGTTAAACTGAAAGTAGCTAATAACAAAGCCTATACTTGTACTTGCCTGTGAATAGGAAAGTAACAAATATTCTGATCTCTTTTTCACTTGGATGAAGGAAACATTTGGATATTTGCTACTTATCTGCAATAATTATCAATTCAAACTTTCTGAAATTGCACATGGCTACATTTCCTCTTGCTGAATGGGGAACAATTTGTTTTACTGGTAAAATCAGAATGATCTTTAGCGTAACAATTCCTTTCTAGTAACATGGAGTAATAAAAAATTAATTTAAGACCATCTGCATTTATTACATGTGAAATTAGTTGATTTACCTAATCATTCTCAAAACACTGGAATAAGAAATTAAATGAAATCTTCTTTGCAGTTCTCTTTTTAAACTGCATTAATACATATAGTTCTAAATACATAACAACTTATTTCAAGTATTAACCTTGTATTATCTACTTTTATTGTATTCCTACATATTAATAGGGATGCCCATGATAAAATGGAGTTTTGCTTTGGGACTTATGCTCATAACATCATGGATGTTGTTTGCAATGATTCATGAAAGCAGAGTTTTGTAGCCAGGAAAATTACAACTTTTTCACATCTGCTGGAGCTGACAGAAAAAGTGGTTTATTTTGTATCTGCAGTAAAGCTAATACCTCTAGTAGACCCATTTTTACATGCCTAATTTTAAGCTCCTGTATCACAGGTATCTGATTTAGCAACTAGAAATGTCCAGAACAGTCAGTGTCAAAAAACAACTCACCTTAGCTCAGATACCATTCAATTATAAAATTCTGTGGTGTCTATTTCTACCTGAAGGGTATAAAATGCACATAATTTATGGCCATAAAAAAGTTTATATCTGATTCATCTCTTTTATTTATTTAAATTTTCTTTATTAAAGTTAGTACACGTTTTTAATGTTTTGAATTGCAATCCTGATATTAGAAGTATTTCCTTTTGCTACATTATTCTAAAGTTTGTACTAGAAATAGGAAAGTTTGTCACGGAGGGAGTACACTCAGTGAAATTCAGCCAAATTGCCGCCGACCAAGATTATTAGAAAGAGTAACATCTTCCAAATAAATTCAGTGAATTTGCTTTGTGTAATTTGCTCAGGATTATAAAATACAGAGCTACAAATTAAAATAGGACCAGACAGCAGAATCAGGTCTAAAACAGTTGGAAGTAGTCATTAGCATTTGTTTAACTTCTTACCGGCAACTACAGCACAGAATATTCTCCCATCCACTCTACCCTAAATAATTACTAGGTCATGCACTGGCTTGTGGCTGACCTTTACTTGAGCAAGTTTAGCTTGAAAAGCTTTGCCTCAGGACAACTAAGTGAACAGGAAGGATTCTGCAATGCATCTGAACAACAGAAGCACATAACTACAGACCAGACCACTTTCTATGCTCAGAACAGGATCAGCTGCAGCAGATTGCTCAGGGTCAGGTTTTGAATACCTCAAGAACAGTGACACTATATCGTCTCTGGACAATCAGTTTCAGCATTCTGAATGCTTGTATGACTGCTACAGTCATACAAGTTTTGTTGGTTTTATTTCTTATATCTTCAAATTAAGTTTCCTGTATTTCAATTAGTGCATATTGTCTCTTGTCTGTCACTGTACACCACTGAGAGAAGTCTGTCAATGTCATCTTACTGCTCCCATAAGGATGAAGAGATCCAGTTCACTTATACTGTCGTTGTATGACAGGTGCTCAAGTCTCTCAGTCATGCTCACAGCCCTTCACAGAATTAGCTCCAACATGTCCACATTTCTTGTTCTATGGATACACCACTGATAGACCTCCTGCACCTCCAGATGGAGCGTTTCTTATCTTGGAGAAAGTCACTTTTTCTCTAGGATTTTACTCTGTGAGATTCTTCCAAGTAGTTGTCTGAGAGGCCATAGTCTACTTTTCTAAAGTCCAGGGCTGCCACCTTGCTTTTTGCATTGTCTCTTCCTCTCAGTATCCTGAAATCTGCCAAGATGCAGTTGATGCAGCCCAGTCTTCACATCACTACCAGTTCTTCCTTGTTTGTAAATATGAAGTCTAGCAGATCTTCCCATCATACTCTCCTCAGTTATGGGATTCTGTGTTATAACAAACATGCTTTTATGTTTTAATTTCTTTGTAATGTCTTCATTGCAGAATATATTTCAGGAACAGTTATGAAAATCTTTAACAGCCAATGAACATGAGCCGAACTATGACAATCAAATTTCTATGTGAACTAGTATAGAATTGTAATTGAGTCAATATGGCAAATGAACACAAAAGAGTATTTTCAATAATTCATTTTACATGCTATGCCACTAATTGTTAATAATCTTTCACATGAATTCTCAAAACAGCAAAGGGATTTTAAAAAATGGAAAATAAAGAAGATAATAAAAAAGATTGTTTCTTTCATTTCTGCCAAACAACTTTGTAACTAATCAATTTTATGTGAAATATCTACTACTTCATTACTTCTGAAAAGCAATAACATTCTCTTCTGTATTACAATAGTTTTGATCTACATTAGTATTTGACAAAATTTAAATTTTGACAGAATTTTACAGTCTTGAAAGGCTAAAAGAATGGATTCAAGACATACTGTCAATAATTGTCTTCTGTAGTTGAGTTTTGCTAAATATGATTAGGAACAGCCAAGATGATTTATCAAGGGATAATTACACCTAATCATCTTGATTGCATTCTACAATGAAACGACTCTGTAAATAAGTGAAGAGTGTTATTTATTTTGTTGTGTGCTTCTGACATTGAAAGGCCTTCAGTCCTTGCTCTTAGTCCAATTAGCAATTGAATGCTGTGGGTATTTCTCAAGTGTCAATACTCGCCTTCCATGAAAGGCTTGAAATTAGAGCATCACTACCTGACCTTGATAAAGAGGTGTGGGAAGAACTGTAGTTAATAGCACTTGAGCATGAGGAGTCCATGCATGGGCAATATAGCAACACCCAAAGCTGCTGGAAAGGTAGCAACGTGTGGCTACACAACCATTAGTAGTACAGATGGAGGAAAGTATTGTTATGCAGTTGCTTAAGAACTCCTGGAAGCAAAAGAAAGTGTGTATGGAGTTGTATTGGTCCTCAACAGAAGTCTGCTGACAGCAAGATTTGCCTTTGCCTCAGCTGAGCTGAGGGGAGATCGGGACACATCTCAGGGAACTGTGGGGCTTGTGTGTGTAAAGCTTTCCCTGACAAAGCCTATCTCTCACTTCGTCCACTTAATAAATTTACCTTAAAATCTTCTGTTGCCTGCTGTTCCTTTTCTTGCCAAGGCTGGTAATGTTTAGTGTTTTTTATGAGTAACCTAGAAAATAGGTTCAAGTGCACCCTCAGCACATGGGTCTCATTTCATTTAATTTGGATGCACTTTGAGTTTAGTATTCCACAAATAATTAATTTGATACAGAAAAGTGATTAATGCCTATCATTTTTATCAATACGTAGACCTTAGGTGCTCGGAATTCAAATTAGTGATTGATTTTCTTTTTCAATGTTTCATTCATCTTCTACTTAATGACTTTTTTTCTTACTGTTAGTTGAATATGTTAGAAATGCATCTCCTATTTCATAGCCTGATTATTTATTTATTTCTTTTCAAAGAAGAAGTCAAGGGCAAAACAGGCTAAAAAGAGCAGTGTAAGAATATGACACATGAATAAATATTCACCTATAAGATCTCTGGATTGTAGGCTTCAAACCAACAAACCAACCATTCCCCTCCCCTATAACTTACAAGTTAAAGAGGCACCCCATTGTAGCTTATTAAAAGAAAATAATTTTTTTTTTTAAAGGCATCTCATGAGCATAAATATTTGGGTTGTAATTCTGTATTTTTCCCTTTATAGTACAAAAAACCCATGAATTATCACTAAAATATTTTGAAGTATTCATTAAACAGATGGACTGTGATAAAGTCCATTCTTTAAGAGGAATAAGTGTTTTTCTTATTTAGATTTCTTAGGCAATCAAATATGCAAGTTTACTATTCAAATGCTCTGAAAAACAACCCAATCTATTTTTGAAACAGAATCTTTTACAGTGTTCATGTTAATGATTAAGCATGCAAAGCTTTGAGAACACTTTGAGAACTTAATTTTAATAATTTAATTTCATTATAAAACACTGGCTGTATTGATTGTTCAAAATACATGCAGGTGAAATTAATACAAAATTTTGTGTATAGCTGTACTGCAGAACAACTGAATTCTACAAGCTGTAGAGTACTCTGTGCTCAGCATCAGATGTCTTTAAGCATTTAGAGCAAAATCTTTGATCTGATCAAGACCCTACTGAAGTCAGTGGCATGGGCATCATGTTCATGGACTTCATGTCTGGCTTCAGAATAATTCAGGTAGAATCTACTTACTTTTCATCATTATATATATGGGTACCTTCTGGAATCAAAAGGCTTTAATTGATATATGGGATAACTTTAACTAATACTTAGAATAAAACCAGCCATCTTCAGCTCTTCTGAGAAATTGCTATCTCCTTCTGATATATTTTATTAATGCTTTTAATTACCACAGAGGGCCTACATTTGGCTTTTCTCACTCTAATGGAAGCTAAAGCACCTCCAGGCACATTCCTCTGCTATATTTTCAATGCCACCTAGCAACTGAATTCACCAGCTTAACTGCAGTTTAGTGCAGACTGTAATTTGACAATGAGATGGAGAACCACACAAAACACAGAGGACATGGTACGTTCCAGTTTTATGTGACTCTTTATTGGTTGGGCAAATGGGTTTGACTGTAACTCCAAAATATCTCCTTTTTGTAACTGGAGGATCTATAGAGACCTAGTGCTACTGGTGAAGTAATTTTTGGCATACCAGGAAGAAGTCATAGAGATATCCTGAACGTCCTAAATCATCAAAGAGGCCTTCCACTGGGAATAATAAGGCCACTTAAGGACTTTTCCTTGATGTGTGACTGAGTCATGACTTTCTCTTTGGTTCATGTTCACAATTAGAATTTCAAACCCAGACACGTATCTGCTTAAATGACTTTTAAGAGTAAAAAACATGGAAATTATTCACTACAGACCAAATACCTGGATATTAACCTAAGTTCTAAAACTAGGAGTAACAATTCCAGATGTAATTCCTCATAAAATATAAGTTCAGTGTTTAGGATACCCTCTATGATTTCAGAAAAGGCAAGATGCCACACAGCAGTGCTGGTTTTAATGCAAATAGAAAATGTGATAAAGAATATACAATATCAAATGAAAGTATCTGAAATATTACCACTTTACACTGGTCACCTGACTGATTTCAGATGTTCTCTGTTTCTGTGATGACATGGGATAATAAAAATTATGACNTGATTTCAGAAAAGGCAAGATGCCACACAGCAGTGCTGGTTTTAATGCAAATAGAAAATGTGATAAAGAATATACAATATCAAATGAAAGTATCTGAAATATTACCACTTTACACTGGTCACCTGACTGATTTCAGATGTTCTCTGTTTCTGTGATGACATGGGATAATAAAAATTATGACAGCATAGTTTTTTTCAAGGAAAATAGAATCAGTGATGACATGTCAAAATTCTTAGAAGATTTCATTTTAATATTTTTCCATTCATCGCTTTTCATCAAATTTAAAGTTCTTCATTCCATGCATATAGTATACCTCCCAGAAGCTGGTGCCTCATCCCAGACTCTATTATACCAAACAGCTGTCTCCTACTTAAGACTGTCTCCTTTTTCTCCCTTCTTTTTCCTATTATAAATTCCATATGATATTCTGTAAAGTTAAATCATACTTCTTCCCACAACTACTTTTGCTTTCATTCAAACATGCATAAAATGTGTAGATAAAATATAATAAATGTCTATGCTTTAGTCCATGTCCTATCAAAAATGCAGTATTGTAAATCAGACTATCTCAGAGAGTTTATAGTGTTTAATGCTTTCCTGTTTGTCATTCAAATGGGAGGTGTAAGTATAATCTGCTTTCACAAACCATAGAAACAATCCCATTACTTTTCAATCTTTGTGTTGGTGCTTAATAAACACTAGGTAATGAAAAATTTTATAAAAAAATGAAGATGACTTCAGCAAATGATTCTAAATTTTCAGTATGGATTTTTAAGAAACCATATGGATGTGTTTTACCAGGAGTTTAAAGATTTTTAAACAATGTTCTTGATATATTACAAATGCAGCTATAAAGTAGTTAATGTCTGCTCTGTGGCTAATGGGATTTCTGGCAGTTCAATTGATAGTCTGAATAGTATTTTAGATTTGCAATGGAACACAGGCAAATTTGCTGTCATTTAAAGGAACACTTTCAGTGGATTGCCAAAGTAATGTAGTTAAAAAGTTGAAGAAATCCTTTTTTTCATCCTGCCTCCTGTTTGGATGACCACTGTAAGCCGTTATTTGCCTAGAACAGGGAAGAAAGAGGGCTATCAAAACACTAGAAAGAGAGTGCTTGGGGGATAGAGATGTTACAGAAGCATAGGTTCTCCACTTGGTTATCAGACTTCACAGGCCTCTGAGTATCATGAAAAAAAAGTCTTGAAGAAAAGAGACACAATATAAATAGCAAAGAAAATCTATTATGAAACAGTACCTGTTTCTCTCATTTGCAATTTTTAGAATTCCAAGAGATACAACTATGTTTTATCCTAACCTTATACAAAATGGGCCTGTAAATGGCAAGTGATTCATACCAGTATGTATAATTTGTATTAAAAATTCTGTTTTCTACATAGTTACTTTAGTCACCATGTATAAACAAGCTTTGAAAGCTTTCTCCTTTGAGGATTCCATCATGTGTAATCTTAGAAATAATAACAGCTGTTCCTAAAAATAAAAATAATACCATACTGAAAAAAGAGCAACAGCAAAACAGTAGTAATCTGGAAAGAGCAGGACCACGGTTCTTCAGTGACATGTCAAAAAATAAGATAGAGAAAAAAAAGATAAAAATAACAGTTAGAAGGAAAGATTAATGACCTTTATGGGATATGAAAAAGAAAATAAAACTGTATGGAGGGCAATATGAAGAAATAGAGCCACATTCCTACTGCTTCACATATGTGAACAGCAGCACCTTTAGGAAGTGTTATATAGCATTGTGCTAAATCTTGTTTTGATGTCTCACTAAATGCAAGAACAAAATTAATTCATTTTTTTAAAAAAAAAGTAAAAAAAAAAATCCACAAAACTACTGTTATCAACTACTATATCTGCACTTTTCTAGACAGGCTTTAGTCTGAATCTGTTCAGGTGCATTGCACACAATTCTCACATTGTGGAAACATTTCTCACCTTCCTTGGCAACATGAGGGATTAGTCTTATGCAGAACACTGAACAGAGTAAATTAATAAAGCAATCTGGTGTGACTATCTCTCTAATATATACATAGTTGGAGTATTTGATTATGTTCTTGGTCTACAGCATGAGTCAAGGACAGCACTAGAAGTGAAGGATCACTCAAGGAATCAGACTTCTGTTGCCCTGCAGTGTTAAAGGAAGATGAGTAAGGGGACAGCTATTTCCACCAGTGTCAGTCATAGCCATTATTCACTTGCTTAAGAAACTACAAATTCAAAAAGGAACCCTGGAGTTTTTTTAATTTACAGAATAATTATTTAGTTACTACACATTGTAAAAGCTGCTATTTACAACAGAGCTCTGAATTTTTTTAAAGTTAATATAAAATCATTTAAAAAACAAACTGCAATATTTATTTTAATTAATCACAGAGGAGGATATCACTTTAATGATTTTCAAGGCTAAATCTCAGTCTGAAATAGGACTGCAATGTTCAGTCATTTTCTTCTGATAGTATGACCTACTCACAAATGACTGTTCTGTAGGGGAAATTTGAAAATAAATCTGACTCTTATAATTATACTAAATAACTTTATTATTCATTTATCTACACTTAGAATGGTTCAGGTTAATGAATAATGACTTGTTCTGCTGAGGAACTGCTGTTCCTGTATTATATTTTAATCGTTATGGATTTTTTATATTCCTAACTCTCCAGAAAATTCCCCTAAATATGATAGGCAAAAATCACCTTAAGGATAAAAACAAAAAGCATAATTTCACTAAAGTAGGAAAAGAACTTATGTTCTAATCACTGACAGTAGTAGTAATGTACACTGCTCTCAGTTTAAAAAGTAGCTGATACAATCATCTTCATGTTTTATTTTGATACTCTTGTATTATTCATCTTCTGATTTCTTGTGATGTCACTGGTTTAGAATATGTAGTTAGCTCACATGGCAGCCACTTATGCAATGAATCAGAGAATAAGAAAAATACTGTGGAGATACAAGAAACATGTATGGTAACACTATGGCCTATATTTCATGAATATTACTTATAAAACCTGTAGTAAGTGATTGACCCTCCTTTTAGCTGAACATGTGAATTTTAGAAGGTAAGCTTTTTTTTAATTTCAAAATCATGTATTTTCATTTTCTGTAGCTCTGGTACAGCATAAATAAGTGTCATATGGGAGAAAAATTAGATGCAGCTTTCCATTTACCTTGCACATTTGAAATGCTTTCTTTTTTTATATCCTAATATTTTTTTACCCTAATTTTTAGTTGAGAAATAACAGTTGACTCCTCTTTCAGAAACTCTCTTTCAGCAAAGACCGGATTTTTTTCTGCTGTCGGTAATAATGCTTTTATTAACTTTTTCTTTAATATGTCACATTAAACATATAATTATGAGGTTTTGTACTTTCATATAATTCTCACATTTTAAGGAGAAAAGCAAAAAAATGTAGCAACACATGGAGAACAACACCTGAAGTACTTCAATTACCCTTTTTGAAAAAGCCAGCCTTGGTTCAGTCTATAGTAGATTACATTTCATTAGTTTCTTGAATATCTTTTTTCAAATTTTACCTTTTAAGCTCTTAATCTTCAGTCTTACTATATAATAATTTTTGTCGGAAAGATTGTTTGTTATCTCTTATTTTTTATTCTTTCCTTGAATCCCATAAAAGCTTACTATTTTTGTAGCCACATGTTAGTAACTTGTATTCAGGAGGTTGCTGGATACATACTATGATTTTATACAGCTCAGTGTAAGAAACTTAACTTGATTTCCAGATTCTTATGTGAAAAATTGAATTTAGTATTTGCCGTATTGCAGCCAAATACAAGAGTTCAAAGTGTCCTGTACTAAATACTTCAGGCCACTTTAGGGTATCATTTTTTTTATTTTAAAAAGCATTGGTTCTATTATCTGGGAGGACAATACTCATGAGTGATTTTATTTTAAAATATTTTAGATGCATTTAAGGGAATTCAAAATTTAAAGTCTCTAGTACATCATCAAGTTGCTAGAGACTATTGTTTTTGTTGCTGTTGTTATTATTTCTTCACTGTGTACATAGAATATAGTTTTTAGGGTATCTTTGTTCCTTATCTGTAGCTGAAGGCACAGTAACTTCTTCCCAGAATATGGGAATTTCAGGGGATCTGAGTGCGGAAGGGATCTGTCAGGGATCATCCTGACCAGACTCCTTCATGGCATAGAAAACATCTTTCTGTTGTCACATGCTATATTATTTGGAGGCTAAATGAATCCAATGTAATTGTCTGGTTTCTTTGCAAATGGGGTACATGTGATTAACATGCATAGAAAACCAAAAAAGAATAAACTATGGAAAAGTAATCTGAATACTAAATGTCACTGTTTTAGATTAGCACCGTCATAATTACATTACAAAGAGTCTCACAGCTTTGATTCCAATTCTGGCCACTTTTCACTCTTGACCACGGTGCCACCACATGACATAACTTGAACAATCAAATTTAAAA